>JASEVX010000003.1:36830673-37003173 GCA_031761405.1 Serripes groenlandicus | reverse complement strand
TTCTTACTTTGTTTTCAGTATTAGCAATATTGTCAGAAATTTCCAAATTTCAAAACTTTGATCTGCATCTGGATTTAAATCTGATAGAAATAGATTCGCCCCTTGGCGCCCAGGGTAGCAGGGATACCAACGCAACTGATGCATCGTTTTCAGGATAAATAATATCGAAAGTACTGGTAATTTACACAGGCATCGCCTTGATATTACTATAAGTAAATTACTGGTGTAAACGAGATGAAAGTTACACCAATTGTACGAATTCTTCTTTCTAGGTTACATCCGAATACTGTTGCTAATCGTTTCGTGTTGGTTCATGTCTGGAAAACCACTGGTGGCCGTCTGCCAGTATATGGCCAGTGTTCTTTTAGACGAGATTGATGGACCGATTGCAAGAGCTCTTAAACAGGGTAATACTTATAATACTAGAGCTTCGACGTCTAGTGCTTATTGTTATAAACTATAATGTTATCAAATTTTAATAAAGTCTACAAAACATTCTTATATATAGGATCTGGCATGAGTTGTATTAAACGAGTTCAAGAAATTTGTTGGCGAGCTTAATAACACATTTCTTGGACCAGTTTAATAACACGTTTATGAAATGACAACGCATGTCAGATTCTTTTTATAACATGACGAAACACAAAAAGAAAATCGGGTTTTGCAAAGCTATTTTAATTTCGTCAGTAAACCGTATAACAATGCCGCCAATAATTATGCCGAGGTCATACACGGTCAGAAAATAATCCAAACATGTACAACCTAATAAACTGTGTAGATTTCACCCTCCGTAGAACTTTTATGACCGATAATGGTCCCTTTAAATCGTCCGTCTATCTATCGTGACGTTTGTATTTACCGGAAACACGTTCTCAGCTATTTTGTAAAAATTCGCGGATGAATATAAAAATAGTGATTCGTTCATGTTATCTTACACAAGTTACATATAAAGAAATACGTAATGGGTATATTAGATCGGATGCAGGCGTTGTCATGTGATAAAATTGATATTTATTATACATGTATGTACCTGCATCTATCCGGGGCATAAACATGCTGATGGCCATGCGCAGTTCAAATTGGCGAATCAGCGATCTATGTTGCCATGGTGTCGCAACGCAACAAGTTAACCGAATTTCATGTAAACTTCGATAACTATTCATCTGTTGTACCTTAAACACTTTTCCACATACAACAATTATGCAGCAGACGACTTTGAAAGCATCTTGGTAAAAGAATAGAAAATCTCCAAAAATGAAATTATGGTTATTGAATAGGGTTGAGAACATTGTGGAAAATGGAGAGAAACAGGTCCAGTTGTTTTCCTTGCAATGAACATTTATTATTATAATTGTATTGTTTTAAACTCCAAATCCCATTGTTTTAAATTGAACTATAGGATAACAAACAAATATATTTTGTATATTATAGGTATTGTATAGATAATATTGTTATATCTTTTCCAGAAAGCACGTTTGGTGGATTGTTGGATTTGTTGACAGATTTAATGATGACAATGTGTTTATGCATGAAGCTGGGTCACCTATATCCACACTTTATGTTGTCACTTCAGCTTTACGTCATGCTGGACATTGTAAGTCACTGGCTGCATTTACACAGGTAATATTCATCGATTGATTGGAGTTTTACGCCGTTTTCAACAGTGTTTTAGTTATATTACGACGGACAGTTCACCTAAAGTGATTTCCAGCCTTCTTCGTACAAGTTCTCCGCAGCACATTATTCGCTGGCAACTAGCTACTTTCCAACATGGACTATTTAGCTGATTGGTGCAAGACGAATGCATCTCGTCACAATGACATTTTATCAATCATCAGAGGGAATGAATGGCCGGGCCGTAATTCGGAAGCATGACCCTGAATTGATAACAATCGACGTTACCGACAGAGCTATCGGGCTTCGACACATTGGTAATGCACGAGGGTTGTCCAGAGAGATGCATCGCACTCAATACAATGCCAAGACCTACCATAATCGTCTGCTGCAGGTCTTTCAAGACATATCACCTTTTTATATTAAAACTACAACAAAGACAAATACTTCAAGTTATCTACTTTTGTTTTCCGTAATATTTTATTTTGATACATTTCTCCAGTTCAGTACTACATGGGTTTACCAGCCATAAAGGGATTTCGTCAACGGATAATCAAATACTTCGTCTTTACTATGGGAACTGGGTAAGTAGGTAATTGAGCACCATGTAAGTCAATCTCACCGAAATTAGACTAAAATACTTCGCTATGCGTATTGACTTGATATATTAAATCTGAAGACACCGTATAAATGGTAGTCTCGAGTTGACCCTTTACATTTAAATATTCATGAACAGGTGCTCATTTGTTCTGCCCAGTTAAATCGCACGATACAACCAACGGTCGGTTCTGTATTCAATATGATTAATATACAATCGGAGTACTCGGACACCACCGCTTGTCTACACTCGCGTTTATTTATATCGGTCATCTCCCCTATTGATACCGAACGATTTTGCAGGCGAAACAATGATTGGATGGCGCACATATCTGAATGCAACAGACAGAAAAACACTGTTTTCTGAAAAGTTTTCAATCCACGAATCAATTTTAGCCGAGTGTTTATCGCAAAATAATTTGAGAAAGAATTGACTAAAGATCGATCCTCAGAAAGTGGTGTTGATGTCGGAGTGCCCGTGTGTAAGGTTTATTTAATAACCTAGCACTGGTTAATTAACAATGTTTTATTGGTAAATGAACTGTCGACGTGAATAACTTGTATTTACAGATACAACCGGCGTACATTCCTATACATGAATTAAATCAGGCGAAACAATGATTGGATGGCGCACATATCTGAATGCAACAGACAGAAAAACACTGTTTTCTGAAAAGTTTTCAATCCACGAATCAATTTTAGCCGAGTGTTTATCGCAAAATAATTTGAGAAAGAATTGACTAAAGATCGATCCTCAGAAAGTGGTGTTGATGTCGGAGTGCCCGTGTGTAAGGTTTATTTAATAACCTAGCACTGGTTAATTAACAATGTTTTATTGGTAAATGAACTGTCGACGTGAATAACTTATATTTACAGATAAAACCGGCGTACATTCCTATACATGAATTAAATCAGGCGAAACAATGATTGGATGGCGCACATATCTGAATGCAACAGACAGAAAAACACTGTTTTCTGAAAAGTTTTCAATCCACGAATCAATTTTAGCCGAGTGTTTATCGCAAAATAATTTGAGAAAGAATTGACTAAAGATCGATCCTCAGAAAGTGGTGTTGATGTCGGAGTGCCCGTATGTAAGGTTTATTTAATAACCTAGCACTGGTTAATTAACAATGTTTTATTGGTAAATGAACTGTCGACGTGAATAACTTATATTTACAGATAAAACCGGCGTACATTCCTATACATGAATTAAATCCGTAAATTGAACACATTGTGTATCGAAATAATTGGTTCATACACAAACAATATGATCTAGAGGAAGTGTTATTTAAGCAGGTGGATGATTTAAACATATATGATCATACGGTTATATATCTGGATATGAATCATCGCTTAAAATAACAGTTACATGTCTTGTTTTACTTTGGCAAGGCTGTCTCATCTATTCGAAGTATCCGTCGTGGTCGACTTGTTAGCGTTTGGGGTATGGACTCGGGCGTCCCGGATTCGGTCCCCATTGGCGACGGTCATGGTGGAGTGTCCTTTGGGCAAGACACATTTTATCATCTAGTAATGGTTTGTTTACCAAGGTATCATGAATAAGTAAATGTTCTGTCGTTGTGATATAATCTTAATAATGTTGAAAACAGCTTAAATCAATATACAAATACATTGTATTCTATAATTATTATAATGTCGTTCGTTTCAGACAATTCTTACAACTTTGTGTATCACCAATCAAACGTTTCTCTCCATGGTTTACCTTGTCTTCTATTCAGAGGGTCCTCCACATAAGAAATATTTTAGTATGTTTATATGAAAAGGGTTCAACTTTAAGACATTTGCTACCAGCGTAGATCAAGATTAATAAGCGTATCCGCGCTGTCTGATCTGGTTCTGCACTGTTCGAGAATTATGGAAGGTTTCAATAAACATCTGTAAAGAACGTTCCATTTGGATCCTTTGATTTGGGTGTAAAATCAGATATTTATCCATACATATGATACTCATGCTATGGTTCAAATTCCACAGTGAATGCTTGAATATTTTTAAAAGCAGTCGAATTTATTTGATAGTAATCAGGATTTGAGATTTTCTCCCCTGGTTTCGATCACTGCTCGTAGCGGTTCTGGTGGTGTTTATACAAATATTTCTTATTTTGTTTTTTAATAATTTGTTTATTAACGAACTCGCCGTCAGCATTTCAAAATGACCAAGTAATACTAGACGTGTAATATCGTCCCTGTTACCACCTTGGTAGCCGGAGACCAGAGTTCGATCCCCGTTCTCCGATTGTGTATTACCAAAGTCTTAATAAATGATTTAATAACATTCACTTATCTTCCATAATGCGGCTAACTGTTTATAACGAAAAGCAGCCAGTAGCTTGGAAAGACTGCTGTAAGGGGTAGTGGTGTGAGCAAGCTAAAACACACATCGGTACATAAACTGGCCACCGTGATTGTTGAAAACGGCGTGAAACCCGACATCAATTAAAGCACAGATAGCATACTCATTGAAACATCGATAACAGGATAAGAATGACAAAAAGTCAGGTTATTTACATATTAAACGCCGCGATATAGCTGAATAACTGTTGAAACCGGCGCAAAAAATAAGTCAAACAAATTAACCCACATCCTCTCTACTTTTCAGTTTTTCAGATGGGATTATGGCGCATTATTTTGTATTTATGCGCCCCCTTTTTCTGCGCGAAGACCGGTGTCACTCTGATACAGCTATGGAGAGCAGCGGTAAAAATCGCAAACTTTGACCAGGAAGAGATGCGGAAGAAAATGGGTTAGCTGGATATAATAGTGTGTTTGAAAACGTTTCCAAATGGACAGTGAATTAAAGATACCCTATTGCGGACAGATTTACAGGACTTATATTTAACACTTTCTTACCTAAAGACGCATTTTGATGCGTCTTTGACCATTATCCTACATTGCTATATCCAATAAAAAAAATGTATGCATTATTTAAAATTTATCTATTTGTACATATGTTACTTGTACAGCTGCATTTTAAATAATGGGGTGTAGACTGTCGTAGCCGAGTGGTATACGGGATAGGGGATTATGGAACCGGGCGTCGCGGTGGTCATGCTAGACATAGGCATATTTCCTAGCTGAGTACTGGTTTGTTTACTAGGGCTCTGTCGCCGTGATATAACTGAAATGAGGATAACAAAATTATAACTTAAGTTATGTGTATACTTTACCTTGGTAAATAGCTGTATTTCGAAGCAATCAAATAACCTTTGAGCGAAGATTGATATTAATTTCTTAAGTCTACTGAAACGAATTGACTTATGGTTGGTGGAGCTTAACTACCAACGTTAATAAGAAATACTATTTACCTTTGGTTTTACTCTATTCTGAAAGAATATCCATGCACTACCTTAGCCTCGCTTTTAATAATACTTATTCATAAGGACATTAATAAGACATGAGTAATGACCGACATATGTAGAAGTAACCGTTAATTGATATTAGTAACTTAATTATGAGTTATTGGGACTGCATCTCGGCGTTAGTAATAAGTATTTTAAATATTAACATCGAAAGTAAAACGATGGTAAGGTTATCATTAAGAAACCTGTATATATTGGAGTTTTGCTTCAGCTTCTTTATTTTACATCGATTGTTTATTTTTCTTGGGATTTTACTCCGTTTTCGACATTATGTCAGTTATATCACGGCGCAGTTCACTTATTCATGATCCCTGGGTAAACACGTATTAGGCTAGGAAATGTGCCAAGTTCTTACAACTAGTATAATATTACTTTCTCTCGGTTGTAGCTTCCTGAACACCAACGAGCACTTGCACCGACTGAGATTGTGTGAGGATTGCTAAAATTTGGATCGAACTCGGGACATACGGATTAGGAAGTCGACACTCTACCTCTGATTTACTTTATCCAATACATCGACTTTGAATTATTCATATAACTCACTTACTGCCTCGGTGGTGTGGTGGTAGAGCGCCCACCACGGTGCGGGAGGTTGCGGGTTCCATTCCCGGCCGAATAATACCAAATACTTTAAAAATGGAAGCAATGATTGCTATCCTCTGCGCTCAGTGTTGCGGGTTAACATAACGATTGACTGGCTGGTGTCAGGATAAATGGACATAAAGTACTGGTTACTTACCCATTTAATGGTCATACATTGATTAGACATTTAAGATCCATCTGCACATTAAAATGTCTCGCCTTGAAAAGATTAATTTCATCAATGACAAACTTACATCGAAATACTAAGTTGGATATATTGTTTAGTGTTTAATGCCATTTTCAACAATGTGTCATTGTTATATGACAATTCTCCCATATATTTACTGGCTTTTACACACAATAACTCTAACACACAACATCCGGTCTATTATTCGTATGCGTAAGCCCAGCTAAGTATTTAGGGTTCGCATATGAAATAATACCCCCCGATCCCGTGTCTCGGCTCATCTCATTGATTACGGCATACCCAAATGAGGTCCGTTTATCTGTAATTATACCTACACAGTCAAACCTATGATAAAAATAACCTTTGTATAGACATTCCTTGTCTATAGCAACCGCACTTTTAATATCCCTAAATTTATTTTCTGCTGAAATGACCTGTACTTAATGACAATCTGTGAACAAAGACCATATTGTTCTCTTCCCATGGGTGGTCTTTAAACAAAATATTTGGCTGTATTTGTTTCATTTAATCAAGAAAGACATGCTTACTAAATATAATTACGTCACACGAAGATCTATAATCAGGACCAGCGACGAACCAGATCGTCCTCCGCTTCCTCGAAACCAAATCAGGAACGTCCCTTGTCACGGCTAGTGGTGCAAATATCCGATGCAACGAGTAAAACCTTTTCTTTTTTGTAGAAACTTTCTTACGCATCTGGTGCAGACGACGTTTGAAAACATTACGTCAAACGAAGAAATTGCAACTTTTGCCACAACGTTTTCTTTAATTGTTCTTTCATTTTAAATAAAACTGGTCGGCAGCAGAGGCGCCTAAAATCGTAGTAAAACTAGACAACTGATAATACCTCATTAACCGATGTCACCTCTCTTCTACTAACAAAGTTCAATCTTCAACTGATGTCAATAGCTTTGTGTTGATGACTTATCGGATCAATATGGGTGACGTATTTCTTAAATATATAATAGTGTGCGTCTTTGAACTGCAATCTAAAAACACACTGTCAACTGAACTATTTATCTGTTAATTGATACCTTTAAACGTCCGTGCGACTCTCCGCTATTTACACTGTTTTGGATAAACAAGACAAATGACTTCTACTAAACAATCTCTTTAACCTAACAAAATAAATATCTAACCAAAATTGTATCTGATATATTTCATATCATACATTTCTGCAACTACCACACCGCACCATATAAAGTCAATTGCAGTTATAATGATATACATGTATCACATGATATACGGTCAATATAACGATAAACCACGTCACATAGTGTCACCGGTTGTAGTTCTAAGGATATAGCACATTATATAAGGTCACCAGTTACTGTTCTTAGGATAAACCAAATCATATAAGGGCACCAGTTGTAGTTCTAAGGTAGTTTTAAGATTATACCACGTCATATAAGGTCACCAGTTGTATTTATAATGATATACACTATTATATAAGGTCACCAGTTGTATTTCTAAGGATATACCACGTAATATAAGGGCACCCGTTGCAGATCTAATGATATACAACATCACATAATATCAAAAGTTGTAGTTATAATGTTATAATGAAATACCACGACATATTAGATCACCAGTTGTAACGTATTTATACTTGTTCATTGCAAAACAATTACAATATTTGACTTTCTGCATTACGTCTGTTTATTGAATGAATCATATCTAACACGTGCCATTTAGCAGCGTTATGAATCGGTCTGATTCTCCAGGATGTGAGAAAACAGTCCATAGCTTTTTTTATTTTATGTTCTTGTTTAAATATCCATCCCAGCAGGTTGTAGGCTGTTTCTGTATGTCCAAGGAGTGTGTCTGTGCGTATGACGTCAAATAAGTTGTCCATAGCACCTTGTTTGTAGACGGGCTTGTTTGTTTTTGAATACAATATATACTGTATGAAGTACAGATATACTTTGGAATCCACAACCATCCAGTCCAACCAGAATTCACTCTCTTCATCCCTAGAATCAGCCGGTGTATGTACCGAACGATACATCTCGCAATGTAAAGCTGGAGGTACAAGGTTAGCCTGATGAGGTAGAAAGGTTAAACAACCAGCTGAACATGTTCTTTCAAACTCTCTGTATGGAATGTCTTGTAAACAATGCATTTGTATAAGTTCTATAAATGCCTCATTCCCACATATAGGCTGTTTTTTATTACACCCACACGCTGATATAACATGAGATTTCAAAGACCTTTCGCATTTAAGTAGAATCTCTTCAAAGGCATCATATCTGTCACTTAGCAAACAATAGGATGCGACTATCAGATACGCGGAGATAATGTCACAGTCTTTACTGTCTTCTATGTAATACTTAAACGAATCAGACAACATTTCCAAGCGATCCGCGTCAACTCTAGTCAGTATCATACTCGCTATACACTGTGCTATTTGAAGGCGTATGTGTCGAATAAGGAAGCGAATTGCTTGTCTTGTTTCCTTTTCAGTATGATATCTATCGCACTCCGTCTGAAGTAAATGTGTTTGCATTGAGTGTAATTTTGACATCAAGTGAAGAGCTGATATACTTTTGCACTTCTTAAGGCTACTAGATGTAAAACCCTTTAACTCTTTACTAAAACATAAGTTCCTCGCTGATAATTTTGAAGATACATTGATATGTTTTGCTCTCATTATACTTGGTCCACATCCAAACAATACATCGTGCAAAACCTTTCCGATGTCATCACATGTCAATACCCAAATAAATGTACACCAATGTTCTACCATGTCCTCTAGGACAGTCTGTACCCGTCTTAGAGTTCTGTACTCCAGTTTGTCAAACATGTTCTCATCAGAAACGAAGTAATTTGGACAGAGGTGTTCTTTGACCCAGTGTAACAGCAGTTTGATACACATAAGCGTGCACTCTAGAAGGTTTCTACGGGTCCAGAATCTACAGGGTGTATTTTCAACTGCATATAACACACATGTTTTACAGTGATACGAAGAGATCGATTCAGGTACGCGTTTTTGTATTATGTCGTTCTTGATAATCTTAAGTAAAGAATAGCATTTGTGCTGCGTAGAGTTAAGACTAGACATGAGTTCACGCTCCTGGAGGGAAAATGACAGCCTCAACTCGATTGGTCCATTTTGATTTGATGGATGATTTTTCCAGACAAAGAAACACCCGGATTTTTTTAATATATTTATTTGTGTATCATTTAGCCGATTGCAGATGATAACCCTTCTTAACCAGGATTTAGCGAAACTTGGTATGTGCTGACATCGGTATGCGAGAACTTGATCTATAAACCCATCTCCACCTGTAAGTGTAGAGGCGGGACAACTATTTCTAAACACACCATCACTTTGAATTACGTTTCGTACACAGATCCTGCCGTTTTTGTCGGTTTCTACATTTTCAAGAGTGATAGTATCACTGCTATACACGGGAGTTTTGTTCCAGACACACTGTAGTTTAACATACCCGGGTTTGCTGGTTTCATCAGATACCATGGGAAATGATAGTCCGTGTTGAGGCGAATCAGAGATTCTTTCTATAACAGGTATATCAGAACAGACTAATACGTCATTGTCTGAATGCAGCCCTGTTGTTGTTGTACCCTCAGATTGACTTCCAAACACGTAAAAAGTAATTCGTTTTTTGGTGAAAAAGTATCGTAGCATGGTTTTTATCATTTCCCATACTGCTGCCCTTTCTCTGTATTTCCCCCTCATCTCTTCAGAAGCGCCGATCCAATCTAGAATGTCATAAAGACGGAGTGACACATTGTGATACTTTTCATTCATTTTGCAGAACTGTGACCTGTAAATAAAAACGACTTCTTTGTAGACAATGACGTTTTTTTTATTAATGATGACGTACAAATTATCCCTTTATATCACCGCATTTTCTGTGTAAGTTACCATTTACCAATACCAGATGCGTAACTGGGTGAAACTCGAGTATACACAAAGCTGAGGTAGGGGATCAGGAAATGTTTCTACATTGCATGTGGTGAACTCAAGTGGTAATGTTGGTCATACCGACAACACAAACGCCGAGAGCGGTGTAATAGCCGTCCACAAAGAAAAGGAACAATTAATCATGAGAGTGCATTACAACTCTGCAATGACTTCCATAACATTCGAGCGACATACGAGTACAAGTTCTATATAATCCCTATTTTTTATATTCTTTTCCCATCCACAACATGATACAAATGTCTTACCTTAAACTACCTTCCAGGTGTAAAAAGAAACTTGTCACTCAATTTCGTCATTGTTTGTTTTCGTTAACACAATCTGTTTCCTTGAATCGCATTTATAAACAAACTAACACAATCCTGTGTTTACGTGTTGTTCAGATGATTCAGATGGCCATTCATTAAACAATAAGGAGAAAATATGTCCAGTTTTGTACAACATTCCGAATTAAACATTGAACGTAATTCGTGAGTCATTATCTATTTCGTGATTTACCTGGATCTATAAATAGATCAATGCGAATGATAGCGAAGAGAATTTATTACTTGACAATACAGAACAATATGGTAATCTTTAATTCTTAGTTATTGTTTGGTGTTTTATGCCGCTTTCATAATTGTATCAGATATATCAATGCGTTTCCTTGGTAAGTACAACTAGTCCATTATCCTGACACCAGTCAGTCAGTCGGAATGCTGATCCCTTCAGCCTGAGCGCAATGGAGGGCAGCCATTGCTACCATTTTAAAATTATTTGGTATAACCAGGCCGTGGATCGAACCCGCGACTTCCCGCACCCGAGATTGACGCTAAACCACTACACAATCGAGGCGTTCTCTCCATAAAAGTGAACTTTGAACATCATAATGCCAGCAGGAGAAGGGTTGTTTTGTGTAGTTTTTCCCCTCACTTTTTTTAAAATATGTATAATAGTATATTTATATAAATTTACATACAGTCTGATATTCCATATCTCGACAGTATATTGGTAAAGGCATCAACTGCGGGAGCGGAAGATCGAATGTTCGAATCCTGTAGACGACAGTTGGCCAGTTGGTTAACTATCCGGTAGTGATATAACGGTACCGAAAGGCTGCTGAAATACTCTTTACGCTTTTAAAAACTGTTCAGGTATATCACGTTAAGTTACCAATACGTCTTGTCTCTTTATCCTAACACCAGCGGATCAAATGTAATGCTCATTAGCGCCAAGGAATCGAGCTCGGTTATCTGATAAATCGGACAAGCTTGACCCTTTCAATATTGGTGACACTAAAATAAACAAACAGTTTACTTTCACTTTAAATATACAGAACCGTATACCACATTTAACAACACTTTATAATACCTAATATCACAGTTTACTTTAGCCAAGAATATGAATAAGGGGTTTGTGTGGGGTTTCCCCCTCACGCTTTCTTTGTATAGATTGCAGCCAGCGTGGTATTCAATATACCGTCAGCCTTCTGGTTAAGGTATTAGCTGCGGGAAAGGATGGGAGAATGTTCGAGTCCCAATAGTGATACAGTGGTTTATATCGAGATGACCTGTTGGTGAGCCGCTATCTAGTTATATAACGTTACCGAATGTCTGGTGCCTAGTTAAAAAGAAATAGGGTTCGGGAAGTTAAACGTGCTAAGGCATCTCAGACATGGATAAACCCTTCAATAAAGGGGGCACAAGACCTTCTTAAAGAAAATATCAATTTCCCTCATACAGACGAATTCTGAACACGTAATATATAATTTAACTGCCTCGAAACTCAGGACAATGTGTTTTTTTATCTGGTCGAAAAGCCATTACTCTCGTTTATATTTTCATGTGAAATAATTAGCCACGAGAACGCAGTCTTAAAACCCTTTCCCACATACAGCAAATCTGCAGCAGGCAACATGAAAATGTTATTGCCAAACATATAACAAACTTCTATAAATGAAAGTTTAATTATTGAATATAGTTGAAAACATCGCGACAGCAATCTTTTTCTGACACCCGATTTTCTGAAGTCGTTGGTGCAGAGGGGTTAAATTATGTGTTCGCGTGATAAAAGAGTTAAAAATAGATACATGTATAGTTTGTACATAGACCAATACTATGTACATGTAAATGTATATTGATGTATATGTATTACAACTAAACAAAGACAGACTAACATATGTATTGTCATGTTAACCCTGTACATCATAAATATAGATATAAACGATGTTTGACGTCATGGAAGAAGTTATCAATTGTAAATGCATTGAGGTTCTTTTGTAACAATATTTAAAATAATCAATTGCCCATTCTAAAACCATCAAGATAAAGATGTTGAATCGAGAAGTCAATAGTATTAAGCCTGGTCGTATCTTGTCATACATAACATATTGAAAATGACTGTTTTATAGAATAATCAAATGTTTATTTATTATTTACATTTCCTTTTTAAACACGGTAGTGGCATAAGAATAACAACAGAGATACCTTATAACTAGGGATGGCAACGAATATTCGAATATTCGATCGTATGGTCGAGTATTCGAATACTATATCATGATTCGAATATTCGATGAAAATCATGAGTATTCAAAACAAAAAGTATATATATATATATAAAATTGACGATACTTGAAATATTTACCTACACTTCTTTGTTAAAAACTGCAAGTAAATGGTTACCGATGGTCCATTATACGCGTATTGTATAAGTTGTCAATACGGTAGATAACATGTCAAACTGATAATCCTTGCTTTGGGTTATTAAAGTGATCGATACAAAATCGATAGTTTCGTCCCAAACGACGTAACTTTAATTCGTATAACATGTAGTTACGTTTTTATTTAATCATGTATACATCAATCAGACGAATCCGTCGGTTTGGCCGTGCAATTATCCGATTTAGTATTTATGATTAGCAATCCCGTACTGGGAATATTTCGTGTCCATGTTCAACAATATTTCAGTTATAAAACAACAAGAGAAAGTTAAAATTGCTCCTAATGGACAATGCCACATTTCTACTCAAATAACGACAGCTACCCTTCACGACGGTTGCCGACCGATTTGTCATGTTATGTCATTGTCAGTATTTCAGTTGTATACATGGTAATCAGAACTAAATGTTTTCGTAAAAAAATACATTAAGCAAGTGATCAATTAATTAAAATCTGTGCACTTTAATGTATAGATAATCTGGTTATATCTGTTCCGGCAAGTACGGTTGGTGGATTGTTAGATTTATTGACATATTTGATGACGACAATGTGTTTAGGGATGAGGCTGGGTCACCTATATCCATACTATATATTGATACTACAGTTATATGTACTGGTTGACATTTTAAAGGTGCTGAACTCCAGAAAATATGTATTAAAGTCAAATTGTTAAACTTGTTCAATAATTGTCTTGAAATATTACAATAAAAATTCTGAGATAAAATTCAAGTAATAATTTCACTTTCCAGTACAATAAACATCTAAACATTGATCGTTTATGCTTCATTTTTACTAGGTAGACATACCCAGTAAGCCACAATTTGTACATTTTCGCAACTTTCTATTGACTGTTTTTCAAAGTTTACTGTCAAAATAGTTTTGAACTATTTATTACTTACTTTGTTGTCACTATGATCAATATTTGCATAAGTTGCACAATTTCAATTTGTGTTATCTCCATCTGGAGTTCAGCCCCTTTAAGTCTCTGGCTGCATTTTAATAGTTTATTTTCATCTATTGAAAGGAGTCTGACGCCGTTTTCAACAGTAAAATAGTTATTTCACGACGGACAGTTCACCTAAAGTGATTTCCAGCCTTCTTCGCACCAGTTCTCCATACAACATTCCTCCCTGGCAGCTGGCTACTTTTCCATATATACTGTTTAGCCGATTGGTGGAAGAGGAATGCATCTTGTTCATGTTATCAATAATCAGAAAAAATGGGCCGTGGTTCGAATACATAACCATGGATCCATATGAATCGTCGTTACCAACAGAGTTATCGGGCTTCGACACACTGGTAATACACTAGGGTTGTTCAGAATTATAAATACATCACACCCAATACCATGAGTCAAGACCATGCTGTAATACTCGTTAATACACGAGGGTTGTTTAAATTTATAAATGCATCACACCCAATACCATGAACCAATACCTTGCTGTAATACTCAGTAATACACAAGGGTTGTTTAAATGTATAAATGCATCACACCCAATACCATGAACCAAGACCTTGCTGTAAACTCTGTAATACACGAGGGTTGCTTAAATTTATAAATGCATCACACCCAATACCATGATTCAAGACCTTGATGTAATACTTGGTAATACACGAGGGTTGTTCAATTGTATAAATACATCACACCCAATACCATGAGTCAAGACCTTACCAAAGAAAATCACATTCAGACCTCTGCGTATAAATTTTAGATTGGTATATATGGGAAGCGAAGCTTTTAATTATTCAAATCTACCATATATTAGCCTAGATGCTACCATAATCGTCTGCTGTAGGTCTTTCATGACATGTCACATTTTTCAATAAAAACTACAACAAAGATAAAGGCATACCTTCAAGTTATGCTACATTTGTTTTCCATAACATTTTATTGTGATCAATTTCTCCAGCTCACTACTACATGGCGGTTACCAACCATAAAGTGATTCCATCAACGGATAGTCAAATACTTCGACTTTACTATGGGAACTGGGTAAGTAGCTAGTTTAGCACCATGTTAGTCAATCTCACTGACATCAGATTAATTGTATCTGAAGACACCGTATAAATGGTAATCTTGAATTGACCCTTTACATTTAAATATTCTTGAACAGGTGCTCGTTTATCAGCTAAATTAAATCGCATGATACAACGGATTGTCGGTTCTGCATTCAATATGAGAACTATATAATCGGATACTCGGACATCACCGCATGTCTATAATCGCGTTTATTGATTTCGTTCATCTCGTATGTTGATACAGAACTGTTTTGAAGGCGAACATTTGATTCGCCGACGCAAAAGTCAATCTGAGACGACAGTTTTCATATATATATTAGGTCTGCTGTTAATGAGAGCAGCAGCCAGCAAAACACTATTTTCAATCCACGAATGTTTATAGCCCAATAATTTGGAAAAAGAAAAACGACTAGAGATCGATCATTAGAAAGCGGCGTTCGTGTTGAAGTGTCCCTATGCAAGGTTTCGTCCATAACCTAGCACTAGTTAATTAACAATGTTTTATTGGTAAATGAACTGTCGACCAATAAAACAAAAGTTAAATCAGACCAAATACCTAAACATAAGTGCAGCAGCTTCTAAACTGTATATTCACCAAGGGAGGAAACTCTGAATTACGTGTAGTGCAAATGCATGAGTGAAGCAAGAGTTATCTCCCTTGTTACGAATCCACAGACCTACAACATTGTCAAAATTCGAAATGTGTCACTTTCAAAGATATTATTATTTCAACATTCTTTTCCGATAAGAAATGCATGACAAAAATTACAGTGTATACATTGTATACATTCAAACAGCATGCAACTACCTATGCAAATGCTAACAAAATTCAAACCCAGAATAGCAGATGATTGCAATATGTTTTCAAAACAAACTTTCCGATTCGAGTTCAATGCCAAAGATAACCAAGTAATCGGTTAAATGCATATAAATGAAGAAATATTGAAAACCGGGTCAAATCACTAATCAATAATCAATGCAAATAATAGTGCTTACATCGTGGATCACCAAGATTAGACCAAAATTGAATGGTAAATGGATTTGTCTGTCATTTTCGCACCACAAGCATGACTTCTATTTTTAACCTGAAATCACGCATCAGGAAAGGAGTGTGTCTAAACCGCCAGCCGAGGCGGCTACGGAACAGTAATCAGGATGTGATAGTTTGTCTCCTGGATTCCATAAATGCTCGCAGCGGTTACGGTGGTGTTTCTACAAATACATTCTCATTTTGTTTTTTGCTAATTCATTTTATAACGAACTCGCCGTCAGCATTTCAAAATGACCAAGTAATTTCAGACTTGTGACCTCATCCCTGTTACCACCTTGGTAGCCGGAGACCAGTCTAAATAAATGTTTGTTATAACTTTCATTCATCTTTCATAAATGGGCTAACAGTCTGAAAGAAAAGCAGCCAGTTCCTGGAAATAACAGTTGTGTGGATTACTGGTGTGAGAAATAGCCAGAAAACACTTTGGTAGATAAACTGGCGACCGAGATTGTTGTAAACGGCCGTAAACCCCAATCAATCAAAGCACAGATAAAATACTGATTGATACATCGATGTCAGTATTGCAATCACCAGAAGACAGGTTATTTACACAGGAAACGCCGCTATATAGGTGAAATACTGTTGTTAATGGCGCTTAAAACAAATCAAACAAATTAACCACATACTCTCTACTTCTCACTTTTTTAGATCGGATTATGGCGCCTTAATATGTATATATGCGCTCCCTTTTTTCCTGTGCAAAGACAGGTCTCACACTTATATAGCTATGGAGAGCAGCGGTAAAAATAGCAAACTTTGACCAGGAAGATATGCGGAAGAAAATTAGTTAGCCGGACAATTGAATTTTGAAAACGTTATGACACAAGAAGAAATTGTTCATGACCTATCTGCTAATGTCACTATGTTTTCAACTAATACTGTGATAATTAGTCCATTTATAGAGATTTTCTATTAGGCGTCTGCGGAATAATTGTTGTACACAGATTAAACAGCAAATACTGGTGATGAAACAGAATGGCGTCTTTGACCATTGTCGGCCTTTGCAATATCCAATAAAAAGGGTATGAACGAATTCAAGTGTATATAAATGGACAATTGAATACGTGACTTGAATAGTTGTGTATTAAATAAGTGGATGTCGACTGCCGTAAGTGAGTGGTTAACCTGCTAGGGGGTATTAGAACCGGGCGTTGCTGGTTCTATCCCCGCTCGCGGTAGTCATGTTGAAGTGCCCTTAGGCAAAGAATATTTCCTAGCCTAGTACTGGTTTGTTTAGCCAGGAATTACGATGGTCATGTTGGGGTGCCCTTAAACAAGGACTATTTTCTATCCTACATGTAGTACTGGTTTGTTTACCCAGAGATCACGGTGGTCATGATGGATTGCCCGTAGACAACGAATATTTCTTAGCCTTGTACTGGTTTGTTTACCCAGGGATCACGGTGGTCATGTAGGATTGCCCTTAGTCAAAGCATATTTCCTAGCCTAGTACTGGTTTGTTTACCAATATATCACGATGGTGATGTTGAATTGCTTTTCGGCAAAGCATATTTCCTAGCCATGAACTTGTTGGTTTACAAAGGGACCACGATGGTCATGTTAGATTGCCCTTAGACAAAGCATATTTCCTAGCCTAGTACTGGTGTGTTTACCCAGGGATTACGATGGTCATGTTCATTGCCTTTAGGCAAAGCATATCTCCTAGCCAAGTACTTGTTGGTTTACCAAGGGATCACGATGGTCATGTTGTATTGCCCTTAGACAAAGCACATTTTTTAGCCTAGTACTGGTTTGTTTACCCAGGGATCACGATGGTCAAGTTGGATTGCCTTTAGACAAAGCATATTTCCTAGCCTAGTACTGGTGTGTTTACACAGGTATCACGATGGTCATGTTGGATAGCCCTTAGACAAACATATTTCCTAGCCTGGTACTGGTTTGTTTACCCACGGATCACGATGGTGATGTTGGAATGCCCTTAGACAAAGCATATTTCCTAGCCTAGAACTGGTGTGTTTACCCAGAGTCACGATGGTCATGTTGGATTGCCCTTAGACAAAGCATATTTCCTAGCCTAGTACTGGTTTGTTTACCCATATATCATGATGGTAATGTTGGATTGCTTTTAATCAAAGCATATTTCCTAGCCTAGTACTGGTTTGTTTACCCAGGGATCACGGTGGGCATCTTGGAATGCCCTTAGGCAAAGCATATTTCCTAGCCTAGTACTGGTGCGTTTACCCAGTAATCACGTTGGTCATGTTGGATTGCCCTTAGACAAAGCATATTTCCTAGCATAGTACTGGTGTGTTTACACAGGGATCACGACGGTCATGTTGGATTGCCCTTAGACAAAGCAGATTTCCTAGCCAAGTACTTGTTGGTTTACCCAGGGATCACGATGGTGATGTTGGATTGCATTTAGGCAAAGCAGATTTCCTAGCCAAGTACTTGTTGGTTTACCAAGGGATCACTATGGTCATGTTAGATTGCCCTTAGACAAAGCATATTTCCTAGCCTAGTACTGGTTTGTTTACCCAGGGATCACGATGGTTATGTTGGATTGCCCATAATCAAAGCATATTTTCTAACCTAGTACTGGTGTGTTTACCCAGGGATCACGATGGTCATGTTGGAATGCCCTTAGACAAAGCATATTTCCTAGCCTAGTACTGGTGTGTTTACCCAGGGATCACGATGGTCATTTTGGATTGTCCTTAGACAAAGCATATTTGCTAGCCTAGAACTGGTGTGTTTAACCAGAGTCACGATGGTCATGTTGGATTGCCCTTAGACAAAGCATATTGCCTAGCCTAGTACTGGCTTGTTTACACATAGATCATGATGGTAATGTTGGATTGCCTTTAATCAAAGCGTATTTCCTAGCCTAGTACTGGTTTGTTTACCCAGGGATCACGGTGGTCATCTTGGAATGTCCTTAGGCAAAGCATATATACTAGCCTAGTACTGGTGCGTTTACCAAGTGATCACGATGGTCATGTTGGAATGCCCTTAGACAAAGCATATTTCCTAGCATAGTACTGGTGTGTTTACCCAGGGATCACGATGGTCATGTTGGATTGCCCTTAGACAAAGCATTTTTCCTAGACTAGTACTGGTTTGTTTACCCATAGATCATGATGGTAATGTTGGATTGCCTTTAATCAAAGCATATTTCCTAGCCTAGTACTGGTTTGTTTACCCAGGGATCACGGCGGTCATATTGGAATGGCCTTAGGCAAAGCATATTGACTAGCCTAGTACTGGTGTGTTTACCCAGAGTCACGATGGTCATGTTGGATTGCCCTTAGACAAAGCATATTTCCTAGCCTAGTACTGGTTTGTTTACCCAGGGATCGCGCAGGTCAATTTGGAGTGCCATTAGATAAAGAGTATTCCTTAGCCTAGTACTGGATTGTGTACCAATGGATCACGTTGGTCATGTTTGGGTGCCATTAGACAAAGTAAATTTCCTAGTCCAATATTGGTTTGTTTACCCAGGGATCGCGGGGTCAATGTTGGAGTGCCATTAGATAAGGCGTATTTCCTAACCTAGTACTGGTTTGTTTACCCAGGGATCACGGTGGTTATGTTCGAGTGCCCTTAGACAAAGAATATTTCCTAGCCTAGTACCCGTAGTCAAACAATATTACCGACTCAAGTACTGGTATGTTTACCAAGGGATCACGAATAAGTACTCTGTCGCAGTAAAATAACTGAAATAAAGAAGACCTATTGCTGAAAATTATGGACATATTTTACCTTGGAAAATGGCTGTGTTTGGAAGCAATCGAATTACCTTTCAGCGAAGAGTGTTATTAATTTCTTAAGTCTTCTTTAACGAATTGACTTATGATTTGTAGAGCTTAACTAGCAACGTGCATAATCAGTTGTCCGTGTAAGACATTCAGGTGTCCAAGGTCAACAATTGGTGCCTTTGTAGACCATTTAATTAAAAAACAAATTGAAATAAATATATATATTACACACATATGTAATAAAGGAATACTATTTTACCTTTGGTGTTTACTATGTCCTTAAGGATATCCCTGAACTACGTTAGCCTCGCTTTTTAATTATACATAATCATAAGGAGAATATTATAAAATCACATCGACTGAGCAAACAACTTACAAGAACTGCACACACAGGTATGTCAAAGCAACTGGCAGCTTGCCCACATAAACTGTTAGCCGATTGGTAAAACGAATGTCGCTCATAAACTCTTCATTGACAGTATCTTGAGCGTTTGTACACAAACAATGTTCGTTTCGCTTTGTAGGTCAAAACAATAAAGATTTGTCATAGTGTTTACTTTTTCATTTTAGATAATAAAACACTCTTTTGTTTTATTTGTCGGCACTAGGCATTCTTTATGATTTTCAAATAATATTTTGACGCATCGGTGGTGTAGTGGTAGAGCGTCCGTCTCGGATGCGAGATGTTCCGGGTTAGATCCCCGGTCGGGTCATACCAAAGACTTAAAAAATGCCTGAAGTAATGTCTGCTCTCCTTGGCGACCAGATTTGTGGGGTAAGCATTACGAGTGACTGGCTGGATTTCAGGATTAACATAGTACTGGTAACTTACCCATGAAACGCCGGAATATAACTGAAACATTGTTGAAAATGGAGTAAAACACCAAACCAATTATCCAATGATCTTTACAGACTGCGTTATATCCATCATTATAAAGAATCGAACTTGCAAGGTTTTATTGTTTATTGATTTCGGCTTATAGTAGTTTTACTCGTCTCCTCTAGAATTGTCCCTGGTCTCAATCCAGAGAACCATATACATTGATATTAACACACGTGTTTGGGTAACCGTTAACTGGTCGAATGTGTCTAAAGGTTTTCATCATGAAGTTGTGATTTATTGGCTGTATGGGGTTTTACGCTGCTTCCAACAAATTTACATTCATACACCGGCATTTCTCGGTTGAGTTACCAGTTCTGCTGGTCAATTTATCCTGACACTTGCGAATCAGTCGTTAGTCTGAACCCGCAATCATGTCAGGCTTCACTACCATTTCAAAGTATTGTGTATTAAAAGGTAACTAGTGGCAGTTCTTCGCACTTTCATGCCTGTTTTTTAGTCTCACATTTCGAGAATATCAAATAAGTGGTAACACGAACCTTATCTAGTTAACCAGTTAGTATGTTACTTATTAAGTAACATTCTGCAAACCCTAACTAGATAACCAGTTAACCAGTTACAAGACATTAACTGGTTATCTTACGGCCGTAATATGCCATCATTATAAACCTTATTATACACTTAATATAGAATAAAAGACGCTCCTAAAAGGTATCAAGGTGGTACCAGGACACACAACTATGAAATGGTACGACATATTCCTTATCATGGTTCTATATAACATTGTATTGAAGGTTCTAGATGTGTATTGGATAGATGCTCACCCAAAGGCAACACTTGACGACATATGGGAGAAACTGTACGGAAAATGCAGGCGAGTGAAAGCGCTTCGAAATCCACTAACGTACAAACACATGGTATGGAACGGCATAGGTCCCAAAAGCGAAATCAACGCCCATAAACAGATAGATTTATCATACATTAACGAGTACAGACATTTCGTACTGTCACGGTACGGCGTAAATCCTGACTACGTAATTAATTGTAAGGAACTGCGGGTGTGGGAGTCTGTGTCTAAAGCGCTCCCAACTGCAACAGTGAACGGTAAGCAGCTTGCTTGATAAACTTACCATGTTGGAACAGCTGCAATTGATCACGACAACAGACATCCTAATTGGTATGCACGGAGCAGGAATGTCTCATAGTTTGTACCTACCGAAATCTTCCGGTGTCATCGAGTTCTTTACAATGCTCACTTCCGTTAGAAATGCCCATTTCCGGTCGATGTCAAAATTGCGCTGATTGCCACACATCGTCTGGATTAACCCAAGTCAGCAATATGAGGTATCTGATTATAAGACGTATATATATATATATATGCCGCCTGTCGGTTTGGAGAATATGGTTCAGACAATGAAAGAAAGCATTTGTGCAATCGATGATGATTTGCCGTTAAAATCAATACAAATTATTTAGATGGAATCATTTATTTACATCTGAAACACATACAATCATCTTAAATAGGTTTATTATAGATACATATGGTTCCCGATGCATTTGATATTTGCTTGTCCCTTTTTTACGACAGTCGATGTACAGTTTGCCGGAAATCAACACATATGTCAAAATGTAAGACACTACATGTTCTCTTCCATTAACGTGCAAACACAAGAACATGTGCCAGAAAGCAACTTTGTCGTGGTCTAAAAAAATAAACATTCAAAACGACTTCAAAATATATCTAAACTATTAAATAGATAGTTCAGTAATTAATGTGAATCGGCGGAATATGCAGACGACAGTTCTTGATTTTTAGATCGTTCTTTCTCGTCGTATGTTGATCACACTTCTTGCAGTTTTGGTAATGGGTTTTTCCATTTTAAACTGTTTTTATGTAATTGATACATTGTTGTCATACATGAATCTAGCATAAACTTAATAAGAGCCACTTAGCTTTTGTTGGTGATTTTTTATTAACCATACATCCAAGTTATAAAAAGACAATATTACATTGAAAGTTAAATATTATAAAAAATCTACTTTTCAGTTCAATTTATCCGACAATGTTAACTGATCTTTGTGTACAGATAAGATATCCGTATTATATATTATAATGACGTACATGAATTTTCATCAAATTTATCTGAGAACATAATTTTGTATATCCAATTGATTGTGTTAATAAATGTCTTTGTTATTTTGGAATGATCTTTCATTTGGGAGGAAATAAAGAAATATAATGTAAAAGATCAACGTCAACAACCGTGGATCAAGAACATATTGTCAAATACTATCTTATTAGTAATGTTGAATTCACAGTTTCGCAATATATTAGGCGACATTACAAGACAGTATGTATAACAAGCTAACACATGTACATTAATCCTTTCCCACTTTTATTCATCTGCAACAAGCGACTATCGAAAACATTGTGGCAAAAGGAGAACTGTCTCATGGTGACCAATTTCTACTTTTTCATGACGTTTCCAACTATATAACTCATTAAACTTTCAATTGAAAATAGTAACCACCTTTTGCCAAGTTGCTTTCAGCGTCGCTTCTGGTAGATTTTTCGTATGTGGAAAAGGGTTAAGTTGTTGGTGTCTGTTCTAAGGTCAGATGATCAAAACAAACCAAATTCCATTTCTTTTTCATTGCAAATCAGATTTATAATTTACTTAATATATTATATAAACACTCGACTGTTCGAGGAACTACATGTGTGACCTATCAACAAATCTCTAAAATAAAGCGTGATTGACAGACAAGGAAGAATTGATACCTATGTATATGTATAGGCATGCCAACGTAGGCGACACAACTATGAGAGGGGTTAAAATAAACAAAACTGATATGTATCTAAAGTTTTAAACCTGTAGATTAAACTCTTTCGCAATGAAAAATATTTGCAGAGGAGAGAGCTAATCTGCATTCTTTGCCACTAAGACATTACATTTTACCAAATTTCCTATTTAGATGGAAAATGGAGTTGTCCAATTTGTGAAATTCGGCAAGGAAATAATTAAATATATGAGCAATGTATTGCGAAACGGGGATCAACATCCGGGCTGTTATTCGTATACGCAAACCCCAACTACGATCCCGTGAGACCTGTTCTTAAAGACCACCTGTGAACAAAGACCACATTGTTCTTTTCCCATGGGTGGTCTTTAAACACAGATTTGACTGTATTTGTTTCATTTATTCATGAAAGACTTAAATTAATAACGTTACATGAACATCTATATTCAGGACCAGCGACGAGCAAGATCGTCCTGCGCTTCCTCGAAACAAAATCAGGAACGTTCCTTGTCACCGCCAGTGGTGCAAGTATCCGATAAAACGAGTACAACCCTTTCTTTCTTGTAGACACTTTCTTACGCATCTGGTGCAGACGACGTTTGAAAAACATTACGTCAAACGAAGAAATTGCAACTTTTGCCACAACGTTTTCAACCTTGTTCTTTAAATGTTCTTTCATTTTTTTAAAAAAATGGTCGGCAGCAGAGGCGCCTAAAATCGTAGAAAAACTAAACTAAAATGTCACATCTCTTCTAATAACATAGTTCAATATTTAACTGATATCAATAGCTCGGGTTTGAGGACTTATCGGATCAATATGGGTGACGTATTTCTTAAATATCTCATAAATGTGGCACTTTGAACTTTAATCTAAAACACACTGTCAACTGAACTATTTATCAGATAAATAGACACCTTTACACGTACATGCGACTCCTGACTATTTACAATATTTTGGATAAACAAGACAAATGACAAATAAATATCTAACCAAAACTGTATCTGATATATTTCATAACATACATTTCTGCAACTACCACACCACACCATATAATGATATACCACTTCATATAGTGTCAGTTACATTTCTAAGGCTAAATCACATTATATAAGGTCACCAGTTGTAGTTCTAATGATATGCAATATCATATAAGGTCACCAGCTGTATTTCTACGGATAAGGTCACCAGTTGTAGTTCTAATGATATTCAATAGCATATAAGGTCACCAGCTGTATTTCTACGGATAAGGTTACCAGTTGTAACTCTATGGATATTTTCTGTTTCTGTTTCAGTCAAAGACGTTCCAGATCAATGGTGTTTGATACCACACTATATAAGGTCGCCAGTTGTAGTTCCAATGATAAACCACGCCATCGTAAGTCATCAGTTGTAGTTCTAAGGATATTTTTATGTTTTTGTTTCAGTGAAAGACGTACCAGATCATTGGTGTTTAAGATCAAAGGTAACATTTTTTTTTACTTGTACATTGCAAAACATTTACAATATGTGACTGTCTGTATTGAGTCTGTATATTGAATGAATCATTTCTAGCATGTGCCACTTAGCAGCGTTATGAATCGGTCTGATCCTCCAGGATATTATAAAACACTTCATTGCTTGTTTTATATTATGTTCTTGTTTAAATATCCATCCCAACAGGTTGTAGCCTGTGTCCGTATGTCCAAGGTTTGTGTATGTGTTTATGACGCGAAGTAAGTTGTCGACAGCATCTTGTTTATAGACGGACTTGTTTATTTTTGAATTCAAGATATACTGTAGAAAATACAGATACACTTTTGAATCCACAACGACCCAGTCAAACCAGACATTCTCCTCTTTATCCCTAGAATCAGCCGGTGTATATAATGAACGATACATCTCGCATTGTAAAGCTGGAGGTACAATGTTGGCCTGATGAGGTAGACAGCTTAAACAACCAGCTGTACACGATCTCGCGAACTCAATGAATGGAATGTCTTGTGAACTATGCATTCGCATAAGTTCTTTAACGGACTCATTCCGAGATATCCACCTTCGTGTACCTCGATTAGGGCAGCCACACACCGATATAACATATGATTTCAAAGACATTTTGCATTTAAGTAGAATCTCTTCACAGGCATCGTATCTGTCACTCTGCAAACAATAGGATGCGACTATCAAAAATGCGGAGATAACGTCACAGTCTTTACTTTCTTCTATGTAATACTTAAACGTATCAAACAACATAGTCGGTATGATACTCGCTACACATTGTGATATTAGTAGGCGTATGTGGCGAATAAAGCGCGTATTGCGAGTCTTCTTTCATTTTCAGTATGATGTCTATCAAACCCCGTGTGTAGTACATGTTGTTGCATTGAGTGTAATTTTGACATTACGTGAAGAGCTGATATACCTTTGCATTCCTGAAGATTGACAGATATTAAACATCTTACCATTTCGTTCAGATTCATTGTCATTATTAATGTTTCTGAAGATACATGGATATGTTTTGCTCCCATTATACTTGGTCCACATCCCAACAACACATAGTGCAAAACCTTTCCGATGTCATCACATGTCAATGACCACATAAATGTACACCAATGTTCTACCATGTCCTCTAGGACAGTATGTACCCGTCTTAGAGTTCTGTACTCCAGTTTGTCAAACATGTTCTCATCTGGAACAAAGTAATTTGGCCAGTATCCTTCTTTGACCCAGTGTAATAGCAGTTTGATACACATAAGCGTGCATTCTAGAAGGTTTCTACGGGTCCAGAATCCTGAGGGCGTATTTTCAACTGCATATAACAAACATGTTTTACAGTGATACGACGATATCGATTCAGGTATACGTTTGAGTATCATGTCTTTCTTGATAATCTTAAGTAAGATGTAACATTTGTGCTGCGTAGAGTTAAGACTCCACATGAGTTCACGTTCCTGGAGGGAAAAAGAGAGCCTCAATTCGATTGGTCCATTTTGACTTGATGGATGATTTTTCCAGACAAAGAAACACCCAGATTCTTTCAACGTTTTTATCTGTGTATCATTTAGCCGATTGCAGCTGATTACCCTTCTTAACCAGGATTTAGCGAAGCTTGGTATGTGCTGACATCGGTATGATAAAACTCCGTCGTGATGTGTTCTCCCTTTAAGTGTCACAGCAGGTCCATTATTTCTAAACACACTATCCTTTTTAACGACGTGTAGTAAACATAACTGCGGGGGTTGTCGGTTTCTAAACTTTCAAGAGTGATCGGGTCTCTGTTATAAACTTTAACCTTGTTTAAGACACACTGTAGTTTAAATTACCCGGGTTTGGTGGTTTCATAAGTCACCATGAGCAATGCTACTCCGTGTTGAGGTGCATCAGAGATCCTCTCTACAACAGGTTTATCATCACAAATTAATATGTCTCGGTCTGAAGCCAACCCTGGTGTTGTTGTTCCCTCACAGCTACTTCCAAACACGTACAAGGTATCTCTGTTTTTGTGGAAAAGTTTTGTTCTATGGTTTGTATTATTTCCAATACTATTTAGAATGTCATAATGACGGAGTGATACATTGTAATACTTTTCATCCATTTTTCAGAACTGTGACCTGAAATTAAAAACGATTTTCTCGTAGAGAAGGACTTGTTCATGGTGACGTACACATTTATATTGTTAAGTTCATTAATTGATGAAAAATAACCTTGGTATTGGTTCCAGAGATACAGACACTACCTTAATCTCGGTCTGAATCAGATTGATTTATATTAAATTAGGTCATACAATATCATTTAACTAGCTATGGTTACAAGATGTTTGTTTGATTGTTTGGTGTTTTTAGCCGCTTTCAACTATTATTCAGTTATATTACCACATGTCCTAGGTAAGTTACCATTTACCTATAGTACTGGTTCATTTATCCTGACAATAGCTAGTATTAAGATGAACGTTTTACTATTTTATTTTAATAGACCTAAGTTGCTAAAACCTTATTTGATGTGTATAATTCTATTTAAACTAAATGTAATTCATTATAAACATGCGTTCATAAAACAGGATTTTATACTTTCTGAGTAAGTGCGTGAACAAGCTGAACCTAGTTGAGACTGACGGACAGACGGACGGACCTGGTGTTAAGTTATACCACGTTCCGATGAAAGCGTTTAAATTTAGTACAGAACCTAATATGAACATGTAGTAGTACGATACGGAAATGTTATTGTTCTGAATTAATGATATCATCATTGTGTCATTTTGATTCATAAATATCACCAACAAGATGTATGTGTTTGAAGTAATTGGATCGGTCATCGGCCATCGATGTTTGATTTTATATAGAAAACTGAACGCCCATGCCGATGTTTAGAAAGAAACGATCGATGAAATGTAATAAAGTCGTATAATCCTATCTTTTAACTGTAGCATACTATGGAGGTGTGTAGGATCAAGGGTCAGCTTCGAAAGCGGATGCTCGAAGTTAAATCATAGTAAAGTCATTATCAAAGATTTCAAAGCGACACCAATTAGTATACCGTATTTTTGGCTTCATGTTTATTTTTTCAACTGCTACGCTTGCGTAGATAATGACATTAGAGTGAAATACCGTTGATAGCGGCGTAATAGCCATCTGACAAGAAAATGGACAACTCATCAAGCATTACAACACTACAATGAGTTGTATAAACTTTGGGGACATAACATACAATACAAAATTATATAAAAGTCTTATTTTGTATATTCTTTTCCCATCCACAACATGATACAAATGTCTTACCTTAAACTATCTTCCGGGTGTAAAACGAAACTTGTCACTCAATGTATTTCTTAGTTGTATTCATTAACACAATCTGTTTCCTTAAATCGCATACACACGCTAATACAATCGTGTGTGTAACCATTGTTGTTCTGGTGATTCAGCTGACCATTCATTAAACAAGTAGAAGAAAACACATGTCCAGTCGTGTACAACATTCCAAATTAAACATTGAACGTAAAATACAGTGGAAAATTTATGTCGTCATTTTCTATTTTGAGATTTGTTTTTACCTGGATCTATAAATAGACCAATGCAAGTGATATTACTTAACAGTATAGCACAATGTGATAATCTTCAAATCTTAGTTATTGCTTGGTGTTTTATGCCTCTTTCAAGATAGCATCAGTTATCTCACCGCGTGTCCTCGGTAAGTCGTAACTGGTCCATTTATCCTGGTCACCAGACAGTCAGTCGGAATGCTGACCCCTTAACCCTGAGCGATAAGAAGGGTAGCCATTGATATTATTTTTAAAGTGTTCGGTATCACTAGGCCGTGGAGCGAAACAGCGACCTCCCGCACCCGAGGTGAAATCAATACCACTACACCACAGAGGCGGTCACACCTTAAAAAGAAACTATGAACATCATAATGCCAGGAGGAGAAGGGGGTTTGTGTGGGGGTTTTCCCAACACTTATTTGAAATATTTATATTAATATGTATTTTGCATACAGTATTTGCCATATGTCGACAGCGTATTTGTTAAGGCATCTGCTCTGGAAACCGGTAGATCGAATGTTCGAATCCCGTAGGCGATAATGGTATGTTAATGAGTCGTCGGGTAGTTTTATATATTGATACCGAATGTCTGGTGCTCGGCAAAAAATACTTGATTCGGGAAGTAAACGCGATCGGTTATCTCATAAATCGGTCAAGTCTGAACATTTCAATATGGGTGACACTAAAATTAATAAACAATAATTTTACTTTCGCTTTTAAAATATGTTTAATAACCTCATACCACATTTGACAACACGTTATATTACCTAATAGCACAGTTTAAAAATGGCCAATAATATGAATTAAGGGGTTTGTGTGGAATTTTTCCCTAATTCTTTATGATATATATTTCAGACAGCCTGGTATTCCATATCCCTCTATATACTTCTGGTTAAGGTATTAGCTACGGGAGCGGATGACCGAATGTTCGAGACCCATTGGTGATAATGGGGTTTGTTTTTATATGACCTGTTGGTGGGGCCGCTATCTAGTTATATAGTAGTATCGAATTTCTCGGGAGCGGACCGAATGTTCGAATCCAATTGGTGATAATGGTGTTTCTTCCACTATTGGTTGGTAGGGCCGCTATCTAATTATAAATGATAATGGTCGCACATGTCTGGTGCCTAACACAAACAGAAATGGCATGGTGATAAAGACCGGATGACCGAATGTTCGAGACCCATTAGTGATAATGGGGTTTCTTCTGATATTCGTTGGCGAGCCGATATCTAATTGTATAACGGTACCGAGTGTCTGGTGCCCGGTTAAAGAGAATGTTCGGGAAGTAAATCGTGCTAAGGTGTCTCCTACATCATACATGGCTGAACCATTCAATATAGGAGGCACTATAAAAATCACTGCCTTTATTCTGATGAAGACTCATATCACATTTTACACGTGCTGATACTATGTATATAAACTTTGAAACCTCAAAGACATAAATGACCAGATTTCTTACAGAAAATGACAATTTCCCTCA
Organism: Serripes groenlandicus; assembly: GCA_031761405.1. NCBI lineage: Eukaryota > Metazoa > Mollusca > Bivalvia > Cardiida > Cardiidae > Serripes > Serripes groenlandicus. The sequence continues at coordinate 36,973,224 of JASEVX010000003.1, read as the reverse complement.
TACAGACGAACTTTCAACACGTGATATCGAATTTAACTTCGTCGAAATTCATTTTTTTATTATCTGATCGCAAAGCCATTACTCACGGTTATATTTTCATGTGCAATGAATAATAGAACGCAGTATTACAGCCCTTTCCAACATACATCAAATCTGCAGCAGACAACATGACAATCTGCAGCAGACAACATGACAATGTTATTGCCAAACATATAACACATCTCTATAAATGAAAGTTGAATTATTGAGTGTAGTTGAAAACATTCTGACAGCAATTTCCTTTCTGACACACTATTTTCAGGAGTCGTCTGCTGCAAAGGTGTCAAAATGTTTGTTCATTTGAGAAAAGGGATAACAGAGATACATGTATTTCTTGTATTTAGGCCAATACTATATACATGTACATGTTTATTGATATATATGTGTTATTATTAAAAACATACTGACTAACATATCTATATATTCATGTTAATCCTGTACCTCATAAATATAGATGTAAACGATGTTTGACGACATAGCAGAAGTTTCTCAACACTATTTGAAATAATCCATTGCACGTTCTAAAAACATAAAGATAAAGATGTTGAGTTAAAAAGTGATTATTATTGAGCCTGGTCAGACGGCGTGGATACGAAGGCTGTCCCGGATATGTACTTGTGGCACAGGCTTTACAACAACCATTCCAGCAGTCAAATGGTTACATGTACTACTTGAAATGAGCCGGGACGGCTAGAAAACTAGAAAACAAACATTGTGGACTTGGCGTAAAGTATTGCTTCGGATCAGCAGAAGCATGTCACGCAGGCTAACCCGGACATATACTTTTCGCCTCCGGTGAATTGTCTGTTTAAGGAATCATTATTCTATACTTCTATTCACCTGAGACGGAATGTGTCGACCCAGATTAGTCAGGCTGATATTGGTCGATACTTGACGCAGAGGCAATAATACTTGTTTCCCGTGGGACGGCTCAGATAGTAAAGAATATGTCTACCGATTCGATTTTAAAGTGATGAAACTGCTACTAGAAATCAGATTTCATTCTACAATTACCTTTCTTGGACTATTTCAATCATTTTACAGGTAGGTTCGACATGTGAATTCTTCGTAAAAATTACAATAGTCCTACAAGAGAACGTTGATGCAACGCATCAATGTCGCCGGAAATCCATAGTGCAGTTATGTGAAAAGTGTACACACTGATCAGTCAGTGCATTTCTGCTTAATGATGACATTTTATACTTTTCTTAAATCAATCACAAAAACTTACAATAAGCATCTGGTGAATTGTGTAGTTTCACTCAACGCTGCAATTGTACAGGCTGATCTTTGTATACACTATTCACTTTCTTTTCACAAGCATGTTTATAGTGTGAGTTCAGGGATAATCAAAATGTTCTGCTGAATTAAAAGGAACACAAGTTGACAGTGCATGTGTTTAATACTAGTGTAGTTGATTTATATTAAATATGACTAATGTACATGTATTATAAATTGAACCGTACTTTCATAACATGTATTACTATTTCTTATTAAATCTTCAACCATTTCTCACATACAGATGCTTTCTGAAGCCTCTTAAGCGGATAACGTATGAAAAATGATTGCTGCAAAGATGGAATTTTCAACTCAATTAGATAATTAAACTATCATTTATGGATGTTTTTCATGATTTTATGTCAATTTGTTTTCAAAACTGTCTGCTATAAACTGTTTTATGTTAGATAAGTTATATTGTAGTTCACCTTATATGAAATAACATTATTGGTTTTATCCATTTGTTCATTAACTTAATCATTTCCAACACATTTTGAAAACTCTTTAGCAGAAGACTTTTGAAAACGGTGAATTGGTAATAAGCAATTTCTCATTTTGCCAAACTTGTTCCATGAGGGAAAGTGTTACGCCAGATCGAACAATCTCTGTTGATGATCATACAATTAACATTTTTACAAAACCGAAATTTTTCTTCTTACTTATAATTAATGAAGCAGTATTGATTACTAGTGTGAATAGGAAAATGTACAAGTTGGCTTATCTCAACAGTATAAATCCAGATCAGTCTGTGCATATCAGGTTCCACACTGATCACATTTAACCTACACAAGCTTGTTGGAGGAATCTGTCAACTTGTGTATATTCTGTGAATGTATTCAAGATGATTAAAAACTAAACTTGTAAGAAATGCCAATATTTTCTTATGCACTGCATAACATGATTACAAGAGAAAAATGTTGCCATTTAAAATATATGTATGCTATTGAATGACAACCATCAAAATCATCATTCTTCAGTCATACACATTTCCTAAGATGAGATCAAATGTATAAGAGCAGCATAGGCGTCACTTGCGCCCCAAACAAGTGGCGATGACCTAGTTACTATTTATAGTAACTCATTTGCATATAAGCGAAATATGACCATGACGTATGCGCGGCGGTCATTTTAAATATCACGGAGGCCATCTTTGATGTTATATTTAGAATGACATCATAGGTCTATATTAAGAATAGCACAGTTGTTTGTATTTTCAGTTCCTGAAGTGTAGAGACTCATGCTTTGGCTTACACGAATAGTATGGAGACACATGATGTTCAAACAGAAAACTGTTTATAAAAAAGTGTTGCTTTTAAATGTAACGAAATCAAATTATGTTATAAATATGTTTTTTCTCGATTTCTTTCGTGGAAGTTGTGTATTTCGGACGTATACCTCTGTATTTTTTTGGTTTTGAATTCATAAAGTGTAGCATTTTACATATGGAATAAGGTTAGATCTCCTTCGTTATTATATATAAAGCCATTTAGGAATCGTTAAAACATTAAAACCGAACCGGACTTGACGATGTTGACTTCATAATGTTGCGAGCTCAAATGACATATTCTACAATGCGCATTTCGCGTGATGTTTTCACATACGACCCTGTTGACCATTTCACAATAACCATCAGATATTTCATCAGAAACGTCAAGTTGTGCACCAGGTGTGTGAACTTTTTGTGTTGTTCACGTAAGCGGCACTATTTTACGACAGACTGACTGAGCAACAAAACATGTCGGCACTATTTTGAACAATAGTCTTTGTTAACTCATCGTTTGTGATCTGTTGATATATGCGTTTAGAAGATACTATTTACGACAGACTCTCTGAGTAACAACAGCGTAGTAGAACTATTTCAAACAATATGCTTTGTTTACCCAAAGAGATGTCATATTGATTTGCGGTGAGTCTGCACTATTGGAGACAGACTCTCTGAGCAACACAACATAACGGAACTATTTCAAACAATAGGCTTTGTTAACTCGGTGCTGATGATCTATTGAAATGCGTTGAATCGGCACTATTAGAGGCAGACTGCATGTACAACAAAAACATGGCGGAACTATTTCGAACAATATTCTTTGTTATCTCACCGGACATATGAGCAATGGCACAGCAAACCTAATGAGTATATAAATGACTGAAAAATACATCATAGCTCATCAAGTAAGTCTCTTTTAAGATTATTTTTTTCTTTTTGTATAAATAAATGATATGTTATGTGTGTATTGTAAGTATGTTGATTATAAATGAAAATTAAAGTGGCACAATTCATTCTATTAAGAAATGCTATATGCATGTGTAATATTTGAACGTCTTGTGATGTTAGCACCTCTTGCTGCTGCACACAATGTAACATCGGTGTAGCCGTGAAGGTTTACTAACAAATAAGACATTAAACCATTCAAATATCCACACGTTTGCAACCATAACGGACCGTGGTGAACTGCACGTTTATGTCTTACAAGTCTAAACATTGCAACAGAATGTAGCAAAGATCATAAAGCGCGATGAACGGAAAACGTCTTAGAAAAGGGTATACTTGATTCGCTGGTTCCGATTTATTCTGAATCGGATGGGAAAGTATAAAGGATCAGTATTTATAATATCATCGCAAATACGAGAATTGATTAAAGAAATTCTCACAAACATTGAAGTTATGTTTTACGTTTGAACAATAGTTTTAAATAACTGCAACTGTTCATTGTCCAAGGCATTACATTTCGTGTATCGTTCTAAAGGTCAATGTTAATATTATATAGCAGGTGCTTGATTCCACCGCGCAATAACATCAATTGTCTATTTATATAATTTGAGCTAAACTATCGATGCTACTAATCAGATTTGTTTTGTTGTGAAAATTCTGCATGCTTACTAGGATTTGGAATCGAGCTAATGATGTCTTACAGGTGAGGGAGTAATGAGTGCAAATGGTATACCAGTATTAACAAAGTTTGTATTAATAACGGATGGAACACCAACCGACACTAATCTAGTAGCCGAACCTGATGGACTTACACCTACAGAACAAGATGAATTGAGCTTTTTATTGTTGACGTTTCTGTCATTCATATGCTAATATTATAACATTCCATGCATAATTTTACTCCAGAGTTGCTTTTCTGTCCAATTAAGTCAGCAAAGCATAATTGCATAGTTCAACATAATTATATCTGTGGAGGATTTTCGTGTCGACTGGCTAGTAGAGACTTTTGTCCGCCAATCTTTGTATTAATTGGTCAGTACTTTGTTCCCGTTTGCCGGATTTATCTATTTAATTAACAAACCTATTGTAACCCGTTCCTAGATATAAACGCATGTTGACGCTTATGTAGAAATACTGAGTAGAAATAATGAGTAGAAAATACTGAGTAGAAATACTGAGTAGAAATACTGAGTAGAAATACTTAGGGCCAAAGAAAGTATTGAAAGACTTCCCTGATATGAATGACAGTTTGTTGTAATTTGGTGAACAATGCCATGAATAATTTGTATCTGATTATAATATTTCTCGTTTTTTAGATTGGAAATATTCAATAAATAAATTGATATTTAGAAGATTTAATGCATTATAGGTGTCAAAACATTTAACCCTTTTCAACATACCAAAAATCGTCAGCAGCCGGCATTGAAAACATCTTAAAATTATTAAAAGTGTATTTGAATGAATAATACAATTATGGAGTCGAGTTGAATGAATTCTGACAAATGGAGATTAATATTAATTTCTTCTTTTGCCACATTGATTTCAAACATATTCTCCCTCAGTGGCGTGCATTATGATCAACATGAACCTATTTTTTTAGGAATTTCTTCAGTTAATGGTGTCAGTTTCCGATGGTAAATTAATAACATATAAAGATGGGAGAAAAATCGGATCTAGACTAAGAAAAACGGTAGGTATCAGTAAATTGCTAGTGCGTTACCAGATATGCTCTTTTAGAATAGGGTTCGATCTCAAATAGTGTCATATCAAATACTTCATAATTGTAATTAACGGTTTATCTTCTTGCAAAAGTATTGTTGAGATAGTTATACGACTGATATGCCGTGTCAGGTTGAGTAACTCACCACATTACTGGTATTTACTGTTATTTACCCAGAGCAAATGTTGTCAAGCTGGAATTCTTTTTAATATTCTTTATTATCTTATCATTGAAGGAAAAGTCAACGGGTAATTTTAGTGCCGCCTGTCTTGTCATCGAGAGACATAGGTGTCATGTTTCTTGTGTGCGGTCGTCTCGCTTTTGCTTGGCGATTTTGCGACATCACATTGGATGTGATTCGAATCAATTTTGATATTCCAGAAAATTGACTCACCAGTTAGAAATGTAAATTATTCAAGTATAAATGTAAGGAATTCTGTAAATTTGAGTCGCAGAATTCTCTAAACAAGACAAAGTAATCCACCCAGGTTCATGCTAACTGGAGCGGTAAAAAGACATGAGCCCTTGTTACCCAGTGGGTATATACAAGTAACACTTAATGGGAATCGAAATAGCGATAACTCAGGGTTTTATGAAAACTACAATGCAAGCAATATCCTGTTATTTTCTACTAAAGTGTTAGGACAGATACATATACTGTATGTATATGTCTATAATTTAGGGGAAGCTAAGTTTACTGAATGCGTTAGTATTGTCCCCCATCTTGTTATTTCCAGTTGATTGCTGGAGGAGGTTTGCCATTTAAAATCAACGAAATGGGAGTGATGTGATTAAGTGGTTGTGTACCGTGGTATAATTGAAAACATGTAAGTGTATTGTTAATATTTTACGATGACTGTATCATATACTGACGCTTATGATGTAACAGGTTTGGCATGTTTGATCTTTGTGTTTGCGAGTGAAGGTAATAATAACTTGATGTTATCTTTCGCCGACTATGCGTTTAATAGTACCTCTTGTGTTTGACAGAGCATGATTTCCCTTGTTACATTGACAGAAGATGTCCTCGTTGTTACCTGGTTTGTTTGATATGACAGATAAACTGTTTGTGTTTTCTTTTACGTTTGGACTGATGTCTCAGAATGTCTGCAAAGGTCGAATCACTTCAATTTAGAGGTCGGCACTCTCCCTCTAAACCACTGTTCGCAATATATTGCAGTCGAGAAGGGCATTATATTTTAATTGTGATACTGGTATCTATCAAACCAGGTAAAGTTTGACCAACTGTTTCAATGGAATGTAACAATGTTCCCCATTTTCTTCAAGGCACGATGGTCAAACAAAGAAAGGGATGATTACTCGTATGGATTGATTGGAAAGATGGAAGTAGACTTCAGGTAAATTTATTACTCATGTTAAACTTACTCCTTTCTTAATACTGAATACGTTTGAAGATGTGAAAAAAGGAGATACCGCTCAAAATAAGAAGTTTCTTCTTTTCTACAATGTTTTCGTTCTGTATTAACTACTATTCAATTTTTCAGAGGAGATTTTATTTCTTCGGGGATATTTAAACCAAACATATCATATCAAGCTATGGTTTATACAGCACACATGTGATTACAACACATAAGAATATGCAGTTATAAGTAAACGTGTACAGCGTGCGATATGCATAGCATATTCATAAATACAAATGAGACAAAAACACGTGTATTTTAAGTGTCTTTGGTTAACAGCAATCAGTGTATACTTCTGTATATAGAGTGTTTTAAAACGAATTTACTTCATTACACAATTCAGAATTCATTATCAAGATGTTAGGTGATGAATCGAATCAATAAACGACTATGACTCAAAAATGTGTGAGAAACTGAAAACAGAAGAATACAACTTGAATGTTTATTCTTTAACTGGTATGTGTTGAATAGGGTGATTTTAATATGTACACTTACGGGAATGACTATTCTACTACGATATCCATATATCTACTTATAGATACGGATAGTAAGACAACTTACTATCCCTAAGTGTTAATGACTCAAACTGAAATACTTATTTATTTCGGGTTGTTTATGTATATTTCAGCCCAGCAGAGGGACCGTGTCCAACAGAAACCGATAATTATGTATCAATGTCACATGGGGCCCAGGAATTTGTCCAGCGTATACAAGAAGCAGCAGTGTCTCAGTCACATGCTAATCGGCGAAACAAAAAATAAATTGTTGTGAATAAAAACAAAAATGCAAATAAATAAGAATACGACTCAGAATGATTTATTGACAAGGTTTTGCTCCAAAAAAAGATGTGATTGTTTAATATACAAAGGGTATCTTGATGATTCTGAATCTTTCTTTTATTTATAAAAAAAAATGAAAACGTTGATATCATTGGAATTCGGTTTACGATCGGTTACGAAAAAAACCCAGGGTAATATATGCTACCAAAAACATAACCAGTGCTCACGCTGAAACTACAAATGTCGATCCGGTCGATAACGATTTACATCAGAAGGAATATGTTTAACCTGAGGCCGAAACAATACAAACATATTTAACGCCATGAGCAACATACAGTGGACTCGCGATAACTCGAACGTGTGAAAATTCGAATATATCGTTTAACTCGAACCATTTCCTGGACGACATCTGTCTTTTGTAGGAGCGAGCAGAACTGCTGCGCTGTTTAAATGATATGATTTCATCACTGGCTTGCTTTTCAAAATGAAAACTTTTTAAAAGTTTGCTCATAAATATCTTTAAACTTCCCGCTCTCCTTCCAAATCTTATGTCAAACCTAATTTACTGATAGAGGCATTAAACCTTAATATGGAATCCGTCGTGGTTGAGTGGTTAGCATAGGGGATTTGAAACCGGGTGTCCCGGGTTCGATCCTCAGTCACGGCACGACGGTCGTGGTGGAGTGCCCTATGGCAAGGCACATTTTATTGCCTAGTACTGGTTTGTTTACCCAGGGATCATGAATAAGTGAACTGTCGCCGTGATATAACTAAATTTATGTTGAAAGCGGCGTAAAACCATAATGAAACAAGCAAACAAACCATTTTTTTTATATTTAATTGATCTCTTTAGAGCAGATTTAAAACAGTTTGTCGGTAAAACATTAAGAAACTTCAGCTTGTATGACAAATTAGGGTTGCCGTCAATGTTAAGCAAACTGTATACCAAACATTTACATCCTGTTTGTTAAAACGTTATTTAAATATACTGAACTGCATCTGCTTTCATTAAGTCATGCTTTAAAAATCATCGTCTTGTTATAGGATGGAACATGATATAGACTTAGCTGAACGGCTCAGTAAGTGTTTCCGGACAGAGTTAAAATATAACAGTATGAAGATTTCATCGATCCGTATATGTAAGCGTTTGCTTTAAACAACTTTCTTAACATGGAAATGACACGCGAAGCAGAGACATTGTTAAAGAATTTGATGAAATCAGGTGGAAATGGGAAAAATGGGTTTCATCCAGATTCGTATAGACAAAGCTTGCCTTGGAATACAATTCAGTCCACAAACAAAGCGTGTCTTAGCTTATTTAACAAGCTTGGTTTGAGGGTGTTTAAAAATGAGGAAGAATATAAGGACATGAATGTTAGTGTAATACCTGATACACTTCCATATACAATCAACCGAATCAAACGTGAAGCGTAAACTGGTTCCTCGTTCTACATACTTTCAAATATATGACAACGGATAGATCTTTCGCTGGTTGAAATTGGATGACATGTCAGCTAATCACATTTAACGTTACAGATACGGTGGGCGTTTTTTAAGAAATTGGATTTCGGTTGCAAACAAAACGTGTTTGATATTGCATTGTACCATAACAAAGATGAAGTATATAGTTAAAATAGCTATGTTTTGTTCATCCTCGAATATGTATGTGCTATATCGGATTATTGCTTAAAACTCATTCATGACATGAATTTGTTGATATAATATTAACAAAATAAATAATATCTGTATAAAAGATTACCGTGTCTATAAGAAATTATTTAATCGGTTGACAACTGCTCAGTTTTTAAACACCAGGAGCGCTTAACATGGACATACTGTCAGTGTATATTAAACATCCTGCACATTATCGAATTAATTGTTTGCATTAACTGTGCAAGTGCCAAAAACCTCTCGTCTTCAATCTATCGAGCGGGATTCTGCCTGTTTGATTGGTCCAAATAGTTTCGTTTGCTCGTTTTATCGTATCTTTTTTATTTGGTAACCGAAGTCTGAACACTCTATTCAAAATTCCTTTAGCATTCATAAGACCGGCTCGATCAACGTTAACATGACATTTACATTCTTGAGAGCTTTTGCAACGATTAAATAAATCATAATAAATACTGAGCCTAACTATTATGCAGATTACCTCTTTACCACTGTAATATATGCATAATCAATTCATATCGACGAACAATTTATTTATTTTCGCCAATTTTCTATTAAATAAAGTAGACTAAATCGTTAAAAAATTAAACAAAACATCGCCCCCAACTTCCTTTACGTTTTGTGTAATTATTTCGTTAAATATCTATTTCGTAAGGATTAATTTCGTTAAATATCCATTTCGGTTAAATAAAATCGACACACTGTGATTTATGTAGGTCAAGCCTCTAACAGATGGATTAATTAGGGATTAAAACACATAAAAACGTGAGTATTATCGTTTGTGTTTACTTTTTACGATAGATAAATGGTTAAATTTTGTTCCATACTTATAATTTGGTGTGACATTGCGTACGCGTGATTCGACCCTTGGCACGTCGCCAAAAGTTCCGACCTGATTCATGATCGGGAATCTGCTAAAGAAATGTTGAACAAAAAGGTAAGACCAAACTGGTCGCGAAATTTATTTGGATCGTCATATTTTCATTTGTTGCATTAACGAGGACATTCATGTTGAGCTGTCAAAACTCAATTGGTAACGACGGAGACTGTCAATACATGTGTGGTGCTCGAACCCCGCTTTGGTCATTTATTCTTTCCAAAGATGTGAATTTCTCTTCTACCTCGGAGTTATAAGGTATATGTGTAAAGCGAGTTGTCTTGAATGTTGTGAAGAGTAGTACATGTATGTGGAATACTAGTAAACAAACTGTTAGGTGAACGGGCTGCCACGATTCAACTGAAACAGTGTTGAAAATGACAATGCACTCCAATCTTCCAATCAATTAGACATAGAACAATGTGATTAAAATAAAATGTAAGATGTAAAAATTAAAAATTCCGTTATTTCCGGGCTTTTAATTGTGTCCATTCCGGTAGTCCCATACATCCATTCCGGCATTCGTATATGATCATTTCAGTATAAGCAAACGTCTATTCTGATATTTCCATTGTCCAATCCGGTCCTGTTTAGTCATTGCCATTATTTCCATTTCCCATTGTGGGAAACTACTTACTTATTGCAGTGGAAAATGCTATAAATCAATATTTTATGAAATGCTAATTGTTATTTTTGCCTAATACTGATTAGCAACAATAATGACAATAACTAATCGTTGAAGCGACCGTATTATCATTCAGAACGGCACGGTTGTGGCGGTCATGTATATGTACGTAAATGAAACTTTGTATATTATGTTCGCACATAAGCAGGTGCTAAGCGCCCAGATGTCAGTATCATGGACGATAATTCCCGTGTAAGTAGGGCTCGTGTAACAATTAGTATATACTGAAACAAGTTTAGTCAGTAGGACATAAATGGGCTATATTTTTTTATAAAGATTAAATAAATAATTGAAAACTGCTCCTACCATATCTTCATTTTATTGGTAATAGAAAATTCCAAACATTTCAGTTTCAAAGAAAACACATAAGGAGCCTCACGTGTTTCTGTCCACAAGGGGTTGAAACCAAATTACTGCAGAATGTTAATATCGAGTATCTCCGCCAGCTCTTCAAATAACAGCCAAACAACGTCTTCTCATGCTGTGGATTAGCCTTCTTATCACTTGAATAGGGATATTTAGCCATTCTTGATGAAGTACACGTTCTAAGTCTCTAACGTTATTTGACGTCATTACGTTGACGTACTTTACGTCCAAGGTAGTCCCAAAGGTGCTCTATCGGTGATAAATCAGGCGATTTTGATGGCTAATCAAGTGATGGAACGTTTTTTTGCCTCATGAAGTTCATGGTAACTCTGGCAGTACTGGTCTTGTATTATCTTGCTGCAAGACATCACAATTTCCCTGTTGAAGGTACGAGAGAATTATCGGTCTTACAATTTCGTCCCGATAGCTAACAGCGGTTAGATTCCCAACGACTGTACACATCGCTGTTGTCTCTGTATGTGATATGCCACCCCGTATCATCACCCTACCGCCACCAAAGCGATCACGTTCTACAACGTTAAGGGGATCGAAACGTTCACCCATGCGCCTCCATACTCTAAGCCTTCCATCAGCTTCTTGGAGATTAAAGCGAGATTCATCGGTAAAAGGAACTCGTGACCACTGTTGTCTTGTCTATATGGAGTGAATACGAGCCCAATTCCGACGTGCTGCACGGTGACGTCTAGCACGTAACCCTGCTGCTCTGAGGCGACTACGAACAGTCCCAACTGATAACCTCGTTCCTGTTGCAGCTCTCAAACGACCGGCAAGTACTGTACTTGAAAAAAAGCGATTACGTCGTGATGACGTCACTAAATACCTGTTCTCACGTAGCGTTGTTTTCTTAGGTCGACCTGATCGACGTCTGTCGCTGACAATGTTTGTTTGTCTGTACCTGGACTGCAGACGATAAATAGTCCTTTCAAGCCTACCGGCTTGTTGAGATTCGCTAGGCTAGGTATCTCTTATTGTCAGGCTTTTCCGTCTGTCTGTGTGTGTGTGTGTGTGTGTCTGTCAGTCTGTCCAAATATTTGTAAGTCACAGCTCTACAGCCAAAACTGACAGATCGATTCCAATGAAACTTGGTGAACACGTGCCAAATAAGCTTAGGGTGTGCGCGTTTGAGTTTCGTTGCTAAGGACCCATCCGTTGCTATAAAAAAAGCTCGTTTTAAGAACAAAAAACATTGTTCTATGTTCTCCTACAGTCTTGAATGTGGAGAGCTGAAACTTCGGTTATAGATACTTCAAGATATTTAGAAAAAATGTATAAGTTACGATTTTTGATTTAGGCCTTTGTTTTCAAATGGTAGCCTTTCAAAGATAGCCGTTGCTATGCAGCTAGCAAATAAATGCGTTTTAAGGACCCAAATCATTTTTCTATCTTCTCCTACAGTTTTAATTGTAGAGAGCTGACACTTAAGTTATAGATATTTCTAGATATGTAGAAAAAATCTATTAGTTACGATTTTTGATTTACGCCTTTGTTTCCAAATGGTAGCCTTCCAAAGATAGGGTATTTTTAGTAATTTTTGACTTCAATCGCCCCTAGCGCTGCAGTGGTAGTATTCGATAGGGAATTTTATTGCACTATCTAATAGAGCTATTCAAGAGCTACAAGAGGTTTTTTTACGTCATTGACCTCCGACCTCGGGTTTCCGAGCTACAGCCGGAAGTTTGCAAAATATACCAAGGCGAAACGGTTTGGTGTATACGGGTGCTTCTTTGCATGGTAATAAAAGATGGTTGGTTGACAAGAGATTGTTTTTACAACCTGCATACTTTTCAACAGTGTTCACCAAGTCACCACAATAGTGACCCTATCTGACTTGTTCTTCCTATGTATATATATATGCAAAGGCGAATCCCACGTCGCCTACCGGCTTGTTGGGATTCGCTAGGCTAGGTATCCCTTATTGTCAGGCTTTTCCGTCTGTCTGTCTGTCTGTCTGTGTGTCTGCTGTCTGTCCAAATATTTGTAAAGCACAGCTCTACAGCCAAAACTGACCGATCGATTCCAATGAAACTTTGTGAACAGGTGCCAAATAAGCTCAGGGTGTGCGCGTTTGAGTTTCGTTGCTAAGGATCCACCCGTTGCTATGCAGCTAGCAAATAAGCGCGTTTTAAGAACACAAGCCATTTTTCTATGTTCTCCTTCAGTGTTGAATGTGGAGAGCTGAAACTTCGGTTATAGATACTTCTAAGATATTTAGAAAAAAAACGTATCAGTTACTATTTTTCATTTAGGCCTTTGTTTTCAAATGGTAGCCTTTCAAACATAGCTGTTGCTATGCAGCTAGCAAATAAACGCGTTTTAAGGACCCTAATCATGTTTCTATCTTTTCCTACAGTCTTATTTGTAGAGAGCTGAAACTTCAGTTATAGATACTTCTAGATATTTAGAAAAAATCTATCCGTTACGATTTTTGATTTAGGCCTTTGTTTCCAAATGCTAGCCTTTCAAAGATAGGGTATTTTTACAGTCATTTTTGATTTCAATCGCCATTAGCGCTTCAGTGGTAGTATTCGATAGCGATTTTATTACACTATTTCAGAGAGATACTCAAGAGCTACAAAAAGTTTGTTTACATCATTGACCTCCAACCTCGGGTTTCCGAGCTACAGCCGGAAGTTTGCAAAATATACCAAGTCGAAACGGTTCGGTGTATACGGGTGCGTCTTTGCATGATAATAAAAGATGGTTGGTTGATCAGAGATTGTTTATACAAGCTGCACACTTTTTACCAGTGTTCACCAAGTCACCACAATAGTGACCCTATCAGACTTGTTCTTCATATGTATATATATGCAAAGGCGAATCCCACGTCGCCTATCGGCTTGTTGGGATTCGCTAGGTTAGGTATCCCTTATTGTCAGGCTTTTCCCTCTGTTGGGATTCGCTAGGCTAGGTATCCCTTATTGTCAGGCTTTTCCGTCTGTCTGTCTGTGTGTCTGTCTGTCTGTCTAAATATTTGTAAGTCACAGCTCTACAGCAAAAACTGACGGATCGATTTCAATGATACTTGGTGAACAGGTGCCAAATAAGCTCAGGGTGTGCGCGTTTGAGTCTCGTTGCTAAGGACCAAACAGTTGCTATGCAGCTAGCAAAAAAGCGCGTTTTAAGAACACAAACCATTTGTCTATGTTCTCCTACAGTGTTAAATGTGGAGAGCTGAAACGTCGGTTATAGATACTTCAAGATATTTAGAAAAAACGTATCAGTTACGATTTTTGATTTAGGCCTTTGTTTTCAAATAGTAGTCTTTCAAACACAGCCGTTTAGCAAATAAACGCGTTTAAGGACCCTAATCATTTTTCTATCTTCTCCTACAGTTTTAATTGTAGAGCTGAAACTTCAGTTATCGATACTTCTAGATATTTAGAAAAAATCTATCCGTTACCATCTTTGATTTAATCCTTTGTTTCCAAATGGTAGCTTCTCAAAGATAGGGTATTTTTACAGTCATTTTTGACTTCAATCGCCCGTAGCGCTGCAGTGGTAGTATTCGATAGCGATTTAATTACACTATCTCATAGAGCTATTCAAGAGCTACAAACAGGGTGTTTACGTCATTGACCTCCGACCTCGGGTTTCAGAGATACAGCCGGAAGTTTGCAAAATATACCAAGGCGAAACGGTTCGGTGTATTCGGGTGCTTCTTTGCATGGTAATAAAAGATGGTTGGTTGACCAGAGATTGTTTTTACAAGCTGCACACTTTTCACCAGTGTTCACCAAGTCACCACAATAGTGACCCTATCAGACTTGTTCTTCATATGTAAATATATGCAAAGGCGAATCCCACGTCGCCTATCGGCTTGTTGGGATTAGCTAGGCTAGGTATCCCTTATTGTCAGGCTTTTCCGTCTGTCTGTGTGTGTGTCTGTCTGTCTGTACAAATATTTGTAAAGCACAGCTCTACAGCAAAAACTGACTGATCGATTTCAATGAAACTTGGGGAAAAGGTGCCAAATAAGCTCAGGGTGTGCGCGTTTGTGTTTCGTTGCTAAGGACTCAACCGTTGCTATGCAGGTAGCAAAGAAGCGCGTTTTAAGAACAAAAAACATTTTTCTATGTTCTCTTACAGTGTTGAATGTGGAGAGCTGAATCTTCGGTTATAGATACTTCTAGATATTTAAAAAAATCTATCCGTTACGATTTTTGATTTATGCCTTTGTTTCCAAATGGTAGCCTTTCAGAGATAGGGTATTTTTACAGTCATTTTTGACTTCAATCGCCCCTAGCGCTGCAGTGGTAGTATTCGATAGCGATTTTATTACAATATTTCAGAGAGCTATTCAAGAGCTATAAACAGTTTGTTTACGTCATTGACCTCCGACCTCGGGTTTCCGAGCTAGAGCCGGAAGTTTGCAAAATATACCAAGTCGAAACGGTTTAGTGTATAAGGATGCGTCTTTGCTTGGTAATAAAAGATGGTTGGTTGACCAGAGATTGTTTTTACAAGCTGCACACGTTTCACCAGTGTTCACCACGTCACCACAATAGTGACCCTATCAGACTTGTTCTTCATATGTATATATATGTAAAGGCGAATCCCTCGTCGCCTACCGGCTTGTCTGTGTGTGTGTCTGTCAGTCTATCCAAATATTTGTAAGTCACAGCTCTACAGCCAAAACTGACGGATTGATTCCAATGAAACTTGGTGAACAGGTGCCAAATAAGCTCAGGGTGTGCGCATTTGAGTTTCGTTGCTAAGGACCAATCCGTTGCTATGCAGCTAGCAAGAAAGCGCGTTTTAAGAACACAAACTATTTGCTATGTTCTCCTACAGTGTTGAATGTGGAGAGCTGAACCTTCGGTTATAGATACTTCAAGATATTTAGAAAAAACGTAACAGTTACGACTTTTGATTTAGGCCTTTGTTTTCAAATGGTAGCCTTTCAAACATAGCCGTTGCTATGCAGCTAGCCAATAAGCGCGTTGTAAGGACCCTTATCATTTTTCTATCTTCTCCTACAGTTTTAATTGTAGAGAGCTGAAACTTTAGTTATAGATACTTCCAGATATTTAGAAAAAATCTATCTGTTACGATTTTTAATTTAGGCCTTTGTTTTTAAATGGTAGCCTTTCAAAGATAGGGTATTTTTACAGTCATTTTTGACTTCAATCGACCCTAGCGCTGCAGTGGTAGTATTCGATAGCGATTTTATTACACTATATCATAGATATATAGAGCTATTCAAGAGCTACAAAAAAAATGTGTACGTCATTGACCTGCGTCCTTGGGTTTCCGAGTTACAGCCAGATGTTTGCAAAATATACCATGGCGAAACGGTTCGTTGTATACGGGTGCGTCTTTGTATGGTAATAAAACATGGTTGGTTGACCAGAGATTGTTTTTACAAGCTGCACACTTTTCACCAATGTTCACCAAGTCACCACAATAGTGACCCTATCACACTTGTTCTTCACATGTATATATATGCAAAGGCGAATCCCACGTCGCCTACCGGCTTGTGATTCTGTTTGTCTGTAAAGCGAAGCTCCACAGCCCAAACCGACGGACCGATTCCGATGAAACTTAGTGGCGCTCAGGGTATGTGCGTATGAGTTTCGTTGCTAAGGACCAACCCGTTGCTATGCAGATAGCACAAAATGTGTTTTAACAGCCTTAACCATTTTTCGTACAGTTTTGAATGTGGAGAGTTCAAACTTCGGTTATAAATATTTCGAGACATTTAGAAAGAACGTATCTGTTACGATTTTTGATTTAGGCATTTGTTTCGAAATGCTAGCCTTTCAAAGATTGGGTATCTTTTGACAGTCTTTTTTTAATTTAATCGCCCCTAGCGCTGCAGTGGTAGTATTCGATATCGATTTTATTACACCATCTGACAGAGCTATTCAAGAGCTACACACTTTTTTTTTACGTGATTGACCTCCGATCTCGGTTTTCCGAGTTAGGGCCAGAAGTTTGTAAAATATACCTAGGCGAAACGGTTGAGTGTAGACGAATCGTCTTGGCATGGTGATAAAACATAGTTCGTTGACCAGAGAGTGTTTTTACAAGGTGCACACTTTTCACCAGTGTTCACCAATTCACCACAATAGTGACCCTATCAGACTTCTTCATATGTATACAAGCCGGTAGGCGACGTGGGATTCGTCTTTGCATATATATATATATATATATATATATATATATATATATTATATATATATATATGAAGAACAAGTATGATAGGGTCACTATTATGGTTACTTGGGGAACACTGGTGAAAAGTGTGCAGCTTGTAAAAACAATATGTGGTCAACCAACTATCTTGTATTACCATGCAAAGACGCATCCGTATACAACGAACCGTTTCGCTTTGGTATATTTTGCAAACTTCCGGCTGTAGCTCGGAAACCCGAGGTCGGAGGTCAATAACGTAAAAAACCTTTTTGTAGCTCTTGAATAGATCTATGATATAGTGTAATAACATCGGTATCGAATACTACCACTGCAACGCTAGGGGCGATTGAAGTCATAACTGACTGTAAAATACCCTATCTTTGAAAGGTCACCATTTGGAAACAAAGGCCTAAATCAAAAATCGTAACGGATAGATATTTTCTAAATATCTGGAAGTATCTATAACTGAAGTTTCAGCTCTCTACAATTAAAACTATAGGAGAAGATAGAAAAATGATTAGGGTCCTTAAAACGCGTTTATTTGCTAGCTGCATAGCAATGGCTATGTTAAAAGGCTACAATTTGAAAACAAAGGCCTAAATCGTAACTGATACGCTTTTTCTAAATACCTTGAAGTATCTATAACCGACGTTTCAGCTCTCCACATTCAACACTGTAGGAGAAAATAGAAAAAAGCTTTTTGTTTTTAAAACGCGCTGTTTTGATAGCTGCATAGCAACGGATGGGTCTTTAGCAACAAAACTCACACGCTCACACCCTGAGCTTATTTGACACCTGTTCACCAAGTTTCATTGGAATCGATCCGTCAGTTTTGGCTGTAGAGCTGTGACTTACAAATATTTGGACAGACTGACACACACACACACACACACACACACACACACACACACACACACACACACACACACACACATACACACACACACACACACACACACAGACAGACGGAAAAGCCTGACAATAAGGGATACCTACACTAGCGAATCCCAATATATGCAAAGGCGAATCCCACGTCGCCTACCGGCTTGTGATAACTTTGATCAGCCTTTTTGATCTGTTTAGTTGGATCCGTGTTTGTTTTTTACTTTCTGATAGCACATTTATTTTATCGGCCCTATTATTAGATTTAATTAGTAAATCTGTAAAAAAACACTTTTGCAAATAAATATGATTAATATTGAAATAAAATATAGAATTAAAAGAACAACAAAAAGTTGATTGTTATTTATTTTAAATACCAATACAAGTATAATGTAGTATACATAAGACCCAAATAAACAGAAACATACATTTGTACCTCAATAAGAGACCACCTGTCTTAAGTGACCACTTCCAGCATTTCCCTTGGGTGGTCTCTTAATACAAGTTTGACTGGTACATGTATCTGCAGTGATATATAACTTTGCTGGCAGTATATTATGTTCACATACCGTCTATGCACAAGGGGCAATAATGATCTTTTCCCACATACAACAAATCTGCAGCAGACGACTTTAAGACTAATTGATATCTCAATAAATGAAAGTACAATTATTCAATAAATTTGAAAACATTATAGCATAAGGAGGAATTGAGGATTTTTCTTCCTTTGCCAAAATGTTTTCGAAATTCGTCTAATGTAGAGGCGTCTACGTGTGGGAAAACGTTTAATTGGGTATATTTTGATTTTTATATTTATAAATTAAACCAAATCATATAGAAAAGTGGACCACACATATAAACAAATCTAGTCTAACCTAATTTTGTAATTTGGGAATCTTTCAAATTAAAAATTTGGAAAGTAGAAAGAAAAATCTAGACCAATGCAATGTTTAAGAGCATAGATGACTTTGTAGGAAAACATAACCGGATTAACTTTCATAAATATACACAAACACGCACGCACATAGTTAATATAATAAGCACTCAAACAATGCAGGCGATCCTTGCAGTTTTTAACTGTAGGCCATTGTGTCTGTATTGGAAATTCTAGTTTTGCAGAACTCCGCAGAAGGAGTCCCAACGCAATAGATTCCCATATTCATGCAATTACTTTTTTTATTAAAAATGTGTCACTCGTTAGGTTTTCGAACAATTAGAAAATAAATAACCGTTGAATTGTTATATATTCTCGTGCAACCTTTGCGATGATTGCTAGGACCGTTAAAACAGAAAAAGAACGGCGACGCCATTTTGGTTTGTTACTTTGTAATGTTGTTAAATGTTACTATCTGTAGGTTGATGAAGATGATATAGCTCAGAATGAGCATTTCCTTTTTTCCCAACAACCGTGAATCCCATTATTCTTACAGTTGATACAGATGCGTCAACTATCGCCTAGGATGTTATAGTATATACGACCCTTAGAATATCATAACAAATGAATGGTTAAGTCCAAGCAAACCTCTTACCCACGAGGTCAAAGAACCTTTCATTATGCGACTTAAAGATACGTCTAAGTTGATTCTTGTAGACCTCCAAGTTATCAACATTTTGTTTCCTTCCTCTGTCTTTCCCAAAGCATACATGTGAACCAAGGCGCTCGTTTCGGAGACAAAAGAAACCTGTCTGACTGTTGAAGACAAGATCATCTTCAATTATCAAATGTGGAAAACCTATGAACTTTTCAATGCCTCTTAAAACTGTGAATGGGTCATTTTTAAATTGATTTCCGTCCACTACGTGAATACTCGATCTGTTAAAATATTTCAAATATTGTTTAAAATATTCGTCATAGATAGATTGCTTAATAAAGCGTTCGCGTCCTGGATCCATCTTCATACGACCGAGAAGATATGTTAAATTCCTGCCGGGATTCTTAAAACTTACATGCGAAATAGTTCTATCAACTGGATCCCGAACGATTAAAATTAACTTGACTCCCGGAATAGAACGGGATATCCTCTCTGGCGTATCAGGGTCTGAATAATAACGTGGCGACTTTTCCAAAGTTACTTGCCCTGGCATACTGTGAGGCATTTCAGTTTTATACCACTTTAGACCTTTAGTCCATCTATCGGCACGAGAAAAAAAGCCAATCTCATAAAATGGGTATTTTCTGATTGCCAAGTTTGGGTTCATCATGAGAAAGTCTATGACTTCCCGGGTTCCTCCCTTCCAAACACCAATGATTATACATCCGGGAAGTCGTCTCTTACATCCTGGTATAGTATGTATGTCATCTTCATTCCGTATCTTGTTACAGTCGTCTGTTTTCTGACAAACTGAAGCATTGGCTCCATATGCATGCTGACAGTTACGCCTCCTTATTTCAAGGATTGTTTCGAACAATATATCTTCTGAGTAAATAAATGGCGTCCTAGTAATGTTAGTAGCTTCGTGATATGACGACTTGTAGGAGTTACTGTGTAGCGATATGTCATCGTTGGAACGTCCTCTTGTGTTGCTACCATAATAAATATGAACTGACCACAACCTATTAAACCAGTTCGACATTCCAATATATAAACACACTACGAGAAGTGTTACACCAATGACATTTGTCAGTTTAAAACTGAACACTTTAACCATTTTTTTTGGTCACAGAAACATGTAACTACTTGTGTTTATTTCTAACTAAAGATTTCACTGAAACGTAGCTTTAAATTCCAAATATATGCCTTTAGTTAAGTAAATGTCTTCAGCAAAATATAGTATCCTGTAACGAAAAGAAAGAAACATATTAAATTCTATAAAGCAGACTCTCTAATATCTTTAAAAACCGGACGATTTCATATTAAATGCAACACGCGTTTTGGAATAGTTGATAACTGAAGGCAAAAAAATCAATATTGCCATTGGCGCTGAAAGAAATTAAGCTAAATATGTCCCTGATACAGGCGACGTTTGACAAAACAACAACAACAAACATTGTTGAATACGAATAAATTATTCAGAAAGAGCACAAAGGGTGACAATTCTTTCAACTGTGTATCAACACTTTATTTTGAATCATCCAGAGATGATAAATAAATTTCATTAGATATTTATAGATCAAACGATGTTTAAAATTTCCTTACTAAATACCGGTGTATTTTCAGCTGTCAATTTCTACAGAAGGTCGAATATACGCCAGAATATTTATTATCCTATCACCCAAGCATATTATTACATTCAAAAGTTAGATCAAAATACATTTCCATTCTTAAACGAATATATCTTAAAGAAAGTCCTTATCAATATGTATTTATGGGTCTTAGTTCTTCCATCGACTTGCATGTACCCATAAGCGGAGTAAATGTCTGTAAGTAATGCTTTTCAGCTGTTTCACTCAATCTATACACGGAAGTTGCAAAAGGTACATCTTTAACCATTTCCCACGTGTAGACGCATCTGCTCTAGACGATTTTAGGAAATATTATTGCAAAAAATGAGAAATTTCTTAATTTGCAATCATATTTTTAAGTTTATTCATAATTATACAAATGTTGAATATCTCTGCCTAATTGTTTCCAAATTCGTCGACCACATAATTGATATAAAGAAACATTTTATTGCTATAATTAAATGGCTTGAGCTATCTGGCCGCTTGGTATATCCCTCTACATTGAAGGAAATATACCACAAAGATGAAAAGATAAATCGCTAGCTTCAAATCGTTCCCTCTTGCAGACGCGCTTTGAAGCTTCAGCAACAAATGACGCCAATGGCTCATACTAATCTATATAGCCTTTGGTCATAATGTTTCCAAATATAATCAAATATTAATCTTTTATAAATAGAGAGTTTCCAAAGTCGTCAACTGTTTATTTGTTTATAACCTACAATAATAGATTTTATACTCTGTTTAAGAATCCTGCCCAAATTTTACATTATTATATGCAGACGATTAGAATAACGAAGCGAAATCATACAACATAATTGAGTGATGTCATTTTTGAGCGGAGTCTCTCGTGACGTCTCACAGTAACTGGGTATTGTCATATCATATATATGTTGAACTGCATGGGAGAAAAGGTAGATGGATTCGTTGGCCTTGGATAGCAGCTAATCTAGGCGCTATGGTTGTTGATCTTTAGTTATTCGCGACATGTACATGTCTACTATAGTAAATACTTTCTCTCAATAACATGTTTCAATTTTCTTGAAAAAGAAAAGAAACACGGTGACGATTTACCCTGGACTATCACCTGCACCTTTCACTGGCCTTTCAAGTTGGGGTTAGGAACAGAGCATAATATAGTATTCTGTCTTTGGTTACAGAAAGATAAACCGCAGGTTAAGTTTTCTAAACTTTAATTCGTATACATGCGGTGAAAAACTACAAAAGAAGAAAACAACTTTGGTATGAAACAAGACAGAATATCAATTTAATTATCATTATTCACCCACTGTACCTTTCTCACCAAGCATTAATTTCCTTTCATTCTATAACAAATACACGTACTTAATTTCTACCATCATTTATGATTGTTTAATAGATTACCCGAACCTCCAAAATATAGACCGTTTCCAATATTACTCCAAGAACTCAAATAATCTCAGATTACCAAACATCACAATCAATTTATTAAATTTTCATTTACAATTTAGTCATATTGGTACAAGTACATTACACATAACACGTGAATCAATTTTGGATTGGAAAACAAGTTTTGTAAAGACTTATGAATTCCTTTCCATAAAGGTAAATTTACTAGGTTAAAAAGTACCGGTATTGTGTCAGATAAACTATAAACTAATAAATTGACAGTAGAACTTGAAAGCGAATGATCATTCAGAGAGCGAGAGAGCGAGAGAGAGAGAGAGAGATATATATATATATATATATCACATTATCAAGACTGGGTTTATCTCGTCGGTTTTCTTCTAGAGAGCGCAATCGCATCTTGTTTCAAGATGTATATTCACCATCATAGAAGAAAACAGCCGAAAGTGTTGGTCTGTTAAACATCAATGTCCAGTTAGAACCTCTTCGTTGCTATGATGTATTTGTGAACTTGTAGCAGAACGTGTTTGCTTTCGTTAAATAATAGGTGTTCATTTCCAAGCATACGGTTCGATGTTAGTAAATGACATTTAAGATCAGCGAAACAGTGATTTCTTTAGTGCTGATACATTTGACAAAATGATGTACTGTTTCTTCTGCTCCACAATTACAGTAAGGAATGTTAACTATGGATTGACGGGAAATATCGTAATTGAGAGAGCTACAATACAGCCTCAGCCGTGTGTGCAAGACTTGTGCTTTCCTGTCTCCAATGTAAAAGAGTGGAGATGGTTTAAGCAGAATAGGGTTTAGTGATCGTTTAAAT
Source organism: Serripes groenlandicus (assembly GCA_031761405.1). Lineage (NCBI taxonomy): Eukaryota > Metazoa > Mollusca > Bivalvia > Cardiida > Cardiidae > Serripes > Serripes groenlandicus. Next base: position 36,949,772 of record JASEVX010000003.1, on the reverse strand, counting down.
GAAGCTAGTGTTGGGGAGCAACGGGTTGTTTCGGGAAGTTCTTTCCAGGTGAAGATGGGAAGAAGGAAAATTTATAGAATTCTGTTCGACAGAAGATTCCATGAATTTTAGTGTCGTCTCTAAGATTATGTGTAGTATTACTTTGTAATTTGGGGAGAAGATTTTGGAAATATTCTGGAGCTTGATTTTGTGTAATTTTGTACATTAAGATTAATTTGTGTGTTTGTCTTCTTTTGTCAAGAGTTTCACATTTTAGATCATTATAAAGATGTTTTATGTCACAGAGCTTAGTTGCTCCTGTTATTATACGGGCATCTTTAACTTGATTAGACTCTAATTCCTTTTTAAGTGCGTTGGTACAGTTTTACCAGACGACATATGCATATTCTAAAAGAGGAATGAATGAATGAATTGTGTGTTAAGGCCCGTCGACAACTAAGGTCATGTTGGGCGCTTAATAATTCACTTACTGTAAATGATGAAATAATTAAAATTGAAACATAAACAACGAGTCTATTAGACAAAACAATCAAACATGATGTATGCGATACTTTACATTAGTATAAAACATCATGTAAGCCAATGTAAAATAGGATATGGGCAAACAAGCCATCCATGAAAATGTAATAAGTAACATAAAACTAGTCAATATCTGAAAAAATGTGGAGCAGGATTAGTAAGAGAAATTAATGTGCAAATGCACGATCAAGAAATAATCATATCTTATTGAAAAGGGAAATAAAAAAAAGTCCAGATTTGACAGACTCTAAAAGCTGATGCGTACCAGAAGAATGTGCTGTACTGAAGGTTGTGTAAAACATGGAATACATTGAGGTGCTTCCTCACCTTTCAGTAAGTATGCATGAGTTAACCATGTGTGTCCAATGCGTAAACGAGCAAGAACACTTTCTTCTCGACGAAAGGATCTTAAAGCTGGCATCCACTCACCAAGTACTGACTTGGTTGAGTGGAGTTTATTATTTACTTGTTCATTCCTATCACTTTGCCAATCATCGTAAAGTAACACATTTATTAAAGGTTTAAAATCGGAGTAAGGTATTTTAAAAGGTAAAATATCTTGTGAAAGAGCAGATTTTGCTGCCAAGTCAGCTTGTTCGTTACCTTGAATGCCCGTATGACTAGGGATCCAGCAAAATACTACATGTGACGTGCACAAATACGCGATAACTTAGAAAGGAGGTTTACAATAATAGGGTTCTCTATTTTGCCATTCTGAAGTGCCTGCGTAGCAGACAATGAGTCAGTAAAAATAATATATCGCCAGTAACCTTCGGATTCAATAATGGTCCAAAGCCAAATGAATTGCTATTAACTCGGCAGAAAATATAGAAGCATTATTTGGCAACCGAAATGTTATCACATCGCCATCAGGAACTGCTGCGGTAGCAGCTTTTTTGCCATCCTTAGAACCATCTGTATAAATACGCTCAAAGTTAAAATATGTTTTTTTAATTTCCATATACTTGGATTTAAAATCAATAGGATCTGTGTAGGCCTTTTCATCGGTCGCAAGATCATAAATGAATGATGGACTATTTAGAGTCCAAGGTGGAGAATCTGAAATCTCCTGCCTCGCAATGTCCTCAAGATCAACATCAAGCCTAGCGACTGCAGGTCCGTAACGGATACCAAAAGGCGGTATTACCCGTTCCTTCATTAAAAATATTTCCTTGTATAAAGATTTAAAAACAACTCGATGAGTGGGATTTGAAGGGTTAGACTTAATTTTTAAAAAATACTGCATAGCTAGTTGTCGGCGTAAATATAAGGGTGGTTCATTGGCTTCTAGATAGATACTTTTGACAGGCGAGGTTCGAAAAGCGCCAAGGGCTAGCCGTAAACCCTGATGGTGAATGGTATCAAGTGTTGCAATGTATGATTTTCGTGCAGAGCCCTAGACAATGCACGCATACATGTAGTCTAATTTAGATCGTAGTAATGATCTGTAAAGTCTCAAGAGAACTTTACGGTCAGCTCCCCAGTCTATATGGGACACAACGCGTAACAGATTTTAAGCTTTTAGGCATTTATTTTTAAGGTAATTTATTTGAAGAATAAAAGTCAGTTTCGGATCGAATAATAGACCAAGGAATTTAAATTCAGACACAACGTCAATACGAGTGCCATCTAATTTAAATCAGGACAGGATCTAGGTGGTGTTTACGAAGTTGACAAAAGTGCATACATTTGGTCTTGCTTTTAGAAAATTTAATCCATTTTCGTAAGACCCTTTTTGTAAATTATTCAAAACGTGTTGCAATTGTCTTTAAATTGTATGCATATTTTTTGATCTGTAACAAATACAGAAATCATCAACATATAAAAAGTATGCAACTCCAGGGGTTACAGATTTAATAATGTTATTAATTTTAACACTAAAAAGTATAACAGAAATAATACATCCTCGGGGAACACCCATTTCCTGTTCGTGTGGTTCAGAAAAAGTATCACCAACACGAACTTTGAACTGACGGTCAGTTAGACATGCAGAAATAAAATGAGTAAGGCGACCTCTTATGCCAAAATCATAGAGGTCATTCATAATTCCATACTTCCAAGTCGTGTTATATGCACTTTCTAATTCAAAGAAGACGTAGACTATATGCTCCTTTGTTATGAAAGCTTCACGGATAACATTTCAAAACGGATCAAATGATCCATTGTGCTTCTATGTTTACGAAAACCAGACTGGACAGTTGTGATAAGTTTTTTTTTTTCAAGAAACCAAAGAAGTCTGTCGTTGACCATTCTTTCTATGGTTTAACATAAACAGCTGGTTAGGGCTATGGGGCGATAACTACCAAGATCAGTTTTACCAGGTTTGGGAATTGGAATAACGATGGCCTCTTTCCAAGAACCCGGGAGACTTCACGTTCACCAAACCTGATTACAAACGTCAAGTAAACAAGAAAGGGACCGAAAAGGTAAATGTTTAAATAATTGATAGTGTATATCATCTGAACCCGCAGCGGTATCATGGCACTTGTTGAGAGCTGTTTTTAATTATTTTAACGTTAACAGTTTATTGTAGGCCTCTTTATTCTTTGATTTAACATTAAGTTTTTGTTTCTCCTTCTGTTGTTGAAATTTTTGAAACTTTGGAGAATAGTATGAAGAGGGCGACTTTTGCGCAAAGGAATCTGCCAAAGTATCAGCAATATCCTTCATTGAAGTAGCGACACAGTCTGGAGTGTCCAGATGATTTACACCAATCGAACTACTCTTGCCATTAATATTTCTTATCATATCCCATGTCTTTTTGACGGATGATCTTCTAAAAGAGGACGTATAAAGGTCACATCAAGACACTTCCGATTTAAAATAAATTTTAAGGATCTTAGAATACCTATACGTTGCCAGGCTGTTGTCAGGATTGTATGTTATGTGCGTTTTCCATCGTAGCCTACAGAAAGAATGAGATCGGGATGGCGATTTTCATTCACTGTTGAAATATGCGTGTCGTTGAAGATTAATGGGGATGGGTAGGTTTGTGTCGTTTCCGGCTAAATATCATGGTTCTGGTTATAGCAGGATTGAAAGTAACAAGCCATGTTTTAGATCATATATGGATTTTATCAAGATCATTTAGTACTTGTGATGTCAGGTTTGGGTGCCTAACTTCAACGTAAAGAGATGTCTTGTCTGCAAAAAGTATATTGTTTGATTGTATGTCAGAGACAATACCATTAATGTAGATAAGAAATAGTAGGGTTCCAAGGATGGATCCCTCGGGTACCCTTGCATTTACGTGTTTCGATTTGGAAGATGCAATGTCATACACAACTCTCTGATGTATTGACGACAGGTAAGACGAAAACCATTTTAGAACGGATCCAAGAATTCCCAGAGAGGAGAGTTTGAAAAGGAGTCCTCTATACCAAACTCTGTCTAAAGCCTTCGAAATGTCACAGAACACGGCTCGTACCTCCATGCTTTCGTCAAGAGCTTTACAAATGGCATTATAAATGTATCACCCTTAACGAAGCCGGCCTGAAGAGAACTTAGTAATTTGTTATCAATCAGGAAATTGTAAAAATACTTGTGGATACAGCGTTCCATGATTTTACCGATGCAACTTAAAAGAGAGATTGGGCGATAGTTTTGTTGATTTGGAGGATCAGCTTTCTTAAAAACTTGGACAACATTGACCAATTTCCAGCAAAATAGAAACTTGTTAAAAAGAACTGAGTGTTCAGTCGAGAGTTTACTTAAATCTTCTATGAGAAGCTTTGGAAGCTTTGGACTAACAAGGTCCGGACCACATGCTTTAGAAGGATATATGCATGATATAGCATCCTTGACATCGCTTGGCAAGATAGAAATAGTTGACAGGATCGACTCAGGGTGACTGGTGGTAGGCGGAAGGACATTTGACTTGTCATTGATACTTGATTGTTGAGAGAAGGAAGAATTCAGTGTTTCAGCTTTGTCATGGTCAGTGGCAGATTCGATATTGTTGTAAAAAGGTGAGGGAATAGTTGATGATGTTGATGCTGATTTGGGTTTCGATACTTCTGTAACCAAGGTAGTTACACGTATGGAATATTTGTCTACATGTACACTGTTGATACATATCTAGCTTGTGTGATTACAGTGATTGTCAGCAAATGTCAGTGAGCAGATATCACCTTACATATCTCAGCATGCACTCTACTAATCCCTATCTATTCGCTCCCTTTCATACACTTGGTCATTCATATGTTAGTTCCGAAAGGATGAGGAACCACATAAGAAGAACTTAACTTTTCTTCATAAATCTATATACAATCCCACTTTCCTAGTACGTTATTTATTTTACTACTTTTATTTTATATGTTTATATTCGCGTACTCCTTTCTGTCAATGTTAATTGTATTTAGATCTAAACTTATAATATCCCTCATTTCATTTCAGTTCATTTCATTACAGACTCCATGTATATACTATAGTAAAATTATACAGCAACCAAGGAGTATTATTATTGAATTCCCTGGACCTGAGTTACAATGGCGACCACGACGAGACTGTCGTGCCAATAGTTTAAACATATTTAATTCTCATATATTTTTACATAGTAGGTTACATCAAGAAATATACAATGGAGAAATGGATTGGACCGAAAGCTCATAGCTTATTGAAGGTCCTCTCCAATAAAGATTAATTTACAGGAAGCACGGTGAATATTTAACATGTGCAGAAAATATCAGCTTACTTAAGCTTTGTAATTTATAATACAAGAAACAGATACATAAAAGAGAGTGGAGAGAGAGAGCAAGGAATGAGAAAGAGGAAGAAAGAGATAGATGTAAAGAGAGCAGAAATAGACAAAGGAGGGTGGTGCGCGTATGGGAGGCTAGTTAATGTATATATGTCGATTATCCATACCGAATAAAATATAACATAAAAAGATACTTAAAAAGTTGCAAGTTAACAAAAAAGTGCCAATAGGAGTCAGGATCAGGATCAGGATCCATCACTAGCCATGGCAATTAATCCACTTGGATCGAAGTTTTTTTAGCGCATTATTATTAAAGCGCTATTACGTATTACTAGATGTCAGCGCCGTATTCGACGCATTTCAACATTTCATAAAACTACTGCAGCATCACTGTTGTGGTGGTCCTTCTATATGAAGGAATCATCATTTTCACGCGACTTATCACTGTTGTTTTATAGTCGACTGGTCATCACACTTGTCACGAACTATTTAACCTAACAGAGGATCAGTGCAGAGACATGTGTGTAGTGTGGGAAAGATGGAGGAAGACGTGCCGGGAGTGCAAAGTACATAGTGATTGTTTTTTTGTTACACAGTGCTATTTTTTTATGTTGTGCGACAGTTTTAGTTTTGTATAAAAAGATTGGGATATAATAGTGACAAAACCCGTCAAAATCATGGTTTGAATGCGAGTGACGCTTGTATAAATCGTATCATTTCAGGTATTCGTACAAGCACGGCAAGTTTCTTCTATGTTTGTTTAGTACCTGACTTTGAACGAACCTGACGAATATCAAACGACGAAGCCATGATCATGTTTTTTTTCCTTATAAATAAATCTTGTATTGTTTAACAATATATCAGGATATAAGACTTAACTTTACGTTCAGTATTTAGATCCTTCATACGTTATTTTGTTTCTTCTCTTTTTCTCAGCTGCATGTTTCCTGCTCTGTGCATTAATTATTTCCCTCACAGCGCAACATTGTGTTTGCATTTAGCCCAGTTATTTATCCACATATTGTGCATATTACCAGTATTGTGCATATGGCCCATATTGTGCATATTACCCAGTGATTACCAATTTGTGCCTATTTTAAGTGTAAAGAGACACGTCTGACCCTTTACTATTTTGTGACACTTTACAATAGAGAGACCCTTTGCTCTCTTAAATACGACTATTGCGTGAAATCGCTTAGCCCCTTTTACACCATAGCTTTATGTATATTTAATGTGTTTATCAACACAAATGATGATTGAGATTTTATTTACCCATAGTGTATGCCTATTGTCAGTTATATTAGCAATAGTGACATTTTGACTTAGTGAAGAGCAGTTGTAAACTTGTTTTGTTCACATTCCCATATACTTTGATTATATTGTACAGTGATTAGCGATGGCTGCTTCACCAGATGGTAAGGTAGCCAAGGAAAGTTTGACAGAGGAGGAGATGAAATCTTTTTTACGGAAGAAGTACAGAGTTGAACCGTTGACCTCTTCTCCTAGTAGACGGAAAACTGTCGCAGATTCCGTTATCATTTTCGGCACCAGAACACAGCTATGCCCATACATCATCTACATCTATGTCTAAGATGCCAGAGTTTTCAGGCGATGATCCACCACCGAAAGGTGACGTTTTCTTCCGGTAATGGAGATTTGAAGTAAATTGTCTTATTAATGACCATGAAATATCTCCTAACCAACTGGTTCAGACAATGAAACGTCCTCTTAGAGGTACGGCTAGAAAGATGCTTGTGTCTTTGAGAGAGAAAGCAACTGTAGATTATATTTTATGTAAGCTTGACGTTATGTTTGTCGATGTATCTTCCAAAGGAATGGGAATGCAGGATTGGAAATGGACATGTACATCGAAATGCAAAGAACGACTTGTTGCGACACAAGTTTTGGACAGGTTCGTATTCCGAAAAGTTAAAGATCCAGACTAGGTATATTTACGACTCCATTGCAGACTTCAACAAGTCTTCTTCGGGAGATACGACAAGTTGAAAAGGAGATCTCGTTGACTACGGGTAGTAGTAGACTTGCTCAGCATAACCCGGTTACCCTTGTACATCAGGATGTATTTGAGGAGAGACTTTAATGCATTGAACAGATGCTCGATTCTAAGTTCCAGAATCAGATGGAGTCCATGGAAAAGCGTCTGAATCAGACTTTGGACTATAAGTTGACCAGAATCATGAGTAAACTGTACACTATTGGAACAACTTCTTCCGGATCGAGCAGTGGACATAATCAGAACGGCGCTGGGTAGCGTTATTACGCCAAGGGTAATAGTTCTCGCTGGAAAAGCAGATGGCGTGGTAATCCAAACCAGAACCAGCAACAACGTGACGGGAAATACCAAGCGTCAAACTGACAATTAACCGCCTCTGATAATGGCCGATCGGGGGTTGGTGGTATTAAGAAAGGCCAAAACCTTACTGATAGACATGTTGGCCCTAGCAACACGCATGAGATCCTTTTCAACAATGTTCCTGTTAAAGCATTAATTGATAGTGGATCGATGGTAACCATTGTATCCAACTTGTAACTTGGGTCAAGACATTTCTATTGCAGATGGATCTTCGTTATCAGTAAATGGATGAATTGAGACCTATATTCGTATCCCTTTCTTAGCTGATTTAGACGTTCTTGTACATGTCATTGATGTGTCTGATACTAGTTTTGATAGTACTTGCACTGTAAAAATTGGTACTAACGTAATACGTTGGTGTAAGTCTATCGCAGAGACCGATAACTTTGATTATATTCCTGAGGTATGGTCGGCGTCTTTTACCACCCTTACATGTGATACGTTTGTTGCACGTTCCACGAACAAGCGCATCATTAATGTTGGACCATATGAGTCTTTGATTCTAAATGGTATTACCCGCGGTTGCAATAATCTTGCTGTATTCATTGTGAAACCACATGTTGTCAAACTATCAGCAACAGGAGATTGTGTTAAGGTGCCTGTGCACATATGTAATTTGACTGCGAAACCAATTGATATTCGTCCTAAGACTCATATTTGGCATTTAAATGAAGTGAATGTGGTTGATAACCTTTCTTCATGTTTAAGGTCGAAGGGTAAAGGAAGCCAGTCTGATAATCTATCAAAAGTTGCGGACGAAATTTGTGTGTCTATAGAGAGTGATAACCTTTCATTCGAACAACTCTTTCGTTTGAAGACAGTCATTGGTAAATGGAAACATGTTTTCTCAACAGGTACCACCGATATCGGACATACTGATTTAGACAAGCATTGAATCGTAATTGACGATGATACATGTATTCCTTTTAAGGACCCCTATCGGAATATTCACGCAGCTATGTACGAGGAGATCAGACAACACTCGAGGGAAATGTTAGACTGTGGTACTAGTCTGATAGTCCTTACTCTTCAAATGTTGTTCTTGTCTGCAAGAAATATAACTCGCTCCGGTTTTGCACAGAACATTAAACAATAGGACGGGGAAGGATGCGTATATGTTACCTCGTTTTGACGACGCAGTCGATGTCCTGTATGGAGCAAAATGTTTTTCAAAATTGGATCTCCGTTCGTCTTATTGGCAGGTAGAAGTAGAGGAAGGAGACAAACGCAAAACAGCATTTTCTGTTGGTAATCGCGGATTTTACCAGTGCAATAGGATGAGTTTTGGTCTTTGTAATGCCCCAGCAATGTTTCAACGTCTTATGGAGAAATACATGGGCGATATATCTAATATTTATGAACGACATTCTTTTTTTCTCCAGAACCTTCGAAGAGCACATAGAGTGCTTATAATCGGTTTGTAATTGTAGCTACTCACAACCTTGAGATCAAACTCTCGACATGCGAGCTTTTAAAGTCGCCTATTTCTTATGTTGTATCACAAAATGGTATTGCAGCAGATTCTGCGGAGACCGTAGTAATACAAAACTGGCCAACTCCTACGCATGTTAAGGCGGTGCGTTCTTTTCTTGGCTTTCTAGGGTCGTTTACCGTCGTTTTGTACAATACTTCGCAAAGGTAGCAAAGCCTCTAAACAGTTTGCTCGAGGGTCACGCTCTGAACAAGATCAAAGATGGTTGTCGGAGGAATGTTCCTCTTTCAAATTGTGCAAAGATTCAATTCTGTATTACTATGGCCTTTACTGATAAGCTAGTTCTTTTATAGTGTGTACTCTTGCAGTTTTATTTGCACTCCTGATCAAATTGTCCCAGATATTTGCATTTAAATATTTGCTACTACTTTACTATCAATCAGGTGATCGATATAGGGCCATCTTAGCCCTCTTGTTTACTAAGCAGACATAAAAGTGTTGTTTATATTATTTTGCCACAAAGTGTATTCAGATTGACCTAGTCACCTATTGTTCTTTGTTATAAAGTTTTCTTTTTTCTCTATGCACAGTATAATTGAAATAATGACGAAGCAGGAATTTAGGGATGCAGCCCCATATGAGAATAGAATATCATTATGAATAAAAATATTAACCTTAATCCTTTCTCACATAAAACAAAAATGCAACAGACCATTCTGAAAACATCTAAGCAAAATATATGGAACATTTATATTAATGAAAATAAAATGATTGATAAGAGTTGAAATAATTGTCTTTAGCTCACCTGAGCACGTTATGCTGAAGGTGAGCTATTGTGATCATCCCATGTCCAGCATCTTTTCGGTTTGCATCATGTGATGTTATGAGTGACATTATCCATCTGTAATTTCTTTAACCCTTTCGCACAGACAACATTGAAATCAGCTAGCCCAAAATATGGAAAAAATCTTATGCTCATGTTTAACATAGGAAATAGGTGAGATGGTATAAAGGACAAGGTTGCATAAGTCTAAACAGTAAGTAGAATAGCACAGTGTTGTAAGATAACATTTCATTTGTTAGGCATTTTAAATTATAATTAAACTATCACAGGCTCTGATTTCTTAGGAATTCCTTTTGTTTGGTAAAGAAATGAAATGAGAAATTTACTATTTGTGACTTTCTTTAAGGACAATCTTGATTGTAAGATAAATGTGTTTAGCTACATTATGAGACGTTATAGTTGTAACTGGTAAAACCCCTGGTCTAGCCAAGAGTTTGTAGTTCAAATCACAATGGGGACACTGAAATGACACTGTAGCTAAATACATACCATTTAATCAATCAATTGAAATTTATATTTGGTTTTAGCAACTCTGAGCACAACATGCTCAATGAGAGATTTTGTGATAATCTTCCATCCATGATGCAATATCCATCCGCAACCATTTATTTAAACAACAGCTGCTTTTAAACTACTTGTAACTGAACTGCACATAATTATTTGTTTGGTGTCCTCTTTCAAATGTTCATATTGATTGGTTGAAAAATATTATCCTTATGTGGCATGAGAAAAGGAGAAAGTTGCTTGTATAGTTTCAAAATTATAACACTGTTGCATAAATTGTCTTTAATATATGACCATCCATTCAATTATTCAAGTCATATGTATTAATTAAAAAACAATATTGCCAGGCAGCATCAGAATTTGAGTTCTTGTTTCAAGATAATTTGGCTTAAAAAATTATTATGAGGGCCTTTCCATAGTGGTTCAATGCTGCCAGGAGACATTAGAAAGGGAGTTAAATAACCATTTCCTCTTGAACTGCTTGTAATATGTCAAGATAGTTTGCAAAAATAGTTCTTTAATTCACGCTCTACAAAAATTGTTCAAGGGATATTGATTAGTTCAAAACAATGCTGAAATGTGGCATCAGAAAAATGTTAAAATGACAACCTAAATGTTTTTCATCTGCTGCTTGTTAGATTTCAAGATCAGTTGGCAGAAATGTTTTTTTTTTTCTCTCAAAATATTGATGCAATGATCCAGAGATATATTGTATATGTCAATGCATTTATCATGGCTTTGGGGATATTCCCTCAAACTTCATGGTCATACTTCGATCTATACTATTACAAGCTCATAGGAAAATGTTCAAATTCACTGGTAAAAGTAGTCTTTGACATTCGGGAAGTAAGAAGACTCAGCTTGATCTTGAGCTCTCAACGTATTTTCAGTATGTATCTGAATTAAAAGGTGATGGCAATGAATAGGTACACACATTTCACATAATCAAAACCAAAAAAAGAAAGAATGAACGGAAATGCGTATGTCAATGGTAAAAGTTTCAAATCAACCTAAGAAACTTTTAAGCATAAATGGATCATTTATGAATGGAATATTCACAAATCACGAAAAGCAAAATAGTTAAAATAATATTGATATACATATATATCTGTGTACTAATCTTACACGCTCGTGTTTGTTGGAAGTTCTGAATTATTAATAAATTCTTCCAATAAATGGGGCAGATTAACCGGCTTGTAATAGTATGTAGCTTTTCATTTCATCCGTCGATGAACATGATGTTTATAAACCAAATCAAACTCTGTGTAAACATTTACGCGTACTTCAGCCTACACACACACACACACACACACACACACAAACAAATGACGTCAAACTTTGAGTGATTATTACGTCATTTCTTATGCTATGTCACTATCACTGGTTTACTCATGGAGCGGCCCATATATAGCACATAAAGTTAATATTCCACATTCAGATAGTATCAAACAAGCATGTTTTGTATAATTTACACCTTAAAATTCACGACAATATTGTAGATGTACATTTTCTATAGTATCAGAATGTTCAGTCCCCAATATCTCTGCTCCGAATGTAAGAATTGGTGTGGCCATTGTATCAAAAGCTTAAAAGTATTCTGTTTATGGAAAATATTCAAAATTTTCGTTTATATGATTTGTTGGGGAATATTGCCTTCTTAGCTTGAGCCGCAAGTTTGCATTTTCCAGATGACCACGATGTATATGGAATCAATAACAGGCCCAGGTATTTATAAACAGACATTATTTTAACTTTATACATATAGTCATTTTACCATTACACATCTTTAAAATTTATTCAATTTATTCGGTAACTATTTCAGTAGCAATTGATAAAAGTTTTACAATTTAACAAAGACAATATTGATACACAACAAATAAGCAAATTCACTGACATAAATTGATTGTTCAACAAACACATACTTCTGCATCTCCTCGAAGTTGGCGTTTTCTGCCCCTATTAACGAGCCGTTAGGTGTTGATGTAATCCTTTGCATCATCTAAAGTTGATCAATCTGCTTCCGAAATCGAAACAAACTGTTTGTTTACACAAGAAGTCATTTTGTTGCAATTGTCGTTTGGAAATATTGTAAATACCGGAAGATACAGATGCACAACCTGTTTTTATAAGCCCTTTCCTTCTCAGAGTTGGGAAACCAAAATTGTCTATTTTAAGACGCGCGTTCTATGTGACAGTGTCATGTTAAATGGTCAAAAACGTATTGTCAGCATAAAACAGTAAGAAATTACCCATGATGAGTATATGAGAATTTAACACGACAATGCCACATGAGGTTTAATAATTTAATGTGGTATATCGAGGGCTTGCTGTGAAATGGTTGTAACTTAAATTGGTATTGTTTTACCAAGGTTAATCACCTCGCCATAAAGTCTTTTATAAGCATTAAATCATTATTATTGGTAAACAATGAAAATTTAGGTGCCATTGCTTGTTCTGAGTAATAGCACTTAAATTTGCATTGTTTACAAAGGGGTCAAAATTGCCCCTAAACCAGGGCTTTCAAAATAGGTTTTTAGTTATTCACGCCAAGCCCTTTGATAAAAAGTATGTTTGCTTTGTCATACAATGGTTTTTGCCATTTTTTCTAACAATTGAAATATAAACTAACCTTTTGTAAAAGATGTGATTTTTTCGGAAACACACACTAAATTTATTAATAATTAATTAACAATAATATCAAAGTAATATTGGTAAACCATATAGGCCCTTTTACCGATGCAGAAATAATCAAAACCATTAAATGCCTTAATAGAAACAAAAGTGCGGATTTCACAGGTAATGTGGCCGATTTTCTAATCGACGCTAACACCATAATCTCTCCTTATCTTACAATATTGTTTAACAAGATATTTGAATCAGGCACTTACCCATTATTGTGGGGTAAAGGAATAATTGTACCCATTCACAAAAAGGGTGACCCAACAAATCCGAACAACTATCGGGGCATTACACTAGTAAATACCTTAGGTAAACTGTTCTCACTGGCTTTACGTAATAGGATAAACGACTGGTGTGATTCTCAACAATTATTGAACGAGTCTCAGTTTGGATTTAGAGATGAATGTAGTACTGTAGACTGTATATATCTTTTACATACCGTTATTCAAAATGTATTGGCAAAAAAACGTAAATTGTATTGTGCTTTTATCGACTATGAGAAGGCGTTTGATTCGATTAATAGAAATATCTTGTGGGCAAAACTAATCAAGTTGGGCATTAGCTGTAAGATGGTGAATATATTGAAATCTATTTATAGCAACGTAAAATCTTGTATAAAAATAGACGGAATTAGCACTTTCTCTGACTTTTTCGACGTATCGGTGGGTTTAAAACAAGGTGATCCCTTATCCACGATTTTGTTTCTGCTTTTTATCAATGATGTAAGCGATGTAATAGATACTGAACATTTGACGGATTCAAATTTAGATTTACTCTCTTTATTTATGTTAATTTTTGCAGACGATATAGCACTTTTTACCACTAGCCCAGAAAGTTTACAACAACAGTTAAACAATATCAACGAATACTCAAAAATCTCGTCAATGAAAATAAATATCAATAAAACAAAAATATGTATTTTTGAGAAAAGGAAATCAAAGCATGACTTTAATTGGACAATTGATAACCAGCAGATTGAAATAGTACCGGCATTTTGCTATCTTGGTATAACTTTTCATTATACTGGTAATATGTTATTTTCAGTTAAGAATCTAATCGAGAGAGCCAACAAAGCATATCACAATATCCTTTCACTTTTTGAAAGATTACATCTTGATATTAAAACAAAACTAACCATTTTCGAAACAATGGTGACTCCAATCTTGCTGTACGGGGCCGAGGTTTGGGGAATATATGAATACAAAGAGGTAGATAAGCTACAAATTAAGTTCTATAAGCAATTGCTCGGAGTATCTAAGCAAACACCAAACGCGGCCGTGTATGGCGAGCTTGGACGTTACCCGTTATCTATATTAAGTAAAGAAAGATCAATTATGTACTGGCTTAAGATTATGAAAAAACATGATTCCTTAATTCATAAAGCTTTTTCTAAACAAGTAGAGTATAACTTTAATAAGAGCTGGAGCTCTAAATTAAAAATAACACTTAATAACTTAGGTTACAACTATCTTTTACAAAACTACGATACACAATTTAATTACAAACGCATGCTGAAACAACGTATACGAGACAATTATATACAAGTATGGCATGCAAAACTAAATGAATCGAATAAATTATTTTATTATAGAATGTTTAAAACTGAATTCCAACTAGAAAACTATCTACTTATTACAACAAACGAATGTCTACAAAAGCAATTATCAAGATTTAGGCTATCCTCTCATCATCTGGAAATCGAAAAGGGGAGACATAATGGTATTATTAGAGAAGAAAGATTGTGCAAATTATGTAACTCTAAAGCTGTAGAAAGCGAATATCACTTCATATCATGCTGTCCCAAATATACTGCTTTACGTAAAAGGTTTAATCTATATCAAGCATGGCCCAGTTTAGAAAAATTTAATTATATTATGAAAACAAAGAATAAAGGGAAACTTATTAATTTAATGAAATACTTAAAGAACGCAATGAGCCTAAGAAATGAAGAATTGTCTGTTATGCAAAACTAATGTACATGATATATACAATATGTTTGAATGTAGGTATTCTTTGTTCTATACATATGTAATGTTTGTAAAAAACACTTTATTTTATGTTATATGTATATATGTTATATGTTATATGTATAAATGTTATATGTATAAATGTTATATGTTTTTCTATGTATATATGTTTGCCATATTTATATAATTTGTAAATGGCCAAAGGCAAAATGCTTTGCCGAAAAACAGTCAATAAAGTATTGAATATTGAATCTTGGTAAACCATATAGGTATATCTGTATATCACGGTGTTCTTGAAGTTTTAATTGTTTTCAAGTTGTGAATCGGTTTTGCCTGTACCTTTCGATACATTTTCTATAGAGTGCATAATTAATTAGTCATGTATTGCCAATTACAACAATTTGTTTCTAGTCAGTAAATAATCGAACACTAGACTGAAACATTGTCAAAAGCATATTTAATTATAAAGAGCATATCAGTTAGCCATGACGCTACATCTCACATCATACCAAATCATCGCACATCATCTTACATCATATCACATCATCTCGTCAACACAATTTCTATGTTAATTTAACGACCTTCTACAAACGCCTTGTCAATGACCAACTTTAACAGTAATGCCTACATTTACATTTAAGTAAATAGAGTGCCACAAAGGAGTACCTTATGAACAAATTTGAATCCTATTTACTTCAATGTGGTTGCCTAAAGATAACATTTATCGGACAGAATGAGTAAAACAATATTAATTTCACCCAACTCTGTTCAAAAGAACAAGAACGAAATGAAGCCAAAAGTAAAAAATATTTAGTAAAGTAGATAGTAACCACCATTGCAAATACATATAATTGTGAGTGTAGTTTTGTCCGCAAAGGTTCAAACTATAAACGTTCAAAACATAACGTAAATCATATTTACCTCTATGCTGCTGAGTCTTAACGATAATGTACAATCTGTTAATGTTAATACGAGCTGTTTATTGACAGATCCCTCATGAACGTGTGCAGAAAATGTTTCAGTCGTCAATCACTAACCATATGTTACAAAAAAAGATCAATATGCTTTGGGGTAAAACAAAAAGCTTTTATTTTTGATTTTCAGATAATAATGTTTTTGTCAAATATGATAGATATAATGTGGTGGTATGCATTGGTACAAGTTGACTTTTGTAACAGGTGTATATCCAGATAGCATGTGTAGCTACATTGTCTGATCAAGATCTACCCTGTTCACATATTACTTACATAAACTTGTAAGAAACTTCTATCAACTTACGTAGATTGTGATAAGACAAAGCAGATGTACATGCTGATCTTAACCTACACTGTTGTAGAAATGTCAACCAAGGACAGGCTCATTTAATGTTAATTTCTTTACCAAATGAGCCGAGAAAACCAACAGTATGGCCTCTGCGTAATATATCAACCCAGATCAGCCTGCACAGGCCGCGCAGGCTTATCATGGTCGACACATCCTTTCTCAGTTTGATAGAGGTATAGAGTAATGACTCCTGAAACAGAAAATCAACAGGAGGCTTAAATTGTCTGTCCGGGTTAGCCTGCGCGGCATGCTTAGGCTGATCCGGGTCGATACTTTACGCAGAGTCAACTTTTTTGGTTTTCTCGTGGGACGGCTCAAACAGTATTGTCACACACTTGATACAGATCTCTTAATATCAGTTTTGGGGTTAGACGTTTTTTTTTATGGAATCAATCATGCATTTTTCGGCATTCACTGAACATGTACACTTAATAAAAAAGTCTTACCCTAACACCAGAATACACTGATCTGTATCAAACAAAGTCCTAATATGTCAAATCCTTCTGTAATTGAATGTAACTATATTATAAAGAGCTTTCTGTAAATTAATGATACATATAATACGAGGATAAGGTACCTGTACTCTGTCGAATGAATAGATTACACATAGTTATGATAATTTACCAAAACTCCACATATCTGATTTGCTGGTGAATGAAAAACAAAATTGAGAGGTATTTCTAACTTTTAACGCATCTACAGGCAGATCTTTGAAAACATGGTGTCAAAAGAAGATTTCGTTCAAAGTAAGCAATTTCTCCTTTTGTCATGTTTTTAACTTCCTTGAATAATAACACTTCTATTAATTGAAATGTCTATTGACATTTATTGCAGGATAAAAACCTACTATGGTATATGGATAAAACCTACTATGGTCTTCTTGATACAACCTACTATGTTGTCCCTAGATAAAACCCACTATAGTCTCTGGATAAAACATACTATGTTGTCTCTAGATAAAACTTACTATGGTCTCTGGATAAAACCTATGTTTTCTCTAGATAAAACCTATTATGTTCTCTCTAGATACAACCTACTATGTTGTCTCTAGATTAAACCTACTATGTTGTCTCTGGATAAAACCTACTATGGTCTCTGGATAAAACCTACTATGTTGTCTCTAGATAAAACTTACTATGGTCTCTGGATAAAATTTACTATGTTGTCTCTAGATAAAACCTACTATATTGTCCCGAGATACAACCTACTATGGTCTCTGGATAAAACCTACTATGTTGTCTCTAGATAAAATCTACTATGTTGTCTCTAGATAAAACCTACTATGGTCTCTAGACAAAACTTACTATGGTCCCTAGATAAAACCTAAAATGGTCTCGAGATAAAACTTACTTTGGTCTCTAGATAAAACCTACTATGGTCTCTAGATAAAATATACTATGGTCTCTAGATAAAATATACTATGGTCTCTAGATAAAACCTACTAGAAACAATAACATCACCTTGTAACAATAACATCACCTTGTAACAAGTGACAATAATATACTATTGTTGTTTTATAATATTCATATCATTATTTAACAATTTAAACATCTAAACTATCCCTTTGAGAAAACTATTCTGTAATTAATAGTCATCCTAATTATGTCATACTTAGTGCATGCTTTGTAAATATAAATGTATTTATACTTTAATAAAGCATCGAATGGAATTGAATTGTAGTGGTCTCTATATGAAACCTACAAACAGTTTAAGAACGACATAAACACCATACAAAACAGCTTTGATATCTTATCTCGACGAACACCTGTGGACACCAGAATGTCGCTCCATGGGAAACCGATATTTTAGAGTATTGAAATAAAAGGCAGTTACGACCAATGTAGATATAAAAAGCTGTGTAATCGATATATACGGAACATTACGTTGCGGGAGCGATACAAGGGTTTGTATTGCACTACAAGTAGCGTGGAAAAAACGATATCTTACTTGACCGGAGGTCGAGTAAGATATTGATCTTCCCACGCTACAAGTCGTGCAATACGAACTCATTTATCGCTCCTGCAACGCAATATTCCATTTATTATATACCTAGGATCTATGAAGAGAGAAAAAACTATCAAATATACAGATTCAATATATTATTTATTTGGGATACAATTTTGTAATCTTGAAATGAAAAGATAAATGGCGGGTGAATTTACTACAATACTTAGACCACGCTCCTAGAAAGTATGCTAATACGTAAGTCCCGCCCAATAATATCATCAAATTAAATTTCAATTGTTTTGTAGGAGAAAATGACAACATAATCTTGACTTGCGGGGTTTTATTAAATGTGACGCTAGGTTTTCGATACATACAATAGAAACAATTTTCTTAAATAGTACTGGTTGTCTGCATATTTTACTACGTAGAGCAGATTCAAAACGGGAACCTCGCTGAAAGTAGTCTACGCACTGTCTGACGTCACAATCTTGTATTTTCACCGCGTGTAGATACGGAATTTTAATCAATAATGTCAATCTGTATGTATTTCCACCGGAAAATGTACAGGCATATAATAATTAGTAATATTTACATTCGCACTTTATTTTCTGTACAATAAAAGTTGTGTTCATTTTGCATGAACCGATCGGCCTTTCATGACCTCTGTAGGGATTATGACGTCATTGTTTAGTTCAATATTGCACTCCGATTGGATTAGAGCGACGTCATTTAACCAATGATAAACGACGTTACAAATATCAGTTATTCATTTAAACAAACGTATGTTGTCGGTTAAATTTCTTTATTGTTATTAAAGACTTGTTCGCGAACACTTTTAGGTCGCAAAAAATAAAGTAATGAAAAGAGGAAAATGTAAAAATAAGAATCAATCCTTAAATAACGTTCTCTAGAGAGGGCACGGGTGCTTCTGCGACAAAACGTACATCCAGCAGTGTTACAACAGCATGCCCTCAGAAAGGAACCGAGTATTTTCAGTGAGCTATCGTGATATATATAATTGATTAATACGGAGAGCAAGTATGTATATGGGCCGCTCCATGAGAAAACCGGTGATAGTGACATTGCACAAGAAATGACGTAATCATCACTCAAAGATTGACGTCATTTTTGTGTACGCAGATGCAAACTAACATGTATACACATAGTTTGATTTGGTTTATTAACATCATGTTCATCGGCGGATGAAATGTAGAGCGACATACTGTTACAAGCCGGTTTATCTGCCCAATTTGTTGGAAGAATGTATGAATTATTCAAAACGTCCAATAAACACGAGCGTGTAAGATTTATAGTTAACAGATATACATATGTATATCAATATTTATTTGAACTATTTAGTTTTTCGAGATTTGTGAATTCCCTCTCTGAATGATCTATTTATGCTTTAGAGTTAAATATGTTTCTGAGATAGATTTGAAACGTATTTTACTATTTAAAAATGTATACGCATTTTCGGTCATTCTTCTTTTCTTCTATTTTTGATTATGTGAAATTCCTATTTATTGCCATCACCTTTCATTCTAAATAAATGCTTAATATAGTTTAACGCTGTAATGGTGTTATACAAGACTGTGTGAAAAAAGTTTATCTGCATCTGCGAAAAGTAAATTGAATAAAACATAGCCCTCAATAAGGTTTTGAACTTGTAGTCATAGAAAAACAAAAGTCTATGAAATAAAACCGTGTGAATCGCTTGAAATTGAGAATACAAAATACTTTGTTTTGTGTCATTATTATTCAATTATGTATGTATTTGCGAGCGTTAAAGAATCAGCTTGCAAATCCATACAATTTAATCCGCATCTAGGTGTATAGGTTATATAACCCTTTGTTATAATTCGGATGAACAGTATACACCTGACTCACGTTTGATGTATGTGCGGGTAGATCGTAATATGCACTTGTCGAAAACACCCTAGACAGTAGAAAAGAGCTCAATCTATTAGGTACACAGCTAAACTATATTACGTTATGGCTTACGTGATTTGTAAGAGAGATTGACTATGAAATATTTCCTCAACGGGTGTTTCACTTGCAGGAGGCTGATCTGGAAATATTTTTGTTTCATTCTGCATGTACTATATCAATCTGCATTTATAAAAGAAGATACATACTATATATAATCAGTTTATGATGCGTGTTTCATTCTCGAAAGCCGTAAACAATTTGGTTTCAATTTTCGTAGACTTACAATCATGTACATGGGTTATGTATAAAAGTAAAATGCATACGGTGCAATGCATTAAAAGCAAATTTAACACATTTTCAGTTTCGATTTTCAATTATATGACCGGATAGAAAAAACAACGTTAGTGGCATATTTAACGAGTGTAGATCTAGATCAACCCGCATATCTTAGTCTGATCTTAATTTCAACCACCGGAAAATTAGTCACAAACGTTTCCGAGAAATTTAAGTTTGAATGTAAAGTGATAGTTTAACCAGTGACAGTAGTCATCTTTCGAAAACAAATGTCATGTGATATCTAAATATACAATCCTGCTCATTTAGTGGCTATCTAGATTGTGACATGGATTGAGATCATGGATCTTATATCAAAATGGTTTGTATAAGATGACAAGAAGGATCTTGGTATCGCTGTCCATGTTGTTGTCTACTGATCTCCAGAAGCAACAATGATTCTAGATAATGAAAGATCGGACTGACGGTTGTTATCTGTTCTGCATCCAAACAAAATGAAATATGGTATATAACGTAGGAAATTAAAGTAAAGTTATGCTATATAATTATATAAATATGGTAATATCATATTCATGAATGTGCTACTAATGAAATACTGATAAGCTTATACATTTGCTCAGCCTGGTCAGGATTGCCCTTGTCCATTCAGTTGTACATTCTTCCTGAGAGTACGTTTGAACGAAATGTTAAAAGCCAACTTAAGTATGAAATATAAATGAAATTGGCATTGATTTTGTCGTTATCTAGTTATCCCAGCTATCATTAAGCAGACTGTTGCAGATCTGAATGTTTGATTTGAGCAAAATACACATGAACATGTTGTTATCTATTTATCCCAACTGTCATGTATTCCCCACTGACGAACCAGGTGTTGTTTTGATTAAAGGATTTTCAACAACGTCTCCTCTGTTCGGAGGTCCAATTTCGAATAGTACGAGGATCCTTGCCCCCAGATGTACATTATTTTTTCAAAAATTCAAACAATCACAGAGCTCAATGTAAATAGACCCAGGGTTATATTGAGATTTCGGCCACTGGTATCAACCCATATGGAAAAAAACGGGGTGGTAATTTACCGGTGTAATCTTGGACAGCTTCATCCCCGAAATGGGAATGCCCAGACAAGCTCTGTTGAATTTCAACCGTTTTACTACATGTTACTCTTGCTAAGTTTAGCAACAATGTAACAATGCTTTAAAGGAAATTAGTTATAATCTATAGGCATATAAATAATAGATATGTGCATGTTTTATTATAAATTAAACAATAGTTATATATTTAATAGATATGTGCATGCTGTACTATATATTAAACAATAGTTAAATAAAACAACATATATATGTGCATGTTGTACTATATAGTAAACAATAGTATAACATTTATCCTCTTTGCCCCCGCCAATCCCCCATAAGGAAAAAAGCCAATAAAGAAAAAAAAATTAAATTAAATATTAGATAGTCTGCAAACCAATAGTCCGAAAACAATAATAGGAGAGCTGCTCGCCAAGTGCGAGGGTAACCAACGCCAACCAACAACAACAACATACGCATTTTCGTTCTTTTTCTTGGTGGGGGGTAACTATGTGAGATGTGTGTGTATACCTATTCACTGCCATCAACTTTCAATTCAAATACCTACTGAATATATTTTAACGCTGCTATGATGTTATACAAGACTGTATGAAAAAAGATTACCTGCATCTGCGAAAAGTAAATTGAATTATATGAAGCCCTCAATGAGGTTTTGAAGTTATAGTCATAGAAAAACAAAAGTCTATACAATAAAATCGTGTGAATCGCTCAAAATTGCGGATACAAAACAAATTGTTTTGTGTCATTATTATTCAATAATAGATGTATAACTGAGCGTTGCTTAACGAAAACCAAACCTTCATGAAACCTTAAAGAAACAGATCAGCTTGCAAATCCATACAATTTAATCCGCATCTAGTGTATAGGTAATATAATCCTCTGTTATATTTCGGACAACAGTATATACCTGGCTCATGTATGTGCGGGTAGATCTTAATCTTCACTTGTCGAAAACATCTTAGACACTAGAAAACAGCTCAATCTAGTATGTTCATAACATACCGACTCTAGTTAAACAGTGGTATAAGTACTATATTGCGTTATGGAGAGATTGCTCATGAAATGATTTCTCAACGGGTGTTGCACTTGCAGGAGGCTGACCTGGAAGTATATGTGTTTCATTCTGCATGTACTACACCAATCTGCATTTATAATAGAAGATATATAATATGTATACTCCGTTTAAGATGCGTGTTTCATTCGTAAAAGCCGTAAACAGTCTGGTTTCAATTTTCGTAGACTTACACAAAGGTACATGGATTATGTATAAAGGGAAAATACATAAGGTGCAATACATTAAAAGCTTCGATTTTCAATTATTTGATCAGATAACAAAAACACGTTCGTGAAATATTGAACCAGTGTAGATCTAGATCAATCCGCGTATCCCAGTATGAAGATATAGTTATCAATACTTTCGAGGAGTTTACATTTGAATCCAATTACATGATTGCATAGACCAGTCTTTTCTCACACACATAAGTTAGAAATATCATGCATACCTCATATATTTGTTTTTATGGTGTTTTGTTGTTGTTGGTTTTGTTTGGGGGGTGGGGGGGGTGGGGGCGGGGGCGGGTGTTGGGGGCCGAGGATTTACATGCGTCACTCAGTTGCATAACCATAAAGTGATAGTATAACCAGTAACAGAAGTCATCGTTGGAAAACATGTCATTTAATTCCTATAGTAAACAAGAAGAATTTTGATGCAAAGCATCAAAGACGCCGCGCATGATTTTGAAGCATGACTTAAAGGAAGCAGATGCAGTTCAGTACATTTAAATAACCTGTGCAAACAGTCAGGATGTAAATATTGCGAAGAAGAAGGCCAAATGTCCCTTTATTTTAAACAAGAAGGCCAAGATGTGCCTATATTGCTCAGCTGGCTACCATAGCCTATATAAAAAGGTTACCAAGAGCAGAAAGGGTCAATATTGACGTAAGGATTAAAGGTTTTATATGCTACGATCTATGTGATATTCTGCATGTGAAGTTTAGTCGTGAAATGACAAGTTTAGTCCTGAAACCATTTGGTTTACAGTTTGCTTAACATTCACTGCAACTATAATGTATCATACAAGCTGAAGTTTCTCAAGTTGTTTTTTTACCAATAAACTGTTTTAAATCCTCTAACTAGATCAATTAGATAATAAAAAACATAGTTGCTTATATATTAACATACATTAAGGTTTGTTGCCTCTAGTTATAAGTTAAGTCTGACACAAGCTTTGGAAGGAGAGGGGGAATTATATTCTCCTTCCAGTTTAGCAGAAGTATGCTAGCAAACACGGGAGAATATAAACAAAAAATACGAAGTAATTTAAAAGAAATTAAAGATATTTATGATCAAGATTGAGCATTATAAAAGTTAACATGTATAGTCAACATATAGCAAGAATTATTAAGTCTGTTTTGTTTGTTTGTAATGTCACTTTAATCGCTTTGAACATGCCAGTAGAAAACTGAAAAATAAACAAAAGAAAATGGTCAAATTAGTTCCCCAAGAGCAAAGGGCGAAAACCAGTCGGTATGAATCGTTCATCTGGAACGATACATGAAAAACCGAGAACGAATCCAATGAATTGTAGAAATCGGATGAAATCGTAAAAACAGCGAAGTATTCATAGCCGAAGGAAGTAGGGACAACTTAATTACTCTATGGGAACTGATGACACCTTGTCATCTATTAAATAAGAATGACCAAAATTGCCAATCGATGACATGCTGCATTTACAAATAATAGAATGGGTCACGTTACGGCCCTGCCTATTGCATAGTTGCGTAAACGTTGTTTTTACAGTTTCTAGAATGATACTGTAATATGTAGTAATTAAAATAAATCATCATTGATTTTTTAAAGATTACCCATTTATTAAAAAATCTCAATATTTTAAATAGGCAAAAACATCGCCAGAAACGTTTTTCTGAACTTTGATGAATCGGGTCGTAGACTAAACTAAAAACAAGAGCACCGCCTGCGGATGCCTGACGCTCGTCTCATATTATCCTTTTACGGTTTATTTATTTTATATAAAAAATATTCAAATTCGGAAGGAATATTTACATATTTTAATGACCGCACACAACTGCTATTTTTCAAGTATTGAAACAAGATTAACTGTGGCCGATCTTTCATTATGTTGGCATCATGTAAAATAGTGTACACCACCGCTGCATGGCAGCATTACATTGTATTGAAAAGAAGAAAAAATACCCTTTACGTTTACACACAGTCTAGAATGAATAATGGGTTGAATATTGCTAGAAAAAACTCATAGTAAAAACAACATGTTGTCACCGTATTAACAGAAGTATCGTTGAAAGTACACTTATCAAACATGAAAGATCGGCCTGGTGTTCTGCATCCAAATCAAGATGCTACATGGTAAATGCCATAGGGCATTCATGTAGATTGATACTATATTATATATATATGGTAATATTATCTTCATGAATGTATGACTAATGGAATCCTGATAAGCTTATGCATTTGTTCAGTCTGGTCAGGATCGCTCTTGTCCATGCAGTTTAACATTCTTCATGAGAGTAAGTTTGAATGAAATGTTAAAAGCCAACTTAAGTATGACATATAAATGAAATCGGTATTGATTGAACACCTCTGAAGGACGGTTTGTTATCGCATGACACATCGACTTGTGTCGTTATCTTTTTATCCCAGCTGTCATGAATACAGAATATTGCATATCTGAATGTTTTATTTGACAAAAACACACCTGAACATGTTGTTAGCTATTTATCTATTTATGCTTGTATCCTGCTCTTTGTTTGATCATATTTCTGATGTTAGGGTTCTTGATAATGACCATTCTGTCCATTTTCCGATATGTTGTATATTATCATCATATAAAGCCGATGAACCTATTAATGATAATATAAATGAACATGAGATGTCAGTTTGGAATAAATTTAAGTGGAACACGGAATTCAAGGATGTGTTCATAGACAAACTTAACAATACATATGTATCCTTTCAAAACAAATGTAATAACCGTCCTGATTCTCAGAGTTCCTCATTCTTGACAGATTGTGTAGATACTTTTAAATGTGCTGGTGATGTAATGAGATGTAAAACATCAGATCCGAACTATACACATTGGAATAACCCATGGTGGAAAAAACCCATAGTCAATAATGGTCAATGTACACTATGTAAACATGATAAGCATAAAGCTCTTTACTAATTCAGGAGATCCAACTCTAGGGCCGATCTCATTCACTACAAAATCAAACGTAACAAATTTAAGGCGCTACATGTATGTAAACAGTGTAAACAAATTTATTGCAAAAGTAAGAGAACTAAACTTATTGATTCCGGAAATGACAATCAGAAATACTGGTCAATGCTGAAAAATTGTAATAAAGTTTAATATATCTCTAATAATTATATTCCCAACACTGACTGGTACGACCATTTTAATTTACTTTTGAATACTGATGTACTGGATAGTACAAGTAATGGTACCAAATTTTCTGTCTTAGCATTACTCATGTACAAAGCAACCGAGCACCGGGTCCAGACGGAATCTGTATAGAAATGTACAAATGCACACTTGTACTGACTTATCTTAATAAGTTGTTTATTAATATATTTGAATCAGGTAATTTCCCACAAGTTTGGGGTAATAGTATTAAAACACCTGTTCACACAAAAAGAAAAGTAACATATCCTAATAATTATCGAGGTATCTCCTTAATTGATACTCTGTGTAAAGTGTTTGTACATCTTATCTAGAAGGTTAACCTTATGGTGTGAAGAGTATAACATTATTGATGAAACGCAAGCTCTGTTTAGGTTGGGATATTCAACTACGGATAACAATTGTATTCTAATGTCATTAATACAGAAGTATTGATCAAAATATACAGGAAGATTTTATTGTTTATTCATTGACTTCATTCGATAGTATTCAACATAGAAAATTGTGGGATGCTTTGCAAGAAACAATATCAAGGGACTTTTTCCCAATGGTTTTCAATGTACTCACAACTTGTAAAAAGTGTAAAAGTTAATGATAAACTTACAAGCTATTTTAGTGGTAAAACGGGTAAACATCTTATTCTCTTTTTATCAATGACCTTGTTTTGTTGCGTAGATCCAAATATGATCTTATTTTCTTTTTATCAATGACTTTGTTTTGTTGCGTAGATCCAAATATGAGCGTAGTGTTTTTGTCTCTGAATATGTTGAAGAGTTATACGCCCCTATGTTTGCAGACTACGTTGCAACTTTGTACTACACTGTCCGTGCACTACAAAGGCAAATCGATATCATCGATCAATTCTGTACATCCACAAATATCATTCTTAATCTAGATAAATCTAAAGTCGTTGTCTTCCCTAATGGTGGAATACTTAATAGACTGTCACATGGTACTACAAAGATAAACAAATGGAGACTATACCGTTCTATGAATATCTGGGTCTTTATATCACTTCTACAATTTCCTGGACAAAAACATTAGAAACATTGTCACAACAAGCGATGAAATAATTATTTATGTATTTCGATTTCAGCGTGTGTATGGAAGAGTTTCAAATAATTTGATACAACTGTTTAGCCTATTCTATGCTACGGGTCTCAATTTTCTGTTTATAAATATTCTGATAAAGTTGAAAGAGTTCGTATAAAATTTTGTAATCAGTATTGTAATCTAGCAAGAAATACATCGGAACCATTTCTTTAGGAGAATGTGGACGTCTACGTATTTGTACATTTTACATTCATTATTGTATTAACTACTGGCTAAACGTAACTCGCATGGAAAACCATAGGTACCCGAAGCACTGCTACATGATGTTTAAATGCCTCGATGAGGCAGGTGAAAATATATGGGCAACCTGTAATCAGAAATCTCCCGTTTATGCATGGATTTGGGTATGTATGGATTTTACAAGACATAGGTAACGATGCTCAATTTATTAAGCATTTCAAACAACGGATTAAAGACTGCTACTTACACAATTGACATATAGATAAAACAATGCGGGAAAAGGATAACATTACAAATATTTCAATTTGTTATTACTGAAACTCAGAGCTATATTTAAATTCATTTTTATCTTTTATCTTACGCAGGATATATATAGTAAATTTTAGATGCTCGAACCATGACCTTATGATAGAGAGAGGTAGACAACTATTGATTCAAAGAAATGACCGTTCTTGCCCTTTATGTCTTGATAAAAATATGTACATTATTGAAGATGAGTTTCACTTCTTTTACGAATGTCCTTCTTATGACGATTTAAGAGACATTTCTGTTAACGTATCCTGAATAAACAACAGGACTCTAGACAAATACTGCAAAATTCATTCAGAGCGCATTCAAACTAAGAAGAAACTTTTTCAATATCAAATGTCAGTGTTATAATGTATTTCATCACTCTTTGTTGTTTATACTTAACAATTATGTTGTATAATGGGCCGTTGACCTAACTTATTGCGAAAAACATATATTGTATCTTGTATCCCAACTGCCATGCCTTCCCCCACTGATGAAACAACTTTTATTTTATTATAACAAATTAAAACAGAATATTGCATATCTGAATATAAATAAGAGAAAATGAGAACATGATAACACATATCATCATTTGTTAGATTAAATTTGGTTATATAACAAGGCATACTTCGATTGTGATGCAAGTTTGTTTTTGTTATTTGTTAAAAGTCATTCAACACTTAAGTTATACAACACAGATAGACCGGAGCTTTCGTAGTACTATCCAAACAACCAAGAGTACTAAAGAGTGGGTTTGACTATAGGCAATTGAGAATTGGTAATGCCGACAGGAACTCGGACAGTGATCTCAGATCTTTACGAGCTTGCTATAATCACAAACCACACAAGTTTGAGGAAATCGGATAAATTTGAAATAAGACCTCGCTAAACAATTACTATCAGAAAAGCCGAATCTAAATGCATGCAATTCATTTCCTTCGATATAGTAGATCTAGATTGAATATATTTTCCTGATTTATAAGCAATCGATGCACCCGGCGGATTTCAAAAAATCATGTGGATGCATAGAATTAATGATCGTGTAGCAAAGGAAATAAGACTCCATCAGTATTTCATACATGTACTTGTATTTCAGCACGACCCTAACATCTTGTTCAAAAACGCCGTGCTTTAAATTGCAGCACCATTTGATGTAGTACTGCTTTACGGCGTCAATATTCGTCATACGAAGTTCACACATATACTGAACAAAAAAAGAAACTTCCGATTTCTACACATAGTGTTTGTTGTGTTAAAGAAATAATTGTGTAAAGTTAGTAGACATGTAATATTAGCCTTGACCTGTGTTATTAGGATTCATGAATTTTATCGATGTTATTTGCACTGTTAACGTCGACAACGTGAAACTGGATTTGCACGTGCATAATTTGTTCAACATGTCCCGTGTGGTATTCGGTCAATTTGTTTTGCTTGTCTTACTGACATTGTTGTCAAGTGAACGAAAATTCTCCAAAATTTGTAAAAAAAATAACATTTTTTACATTGTAGCATTTTTAGTATGCCAAGAATACCCAATAATTTACGCGAACGTGTGATTGGCATGTCGACAGAAGACGCTGCAAGGCATGTTGGGAGTTCTAGTCGAGCGATACGAAATCTTCGCGCACGATTTCGAACGACAGGACGCATCGACGACTTGCCACGTAGTGGACGTCCGCGTGTTACAACACGTGGTCAAGACCGCTATATAATGAACACTCATTTGCGCAATCGATTCCAAACTGCCACTGCTACTGCTGCTAACACACCTGGACTTCATAATAACCGAATCAGTGGTCAAACTGTTCGTTATCGTCTGCGGGGGAACGGTTTACACGGACGACGTTCTTACGTCGGGTGCGTTTTAACACAACGTCATCGTGTAAATCGTCTTAATTTGACACGTTTACACACTCGTTGGATACGACGACACTGGAATACCGTTCTTTTTTCGGATGAATCCAGATTTTGTTTACATCGTACTCAAGAGGTGGTCATATCCGTTATTGAGTGTTATTTTTGTTTTTAACACCGACCTCACTTGGTCAAATTTCCCCCCATTTTCTGTTAACCTTTGGCCATCACATGTGCACGAAACGATGCATCATGAACACTCTTTTAAAGCATATATAACAATGACTCCCCATATTTGTTTTCATCCAGCTATACTCAAGCAAACTTAGCGGAAGTTTATTTTTTTGTTCAGTATATATATAACAAAACTAGACATGTTGGACTATATTAACATGTAAAAATCCCAAAATCGAAAATGCTGTCACTATCACCGGTTTCTCATGGAGTGGCCCATATATAATGTCGTGACACTGGAGTGACATAGTCCTCTCTTTAAACTTATATACTCATCAATTAAAACTGAAATGATCATACTTAGTTTACATTTAGTTCACAGCTAAGACCATATCATGTTCGAATGCCCTGTGTTTGTCATGTGTTTGCAGGCTGTTGTGTATTTATACAAATGAAACCTCTCATATAGAAATACTCTGGAGCATATTTATTTTCTGTAAAGAGGTAAAGCGTCCAACTCGGATACCGGCAGTTGCGTGCTCGATCCCCTGGCAGGGACATATCAAATACTTTGAAATGGTAGTAATGGATTTTCCCTATTTTGCGCTGAGGGTTGTTTGGACAGCTTGAAGACTAACTCACGACGAAAATTGTATGACACTCCGTTTCAGTCTTATAAGTATTAAGATATCTGCAATATAAAACATTATATATACTCGCACGAAACAAAACGTAATACAATTTACATAACTTTGGTGTTCTTAAACGCAGCCTTTGTTAACTTTGCTGCAAAGCAAACCTTGTTATGATAGTAACTTTAGTATACTACATACAATTGTGCTATTTGTAAATGAAATAAAAGAAGAAACAATTTAGCTCAAACTTTTGCTCCACCTTTTTTATTTTGGCGCCTTCTTTTCAATTTTGCGAATGTGTTGCCGAAAGAAAGAAATTGTCCAGGGGATGCCCTGCTTGCCATCAAGTTTAATACAAATTCGTGACTCAAGTTGAGATTATAATTTATAGCAAATAAGCTCGGAAAATCTAATATGTACCCTAGTAGAAGAAACCAACTATCTTATGATTGCAATATTTGAAAACAAATATCATCATTTGTCTTGGGTTTAAGCCCCACTTTAGCATTTAGTTCGAGGTGAGCTACTGTGATACGTTCACATGTTCCTACAAAAAACTGTTGCTTCTTAATCAAAGGACAAGTTTCATTATAACTTCACTGGAATATTCATTATGTCGTCCTCGGAAATGCCTAAACTTTAAAAATGTTCTTGTTCTAAAGGACTGACTCGTCTTTAAAATGATTTGGCACAAATGTTTCCAGGGGTACCTTCTATCATATTAGTTCGGATATGTATCAAACATGGCCACTACGAGGCGGTTTCACTTATAGTAAAAGCTTTAAAAATATATTCTTGTCTAAAAGCATAGGCTCAATTTGAAAATAATTTGGCACAACTGTACCTTGGATGACCCTCTACCAAGAAATATCAAGTTATTCCAATCCGTGCAAAACATAGATGTGTTTAAACTTGTATGTATTTAGTAGAAACTTTCAAATAATAAAGTTACTGGCCCGATTTGAAAAGGTTCATTAGTAATTTCGTAGTAACGGCTTTCCTTGCTGGGCGCTTATAGTTTTATGGTTACGACTAAATCGCTGGTGTTAGGATAAATGACCCGTAGTACTCGTAATTTACCCAGAAAACGTCAAATATAACTGACAAATTGTTGAAAGCGGAGTAAAAAACCAACCAAAACAAATCCATTCTTTCGTGGTAGTTTCTTTTCTTATATCAAGTTATACTTGTTTATAACATATATTGAAGGCGGATATATTGTACTAGAATATTTTGGAAGATGACACGTGTATACAGGTACAATCTTCAATCATTGCATGCCAAAGGTCAATTTTAAAAATAATGAAGTATGCCCTTCGCCTTGCAAGGAAGGCTTTAACATTTGGAAAATTCAAATTGTATTTGAGCGATGTTTTGCTACTTAGGGCCTTATAGCATGCATGTTAAACCATTGTTTTAAATGGAAGTAATGTTTTTCCCATGTTGGCGACTGTCATGCTGATGTCAGGATGTCAGTAGCTGAAGCAGGAAACGCCGTGATATTACTTAAAATTGTACGTAAAACACATTGCAAACAAAGTGACATGCAAGGGTCAGCTATTTACTTCTACCAGTGGCAAATAGGTTTGACATCATACAACGATGTTCATATATAATTGCCATACTACGAGAGTTACGATATAAAATAGCCTACGCATATTATAAGCGACCTTAAGAGGTTTTGCCAATCATGATTTTAACATCATAATACAAGCATAGTGTCAATTTCCTTTACGATTCATAACTTTGCCGAGTAAATTGAAAAAAGTTGTTCTGCATGTGCATATGGGATGGATGTATTAATGACTAGATGGTTAATAGGAAATTTTTAATCAGACGGCACGGTGGCACAGGCTGATCTGAGTCGTCACTGAGTATTTTCGAACGTTTTGTTATCCAATAATACGACCCGATATGATCCTCTATTTGACCTGACGTGGTTTTAAAGCTGTTACAAGATATGTAGACCTCATTGATGAGTATTGTCATTGATTTTATTGTAATTGTAATACGTTTTTTTTTTTCGGATTTAGATGGTTACGTTAAAAATTTAGATGGTAAACGTCTAAATTATATCGCACTATATATTTGGCTTTTAATCTTTTTAATAGCAGATAATATATGAATATGAATTTAATATTTACTTCGAAATCACGACCAATTTTAAATTTTAAAGCACATTTTTCTCGGAATTGACCAATCAGAAGTCTTTTCTTAACGCAGAGTTCATTTCTGTGTATTTTGTAGTCTCGAGCGGTGTTTCCTTACGTTGAAAAACGGTTACTAGCCTGTTGTTTTGAGCTATCGTTACGAGATATTTAAATGTTAAATGAAACCTTTCCCACTTGCATTTGTACGTATTTTTTGGACATCTGACTCAGGCGGATTCCTACCACTCCCATGATGTTTTTAATTCTATTTAATAATAACAATTTTCTGAATAGAGATTTACCATACTTTCATTAAGATCCTTTCAATATGGCCTTCTGCAAAATTGATGTATTTGGGAAAGAGTTAAACCCTTGAATCGAACTGTAATAATTGTGAAATCCTGTTTTAACTGAGTCTAGATTCGAGACATCCGCGGTTATAGTTTTATCTTTGTGGGAGGTAACTATTACACTATAGAGTCAGGCATACCCCAAAAATGGCATTCACATTGGACATGGTGTAGGAAGTACACATCTTAAAGAAGATTGCGTCAATATTTATATATTGATATCAATCATCAATTTGTCTTGGTCAGCTGTAAATTTTACGGAAATCAATTGTATGTTTACTTTTTTCTTTATACGCAATTACGATATACTCCAGACATGGAGGTAACTAGCTAATGATTTACCGGTTCATATGTGTTCACTGGACTAAGACCTATGAGTTATTACATAGTGAGTTGGTGTTTTATATCCAGGTTATTTCAAAAGATAGGCATGGTTGAGAAGTTTGAATTTCTTGTGCAAGAATTGGTCAACAATAATGACACTCTGGTAGACTATTGTGTCGGTCATTGTATGCGAAACATACTGTCAGACTTGTCAGGGCACTAAGCGGATGGAATGTGAGGAAGGAATGTAAGTAGTACGTGTACAACACTTATGCTAGTCAAGAGTTACCTGCCCCTACCATTTCATTATACGGTCAGGAATATACCAATACTGGCGATGACCTTTGGGTCAAAGGCTATAGAGTCAACCGAAAGTAGTTTGCTTCTTCATTATTTCCTAAAAACATGTTGTATTGGTCCACTGTAACTTTTACGAAAATATCAATTGTATATTTACTAAGTAATATATTTGGTATAGCAAAGTGAAAAGGCAGGTGACCAAACTAGTCACCAGTGTTGGTTCATGCCAGACGTACTAGTTTACTACTTGTGTACGTCGGTCAACTACCAGATAACATTAAGCATGGCTTTGTCAAACCTTCTCGCCGTACCACATGGTTATCCCTAAATGCCGATTCTCGTTCGGAGGATCCAGAAATAAACGTTGCTATAGGAAGGTAATAACAGGTTGTCCGACTATTCGGGGTTAATGTTTTTAACTTAAAACGTATTGTCAGACGTCTGCAAGAGGAAGGACGGGTTACTGCCGACAGAGATCAGATCGTCTCCTTATTAGGTCACGGCATCTGGATAGGACTAATTGTCTGACTCACATGGGTAATTGATACATTTTTGTGACCGAAGCAGCCTTAGCATGTTCAGGAATTGAATGCGCTGGCTGTGACTGTGGGCACGTCGAGCGAACAACTAACTCGAGAGCATCGCAGGCGTCGTTTGGATTGCGTGGGTGCAATAAGTCCAATAGAGTACTCCTATGAGTTAATAGAGACATCATGTTTTTAAGATATTACACCTATAAAACAGCAGGCAAATAGGCAAATAAATGACAAAATGAGTTCTATAAAAACAGATAAGATTTAGATGGCAATATTACAATCATTGAACGATGGTGTTAACAATTATGAAAACTCATTGACATCTATATAGTATGAAGCTGAATTTTGCGTGGTTACAAATGTAAAAACACGTTATTTAAATATAGATTTGGATATACGTGGATATTCCACGATATTTTCATCAGAATGTTTAAGAATTGAATTATTGATTGTTTTTACCAAAATTGGATTGAAGCTTTAAATAGTTCAAGTAGATGTTTTCTACAGATTTTAAGACTCTGCTAAACGTTTAGAGATATATTTAATTATATATACCTTATAAACATAAACGCAAATAGAGATTTGTAGACACAATACAACACCAAGAGAGAATCGTATTTTGCGCATTGTTGCGATAATGAAAATTAATTTAGTCTGCGATTATCATGCTTTCTTTGTATTTAAATAATTATAACAATATTCGATCTGACTATTGATTTAATTGGTACCATGATGGAACAACTGTAAATTATTCCTATGCTCTTTTAATCTCTTAATCAATATGAAACACTTCGTAAATTACGTTGCTATGAACGCCGTTTTCTAGCTCAAATAACAGATCAAGGGAAGTAACTGTGTTAAAATAGATGCTAAGTTTTTCTAGATAGATTCCCGTGACACAACCGTGTTATAATTGTATTTATAGTGTATGGAATGTATTTTGGGCAGATGTCTTTTGAACTTTTGTCTTTGAACACCAGGCTATAGAGGAGGTCAGCTACTTCTGTCCTTTACTGTGTTCATTTACCCTATACCTTGTAATGCTTACCTGAGTACCATGTCTCTGAAGAATCCGTCGTGGCCGAGTGATTAGCGTTAGGGGTTTCGAACCAGGCGTTCCGGGTTTGATCCCCAGTCGTGGCGGTCATGGTGGTATGCCCTTGAGCAAGGCACATTTCCTAGCCTAGTACTGGTTTGTTTACTCAGGGATAATAAATGCGTGACTTTTCGCCTTAATATAACTGTAATAATGTTATGCCTCAAGTATTCATGATCTGACTGGGGTGTTTTTTTTCAAATATAAATTTATCTGGAAAAGAAAGCAGAATTGACGTTATGCATGCTATGTAAATAATGTACTTCTTTCGATATTTACCTAAATTGAAGTCTAATTGATTTGATATTAGAACCATATTTTTAGCATCGTTATTCCCTTATATGTCCCAGGAACAGAAAGTTAACATGAACAGGCATCACAGACATAGTGAGGTTTTTAAAACAAATGATAAATAAATATCGGTTGAACTAAAAAGAACTCAATGAAGCAAGAAGTGTTTTTCCAAGTCGATACATTTATTTATTACAAGCAAACATTTTCCAAAATACTTCATATTCATCTTTCAGTATGCAGTGTCTTGAACGGATTTATATATTGGTGTTTCAAGTTAGGCTTACCATGTTCAGATAAAAGCACACGGGAATAAATACAATAGTATTAATACATTTGCCATGTCTTGCAATTTGGTGTCTTATCGATTCTCCGTAACAAGATGATATAAATGTACGTTGACGTAAAACTAAAGGGGCTAAAGTTCTAGTTTTTGTCAAGAGATTTATCTAGCACTTAATTGGACCAGACGTACTGGTAACGTACCCATACAACGCCGTGATATAGCTGAAAACAAATTTGAAAGCGGTTTAAAACACCAAATGGTCTAAAACCATATTCTCAAAAAGAGGTAGTTATCGTATGACCGTTCTACATTATTGCATGTTTGTGAATTTATCGGCATTAGACATCATGGTTATCATACGGTCCAAATCATAGAGCCTTTAAGTACGCGTTCGAATGATATTGTTATTATCCGATGACCGTGTTAAGGGTACCGGGTAATCAGTTTGAAACACCTCTCCTGATATACATGACTTCTCATTTCATAAAGAGCAGGCGAATTAAAACTAGCAGTGTCTGCTTGCCCGCAAGGTCTCAGCTCTGTTTCTAAATTCAAATTTTGTGTTATCATTTATTTTCCTTATATGTTTTTAAAGCATATACCCTTTAACACTTCCTTCATACAACAAATCTGCAGCAGATGACTGCGAAAGTAGCCCGTCAAAAATATGAAATAGCTCTGTAGATGAAATTATTTATATTAAAGCGACTGAACTCCAGATACCCAAATGTCGAAAAAAAAAATCAAATTTTAAGAAAATAAGTGTTATTTTTGTATTTGGGGCATTAAAATATGATAACTGACATATTACATACCCCTATAATCGGTGAGATTTTCTTGTTTTCGATACTTTTTCCATCGCAAATTCTACCCTGTCAGTAACGGGGTAGGTATCTTTAAATAGGAAACCCTTTCATCGGGACAATTGAAAACGACTCAAGTTCACTTTATTGATAAAAAACGATACATTTTCTACCCTGGTTTTACTTGGATAACATAATGAATAACATTTAGGGCGAATTCGAGTTTTTTTTTTCGTGCCATCTGGATTTCAGTCGCTTTAAAGTATAAATATAATTAAATTGAAAGCATTGCAACAGAAGGAGAAATTGCTCATTACAAGCAATTTCTCCTATTGCTGCAATGTTTTCAAAGGTCTCCTTCTTTAGAGGCGTCAAAATACGCCTGTATTCGGGAAAAGGTGGAGTAAAAATAAAGTGTTTATAGCGGAGCTCTATATAAGGGGCATTTTTCATGTTCTACAATCCTTATTTGACCCTCTTACCCTATATTGTGGGTACTCAAAAGAATCGTCTCGGTTAGACGTTTTTTATTACGTTTCCTCATACATGTACGTCTTAAAAGCAAGAAATAAATTGATATCATATAAACTATAAATACATTTATTATCGTTACATGATTTATGTGAGATTAAAATTCGGTGGTCGAGCTTACATCATGTTTACCGTTCGTGTCGTATAATAACTCAAAACACACAGCATAGTTTCATAAGATATTTAATACATAGTCCGACAGCATACTGAGCCGACGGCTATGCCGGTCTACCGTCTGAGCCTAGCTCCCCTCTTTATATAGCTTTCCTAACTATTACATAAACGGTGACCTGTGTATTCTTGACAGGTGGTTACGTATATCGTAGACAGTCATTACATTAAGATGTAACCTGTCACTCAGAATACTTCATATATACGTGAACACCCCTTCCTAAATAAGAATAATATCCATTATTCTACACCTCCCAATGTCAATTTGAAAAAAGGAGAAATATCCAACACTAGGCGTAGGCTGATAACTAACATGAAAGATCATTAAACTCCAAATCAACAATAATATTTTAACAAACAATAAAACATGATAAATAAAGAGTCGACGTTAACACCGAACTCAAAGTATGGTGTGAAATATAATACACACATAGTCATAGTATTCCGTATTAATTAACAATATTATAATAAATGAGTGTCTTTAGGTCTGTTTTTGGAATCTGTAGTGTCTGCAACTTTAAGGTGAATGATTGTTCCATAATGTGCATTCTGCCACAAAATCGTTGATTGATATCGCCTCAGGTTGTTTTCTTCCTGTCTTCCATGTATCGTCCGTCGTCCGATCGTGAAACATATCTTGAAAGTGCCGTAGGGGAATTTGTTTTGACATTTGACTTGAAAGTTGTGGATTCCGAATAATAATTTTATTCAAACAAAATGAGGTTTTGAAAAAGGAATAGTAGTCACTTTTAATGCTAATAGTTGCACAGCGTCGGTTGTTTAGTCGGTGGAAACATCGCTGGTTGGCGTCGGTTGGCTGGAGAATAGTGGAACATTACTCCAAAGTAATCCTACAAACGTGTTAGCTGTTTCGAACCTGCGCATGCGTAGTAGCTGTCTGGTACCCGTTCGATGTTCCGCTACCCTCTTAATTATTTTTGTTTGTTGGAACCGAGCTCTATGAATAATTGTCATATGCGCCATTTGGTAAGGTCAAAGGTGGAAAGTTCAGATTGGCTTGCTACCCTTCTCTTTCAAAGGGTTTTCGTTCATGGCTGGATGTTTCTCATAGGCCACTGCTAGTTCGTGAATATTTGACATTCATTCCTTTATTTTTAGTCAAACTTTTAATTAATGCATAGTTATCTTACTTATTAGCAAATGTGAACAATGTAAACACAGGATTACGGCCGCGTTTATAAAAACCCTGATTTAACCCAAGGATCGTCGTAAAAGATTGTTTTATTACGGATGACGTAAGGTTGCAGCGGCAAAGGATAAAGGGAATCGCATTCTTGACCCGTAAACGTGTCTGTTAAAAAATAACTGCCTCCGGTTTTAAACGTAATTGAAATTTAATAGGCGTAAATGGCGGAGATAATGTCTTTAACTGACCGGTCGGTATTGTGTGGAAATTGCCTCAAGCAAACATCCGCGTCCTTAATTAAGGACTTTTACTCGACAGGTGTCATATGTGGGAACAATGGTATTTTATTTTACACAATTAACCAATGATAAAGACTTACATAATTAACTAATGATAGGAACAGATTTTATCTGTCAAAAAAAAATGCAGGTGCGTGAAACATTTACATTATTCGATAATATATTAACCTTAATCTGACCGCGGAGGTTATTTCGGTTACACGTGTCGTACATAATACTTGGAAAGTTATGTCCCGGTAAGTGACATTTATGCTAATCGCTTTAACTTACTTTGGACTAAATTTACCCATTTGCAACTAGGTAACTATAGTGTTCATGAATCTACATTTACAGATTCTGTAAAAGGGCTACAGGCTTCTGCTGTACTTTCTCTTTATATTCTAACTTTTCTACGTATTTATTAATACAAACTTTGTAAAATGTTATGTTTACAGGACTCTATATGTTCTATTCTCGATATTCTCGATTCAACACTCCTTGAGTAATACACACTTTTTGTAATTATTCATACAATAATTTATTGAAATCATCTTATTTCTATTGATTCACAGGACATCTACTCTATATTTTCTATTCAATTCTCTTAAGTTATACACATTTTTTTGTAATTATTCATACAATAATTTATTGAAATCATCCTATTTCCATTGATTCGCTTGATTCACAGGACATCTACTCTATATTTTCTATTCTCGATATTCTCGATTCAAAACTCCTTGAGTTATACACACTTCTTTTAATTATTCATACAATAATTTAGTGAAATCATCCTATTTCCATTTATTCACAGGACATCTTACGTATTTCTATCTATTACTTAACACTTTCTTATGTATTAACTAATACAACTTCTATAAAAGGTTTTACAGGACATTTCATATTCTAGTTTCAATTCAACATTCCTAGGGTTATAAACAACTCCTTAATTATTTACTTAATAATTTTAATTATTCTACTTCCATTGAACTCTCGCAAGTTTCATATTGGGACTTATTCGCATTTTCTTTAACTGTCTCTGACTGTAACGAATAATTGTCGGTTGTAGCATAGTGCTCTCTGTCGTATTTTTGTCTCCTAAGCCTTGCCTGCAGTTGAAAAAAAGTTAAATTATCTTCTGAATTTTCGCTATTTTGTGATGTTTCGCTGTACGAAACTTCGTGGCGCGAAACTTCGCCGTGCGAAAACTCGCTTCTTGACGATAACTTATCTCGTTGTGTACGTGAGAGGAGCCTTTTCCCGCGGGAATTGGGTTTACTATTGTTTCGAACAGTCTCGGTTAATTCTGAACTACTTGTTAGTTGGGGAAGTACATAGCGACAATTTCTGATCGGGCTTGGTTGTAAATCTTTTGAAATGGGAATATCCCATTCACTTAAATTTGCGAGTCTTACATCGTCTTTGCTAATCGTAATAAGCTGGTTGTCTTACTGATTTTTAACTACTAAGGTTTTTGGTCCTTAAATTTGAATGACTCTGAAATATGGTTTCCAATGTGGGGCCAGTTTACCCTTACGAACATGATTTCTTATGTAAACTGCCTCGTTTATTTGTATATCGACCTCGTGTCTGCTTTTATTTGCGTATGTGTTTCGGGTCGACCGTGACTTAATAATTGATTTATAAACGTCCCTGTAAATTTGATGGTTGCGTTCTAACATTTCCTTGTGGAAATCAATTCCATAGTATTTTAGTCTACGATCCAAAAGGTTATCTATAGGTAGGATTGCGTCTCTTCCGTAAAGGAGGAAAAACGGGCTTTGTTTCATGCTTTCTGATATGTTAAAACGTAATCCACCCAGAGCTGGTCCTATCATGACGTCCCATAGGTCGCGATTTTTTGGTATAAGCTTAGTGAGGATGGAATTTAGAGTGGCATGCGATCTCTCATTGCGACCATTAGACAAAGGGCAATGAATCGTTGTTCTAGTGTGGTTTATGTGTAATTCTGCCATTGTCTCCTGAAACATTTTTGCAATAAAACACGGGCCATTATCGGTTTTTTACCTTTAAAGGGCAACCGTACCGCCAACAGATATTTTCAAAGAATGCGTTTACTATCTGCAGTTATGTCTTTTGTCGGGATAACTTCGGGGAAAGCTGTAAGCTCGCAGAGAAAAACGACTAAGTACTTATTTCCAAGAGTTGATTGGTTAAAGTGGCCTTGACAATCTATACTAACTTCCGCCAATGGGTATCGTGGAATACTGACGTCGCTCAAAGGCGTTTTAATTTGTTTCAAATTTACCGTTTGACACGGGACGCATGTTCCCACAAAAGAATTTATCTCCTTACATAAATTGGGCCAGTAGAAATGCTTCTTTATAATATCATACATTCTGGTTATTCCTGGATGACCAATTTCATGTCG
Source organism: Serripes groenlandicus (assembly GCA_031761405.1). Lineage (NCBI taxonomy): Eukaryota > Metazoa > Mollusca > Bivalvia > Cardiida > Cardiidae > Serripes > Serripes groenlandicus. The sequence goes on along the minus strand of JASEVX010000003.1, from coordinate 36,908,832 downwards.
GGCTTGTAGGACTAAATTGCTTAGGTGTTTCGGGATGTACATGCGGGTAATGATATCGTTATCAGGGTCAGTGACGTAATAGAGGATATCGTCGATAAGAATGAATTTTTCTATTTTCATTTGTTGTTAATGAATTTGTCCTTACGCGGTTCTTTAATTTGGAAATATCTTCATCAATGTCTTGTTCCTGACTTAAATTTAATTTTGAAATCTCTGTGAGTTCAGAGTTTATTAAGGGTGAAGGTTCTGGAGAAGCCTCGGCTATTTGTTTCGCATTTAAATCCGCGTTATTAATTACGTTTATAGTATGGGGGTTGTCTGAAAAAAGTGTATCCGATGTGTGTGATATTTCGCGCGACATATAATCAGCTGCTATGTTTTTATTTCCGGGTATGTATTCAATCTTGCAATCATAACAGGAAATATTCAAAGCATAACGTTGTAATAGTTTATTGTCAAAATTTGCGTCAACAAGTGTACTAACGTTTTGATAGTGAACTTAGCTCCCTGAAGGTAACAATTTAGTTTCTTTAATGCATAGTCGATTGCGAAAGTTTCCTTCATTATCGTGCTATATTTTCTTTGAGTTCTAGAAAGTGCATGACTGACAAAGAATAAAGGTTTTTCACCATTTTCTAAACCGGAAGGGTTTTGTGTCAAGACTGCCCCGACTGACTGATCTGAAGCGTCACAATATAAAACGTACTCCTTAGAAATATCTGGATGTGATAAAATGGGCATTTGTTCTAGCCTTTTTATAATTTCTTGGAAACTGTCAGTGCATTCCTGCGTCCATTGAAATTTAAAATGTTTGTGAGTTAACTGAGTTAAAGGGATAGCTACTTCTGCGTATTTTCTTATAAATCTTCTGTAATAACCAGTAAAGCCTAAAAATGATCTAACGTCTTTAACACTTTTGGGGATTTTGATGTTTCTAAGAGCCTTTACTTTTTCTTGGTCCGGTGCAATGCCATTAACGCTAATTTCGTGGCCAAGGTATATAATTGAATCTTCAAAGAAGGTGCATTTCTTAGCTTTTAGCTTCAGGCAGTTTTGTCGTAACCTTCGGAAAATCTCTTCAATGTGCCTTAAATGTTCTACTTCGTTTTCACTGTAAATCAAAATATCATCTAAATAACTAACCGAAAACATCTCGCAGCCTTTAATAACTTTGTTTAAAATGCTTTGAAAACGGCCACCTGCCAAATTTATACCAAAAGGTAATCTATTGAACTCATATAGGCCAAAAGGTGTAGTAAAGGCTGTCTTTTCCTTGTCGGACTCCTTAAGTTCAATTTGGTAGTATGAGTTTGATAGGTCCAAAGTTGTGAAAATTTGGTTCCATTTAAGGACGCTAATATGTCGTCCGTCCTTGGTAAGGCGTAACTGGTGCACTTAACTACAGACTTTAGGCGGCGGAAATCAATACACAACCTTTTAGAGCCGTCCTTCTTGTCTACAAGTATGCATGGTTGACTGTATTCACTATGAGAAGGGCGTATAATCTTAGCATCAAGCAAATTCCCGATTTTTTTCTTTAAAATATCCCTTTCCAGAAATGGAACGCGATATGGTCTGGATTTAATGGGTGTGTCATGCTTTGTATGCAGTGCTATTTGTTCGTAAGGGTATTTACCTAAATAGAACTCATCTTTGGAAAAAATATCATGGTATCTGTCTACTAAATTGCCTACTTTTGTACTCTTGTGTAAAGAGACGTTTATTTGTTTTCGTGGCGAGGTCATATCGACTAAATCGCCACCGGCGACATTGCTATTGACTGAGCAGATATTCAGAGCTGGTCGATCATGGTAGTCAGTTATCAAGCTTGTCACGGATGTTTCCTTATCGATCGGTTTAACACGCCCGAGGACACATCCTCGCTTTATTTTGATAGTTTTATTTGAAAAATTTGAAATTACTACCGGGACACGACGTTTGTTTGTTACTGTAGAGAGACTAGGTGTTAATTTGATATACGGTTGGCTGGCTAGAAACCCTTTTTCTACCGCAGTGACTTCATATACAGTATTTTCCGGAATAGAGGGATTTTGCTTTAGTTTAGATGGGAGTCTATATGTTGTCTGAGGTTTAAGAGTAACTGTTTTACAAAGACGGACTAAGGAAGCTATACAGGCATCGTTTTGCAAGGGCACATATTGGTCCTTTATTCTAATACAATTTAGATCGAAATATATCCTACAACTGTTTTTTGCCAAGAAATCCTTGCCAAGAATGCAATTGCGTGATCAATTATCTGCAACGATGAAAGTATGGCTAATTTTTAATTTATTAATCTTCATTTCTAAATGTGCCGTGCCTAAAACTTTGATTGCGTCGCCTGATGCTGAACTTAGCCTTATTCCAGTCTTGTTTAATTCTACCTGTGGTTTTAGAAAATTAGAAATACGTTTGTGTATTAGTAAAAAAGATGCACCTGTGTCAACAAGTGTTCTTAAAACTACATTATGTAACTTGATTAAGCAACTATTGGGAATATTGTTCTCCTCCAAATGAGTGTTGAATTGAATAGAATCTAATTTCTTCGGACTGTCTTCCCGTTTACAGCTGAAGTTTAATAGTTTTTTTGGTTGTGATAGCCGTTATCTGAATTTGTTCTCAATTGTAAATACTGTCTACAATCGGATCTACGGAGACCCAGTTTCCCGCAAAAGAAACAACGGATCGGAGGTCTGAAATCTCCCCTTTTTTCGTATTTTTTCCCCAAACCCCAATCAGGTCCCCTATTCGGTAGCTGTCTATCATTTCGAAATTGTTGGCCGCGTAACTCGGTTTTGATTGCATTGACATGTCCTAAACGCTTACGGCAATTACTGCTGACATGGCCTCTTCTATTACAAAAAGTACACATATTATATCGCCTAATTGCCTCTACCTCCATAGGCTGTTCAGAATTTAGATTTTCGTGCTTTTCGTGGGGTTTGTCTAGGTTCAAAAGTTTGTCTTATCTCATGCGAACTTAATTTAGATCTTATTCTTATATTGAACTCATTTATTGCGGACGTTACCGCGTCTTGAAAAAAAGTTGGGTTTTCCCTAGTCAATTTTTGTCGAATTGATTCGTCTGCTAGTCCGTCGACAAAGAAATCCTACCGTCTGATGGTTAACTAATCGCTGTGATTGGTCAAAACCTGCATACGCGTCTTGTGCCAAAACGAGAATACGTTCAGCGAAATCTTGTATGCTTTCAATTTTTTTCTGACGTATATTCCTAAGGCTAGAGAAATGGATGTGTGCATCGGAAACTACGCTAAAACGGTCGGCTAAGGCGGTGTTTAGCTGTGCCCACTCTGCGTGTGAAGACTCTTGAATATGTCGAAGTATGAAATCGGATACCGTTCCCGAGCTAAACCTATACGCTACGAGTTTCATTTTCTGGTCCGGAAGGTTATTAACTAACGCGCATTTCTCTATAGCCTTAACCCAATTTTGAAATTTAGAATGTTCGCCGTCAGAAATAGGAACAAAATCCGTCGCGCCATGTAATCCCACGTTTACTAATTGTTCTGAGATGTTTTGAAAAAGAACTTTGAAATCATCTCCATCTCCGTCATTTGCCATGTTGTTTGACTAAGAATAAAGAGAAATAGTCAAAAATATTTACTTACTATTTGTTGTTGAGCCGTATAGTGGTTTTCTTTCGTGTTGGTCCTAATCACGTGCGCCAAAAATACCTCTGTCGTATAATAACTCAAAACAAACATCTTAGTTTCATAAGATATTTAATGCATAGTCCGACAGCATACTGAGCCGACGGCTATGCCGGTCTACCGTCTGAGCCTAGCTCCCCTCTTTATATAGCCTTCCTAACTATTACATAAACGATGACCTGTGTATTCTTGACAGGTGGTTACGTATATCGTAGACAGTCATTACATTAAGATGTAACCTGTCATTCAGAATACTTCATATATACGTGAACACTCCTTCCTAAATAAGAATAATATCCATTATTCTACATATAAGGGGCATTTTCCATGTTCTACAATCCTTATTTGACCCTCTTACCCTATATTGTGGGTACTCAAAAGAATCGTCTGGGTTAGACGTTTTTAATTACGTTTCCTCATACATGTACGTCTTAAAAGCAAGAAATATATTGATATCATATAAACTAGAAAATACATGTATTATCGTTACATGATTTATGTGAGATTAAAATGCGGTGGTCGAGCTTACATCATGTTTACCGTTCGTAGTTACTAGGGAATATTGATCGTTCTGGGTTTTATTGGCTAATTTGCGAGTTCTCGTCTTTGGTGTTGGCTTGCAAAGTTTAAAACATAGTGTTTTGTGCAATTCCGTTCTAAAATAAGTTCCATTTATAAAGTAAATGAAAACACGCGTAGTTAGAAAAACAGATCTCTTCCACTACTTTTCGTATAGTAAAGTAGGTCAAATATCGCCGTTATTTGGATCATCAGCCCTTTGCTCGATTGGAATCGTGTGATCGACGATGTTAATAAGAGACTGTAATGTGTATACAATGGTAGCGGGAAGCAAGGTGCAAATCAAATAAAAGGAAACCGAAAGAAGAGTCACTGTCGACGTTTGGTTGACACTTCCTTTGGGACTACTTGCTCGATACATTCGAAAAGAGCCTCTGCGAGTGAGTCGTTTAATCTCTCGAATAACTAGCACATTGAACACAACCACCGTAAACGGGACTACTGCAAAGATAAGCATTTCAGAGATCCACGTCCAAACAGCGTAAACTGTTTTCGAACCAGGTCTAAAGTAACACAACCATCGTTCTGTGTTATATGTCCATATATATCCCTGCGCAGATCCTAAGAGTAAAAACAGTAAGTTAAGAGTGCAACTACGTCGCACGCGCGGCGTACCGTACATAACCGTTCTTTCCGGAACGGCAAGCACACTGCTATGTACCTATGTGTCAGTTGTAAATCCGAGAATCAGTATATACCAAATATTGCGGCGTAATATACATGATATTAAAGATCTCACACAGCACAGGTTTATTGTACGTTGATACATCCCACGTGATATGTAATTCCATTTGAACATGTAGCCAAATTAACGCAAAATGTACAATGGCAATGCTTCCGATATAAATAGCGTAGGAGTTTGACTCACGCATACCACGTGATAACCATATTTTCATTGTTATCGGGTTTCCAATGAGACCGATGATGTACCATATTGGTGTAATGAGTCCGTCTATAAAAAGAGCGGTATGGGCGGCTATTCGAAACGCCTCGACTATCGAGAAGTGATGATCTCCCTTGTAATTGACGCTTGTGTTGAGAATATCGAAAATGTTATCCATTGACAATTGTCTGAAATAGAAGAAAACATGACTTAGTGGTATTAGAGAATATTCTCACCCACATACCGTATACAGGGTATACAACTATACTCTTTCAGCGCCAATAACGAGCTGTCACAACTGAATCAGCATTGTTTGCCTTGAGTTATCGAATTATTCGAAAACATTTATTACATGATAAATGAAATAGTCCGATTTTTAACTTGGAATAATCTACTTTAGATAAGTTGGTGCTAAAAGGGTTAAACAAATACAATAAAGCTTTTACGTTAAAAGAATTAAAGTCGGCTCTCAAGAAGTGCCATGATACCGCTGCGGGTTCAGATGATAGACACTATCAACTGATAAAGCATTTACCTTTCCCGTCCCTGTCTTGTTTACTTGACGTCTATAATCAGGTTTGGCGAACGGTGAATCTCCCGAGATCTTGGAAAGAGGCCATCGTTATTCCAATTCCCAAGCCTTGTAAAAATACAACTAATCCTGGGAAGTAACGTCCTATAGCCTTAAATAGCTGTATATCTAACACCATGGAAAGAATAGTGAACGACAGACTTGTTTGGTTTCTCGACAAGAACAAACTTATTACTACTTTCCAGTCTGGTTTTCGTAAACATAGAAGCACAGTGTATCCTTTGATCCGTTTTGAAACTTTTATCAGAGAAGCATTCATTAAAAAGGAGCATGTTGTCTCCGTCTTCTTTGACTTAGAACGTGCATATGACACTACCTGGAAATATGGTATTACGAATAACCTCTATGATTTTGGCATAAGAGGTTGCCTTGCTTATTTCATTTCTGCTTTTTTAAATGAACGTCAGTTCAAAGTTCGTGTTGGTGATACTTTGCCTGATCCACATGAATCGGAAATGGGATGCATTCTTTCTGTTACACTTTTTAGTGTGAAGATTAATAACATTATCAAATCTGTTAACCCTGGAGTTGAATGTTTTATATATACTGATGATTTCTGTATTTGCTACAGATCAAAACATATGCATACTTGAAAGACAATTGCAACATGTTTTGAATAATTTGCAAAAATGGTCAAACGAAAATGGCTTTAAATTCTCTAAAAGCAAGACCAAATATATGCACTTTTGTCAACTTTGTAAACAACACCTAAATCCAGATTTAACACTAGATGGCACTCGTATTGAAGTTGTGCCTGAATTTAAATTCATTGGTCTATTGTGTGACCCAAAACTGACTTTTGTTCCTCATATTAAATATCTTAAAAATAAATGCCAGAAAGCATTAAATCTTTTACGCGTTGTATCCCACATGGATTGGGGTGCTGACGGTAAAGTCCTCTTGAGACTGTACAGGTCATTAATACGATATAAATTAGGCAGCGCATGTATTGTTTATGGCTCAGCACAAAAGTCATATATTTCAACACTTGATACCATTCACCATCAGGCTTTACGGCTAGCCTTGGGCGCTTTTCGAACCTCGCCCGCCAAAAGTCTCTACGTACAAGCCAATGAACCTTCGTTAAATTTACGCCGACAAAAACTAGCTATGCAGTATTTCTTAAAACTTAAGTCTAATCCTTCAAATCCCACTCATAGAGTTGTTTTCAACCCTTTATACAAGGAATTATTTTTAAAGAAGGAACGGGTAATACTGCCTTTTGGTATCCGTTACGGCCAAGAAGTCGACCGATAAAAAGGCCTGCACAGATCCTATTGTTTTTAAATCCAAGTATATGGAAATTAAAAATACATATTTTAACTTTGAGTGTATTTATTCGTATGGTTCTAAGGATGGCAAAATGGCAGCTGCTGCCGCAATTCCCGATGGCGATGTAATAACATTTAGACTACCAGATAATTCTTCTATTTTGTTCAGCCGAGTTAAAGGCAATACATTTAGCTTTGGACTTTATTAAATCAGAAGGTTATTGGCGCTATATTATATTTACCGATTCATTGTCTGCTATGAAGGGACTTCAGAATGAGAAAATTAAAAATCCTTTTGTTGTTAATCTCCTGTCTAAACTATCATATACATGTGCTACATCGAATGTAGTATTTTGCTGGATCCCCAGTCATATGGGCATTCGCGGTGATGAACAAGCTGGCTTGGCAGCAAAATCCGCTCTTTCACAAGATATCTTGATTTTAAAATACCCTATTCCGATTTTAAACTTTTAATAAAGGTTTTACTATTCGATGATTGGCAAATTGATTGGAATAAACAAGTGAATAATAAACTCCACTCAATCAACCCAATACTTGGAGAGTGGCTGCCAGCTTCACGATCCTTTCGCCGTTAAGAAATTGTTCTTGCTCGTTTACGCATTGGACACACATGGTTAACTCATGCATACTTACTGAAAGCTGAAGAAGCACCTCAATGTATTCCCTGTTTTACACAACTTTCAGTACAGCACATTCTTCTGGAATGTGCTGATTTCGCCCCAATACGTGATAGATTGTTCAAGGCTCAAAGTATTCCTCAGATCTTTGAGTCTGTCAAACATGAACCTTTATTTGATTTCCTAAGGGAAATTAATAATTTTAATAAGATATGATTATTTCTTAAATCGTGCTTTTGCACATTCATTACTTTTACTGATCCTGTTCCAGATTTTCTCAGATATTGTTTATCTTTAGTTTAAGTATTACGTAGTAATGTTTGGCTTGCTTGCTTCCTTTTTTACATTGGCTTACATGTTGTTTTATATTAAATGTTAAGTATCGCATACATCATGTTTGATTGTTTTGTCTAATAAACTGGTTATTTATGTTTCAATTTTAATTATTTCATCATTTTCAGTAAGTAAATTATTAAGCACCCAAAAAGGACCTTAGTTGTCGACGGACCTTAAAACACCATTCATTCATGCATTCATTCATTCATTCAAACGACACATGAAATAATCAGATGAGGGTCAAACATTTAAATTTCATAGATGTTTGCTGAGTTCAGGAATTTAATGAAAAATAAGAATTTGTGAGGCACTACTTTACGTTAAAGTTGCGCGTATCATGACCACGTGCACTGATAACTGCTTGGCGTCATCTCCACATACTTGCAATATGCCCTTCGATTCGAGCACATTCTTGCATAAATTATAGTCTGAATTGCCTGGTCGTTGACAGAACAGGTCGGTCTGACATGACCCCCACACGAGCTCTTTTGGGTTCGAGCGGTCCAGACTATGCGAACGATAGTTGCTGAGTACAGATAATTGTTGTTACACGCGCTTTATTTACACGGGCATTATAGTCTATGTCACTGACATCTGGGTCAATAGCACCTGCTTATGTGCGAATATAGCATACACAAGTTTATTTACGTGCATATACATAACAGTCACACTCGTGCCGTTCTGAATGATAATACAGGTCGCTTCAATGATTAGTTATTTTCATTATTGTTGCTGATCAGTATTGGGTTAAGAAAACATTAAACTCTAATTAAATATTGATTTATAGCTTTTTCCACTACAATAAGAAACAGAAGTTTCCCACAATGGGAAATAGAAATGATGGCAAGGACCAAACTGGACCGGATTGGACAATGGAAATATCAGAATGGGCGTAGTGTTATACCGAAATGATCATACTGATCATATACGAATGTCAGAATGGATGTATGGGACAACCTGAATGGACCAAATTGAAAGTCCGGAAATATCGGAATTATTTTATTTTACTTTTTACATTTTATATTACCCAAATTGCTCTGTGTCTGATGATTGGTAGATTTGATTTTATAGTCATTTTCATTACTTTTTCAGTTACATCGCGGCGGCCAGTTCACCTAACAGTTTGTATACTAGTATTTTACATACTACTCTTCACAACATTCCAGACAACTCGCTTCCTTTACAAATATACTTGTTAACTCCGAGGTAGAAGAGGAATGGCGTTATTCACAACTTGTGTCATCTTTCGAAAGAATGAATTACCAAGCCGGGGTTCGAGTATAAGACATGTATTGACAGTCCCCGTCGATAGCGATTGCGTATTGACAGCTCGGTGGTCTTACTGTTTTGTTCAACACTTTTTTAGCAGATTCCCGACGATGAATCAGGTCGGAAGTTTTGGTGACGTGCCAATGGTCGAATCACGCGTACGCAATGTATTTCACACCATATTACGTAAGGGACAACATTTTTATATTGTAAAAAGTAAACACAAAGGATCTTACTTACGTTTGTGTGTGTTGTAATCCCTAATTAATCCATATCTTAAAGGCTTGACCTACATCAATCATAGTTCGTCGAATTTATTTAACCGAAATGGATATTTAACAAAATGGATATTTAACGAAATGGATATTTAACGAAATTATTACAGATCTTATTCACACAAAACGTATAGGTAGTTCGGGGAGATGTTTCGTTTATCATTTTCACGATTTCGTCTAGTTTATTTAAGGTCAAAGTACGCTAAATACATCCGCTGACTTGCTATATTATAGTTCCCTAAGAAAAACTTTGTTTGCGTATAAATGAGTGTATACCATCACTAGAATGTATTGAATATATGACATTGAGTTTAAAGGCATTGTGAATGTGTATAGGATGCACTGGAAATGATTGATTTAATCACTTTTAGTATTTTGACCTTGTTTGAAAGTGAAAGAAGAGAATGCTAAACACCGGTTTTGTCCGGGCTCGATTTGATCAAAAATGACGGTTGCCATTTTTGCCTCTTTCTTACATAATGATTGACCCCACCTATTCTTTGGAATGTTTTAAAGCCAGTAGGTAACTATTTTCAAAGATATATGGTGTTCTACATGAGAAACGCTTAGAAAGTGTGACAATTGAGGACTGAAATTGGTCGATTTACATGGAAACAAAGAAGGATTTGTTTTGGTGTATTGTAACATTAACAGAAAGTTGGCGAAAATAAAATGGTTGACGATTTTATATTTGTCGTCGTTATGAATTGAGTATGCATGGACTTAAGAGGTAAAGAGGTAAGCTGCATAATGTTTAGGCTCCGTCAAAGTTTATTATGATTTATGTAATCGTTGCGATAGCTGTCAAGGATATAAATTTCATGATAAATGCTAAAGGAATTATGAACAACGTGTTTAAACTTCGGTTGCCAAATAAAAGACGGATGATAAAGCAACCAAGCGACAGTTTAAACTATTTGGACTACAAAAAACGGGCAGAATCCGGCCCGACAGATTTTCAAAGATTGCAGAAGAGAGGCTTTTGGCACTTGCACAGTTAATGTAAACAATCTTTTGATTATTGGCAGGATGTTTAATATACATTGACATTATTTCCATGTTAAGCGCAGTTAAAAAACTGAGCAGTTGTAATCCGATTAAATAATTTCTCATAGACACGTTAATCTTTTATATAGATATTCTTTATTTTGTATATATATATCAACAAAGTCATGTCACGAAGGAGCTATAAGCAATAATCCGATATAGCACATGCATATACAAGGATGAACAAAACATAGCTATTTTAACTATATACTTCATATTTTGTATGGTACAATGCAATATCAAACATGCTTTGTTTGCAACCGAAATCCAATTTTAGAAGCAACGCCAACAGTATCTGTAACGTTAAATGTGATTAGCTGACATGTCATCCAATTTCAAGCAGAGAAAGATCAGCCTCTGTCATATATTGGAAAGTATGTAGAACGAGGAACCAGTTTACACTACACGTTTGTTTCGGTTGATTGTATATGGAAGTGTATCAAGTATTGCACTAACATTCATGTCCTTAAATTTTTCCACATTTTCAAACACCCTCAAACCAAGCTTGTTAAATACGCTAAGACACACTTTGTTTGTGGACAGAATTGTATTCCAAGGCAAGCTTTGTCTATACGAATCTGAATGAAACCCTTTTTTCCCATTTACACCTGATTTCATCAAATTCTTTAACAATGTCTCTGCATCGCTTGTCGTTTCCATGTTAAGAAAGTTGTATAAAGTAACAGCTAACCCATACGGATCGTTGAAATCTTCATACTGTAATATTTTAACTCTGTCGGAAACAATGTACTGAGCTGTTCAGCTGAGTCTATGTCATGTTCCAACCTATACCAAAGTTGTTCTGCATCATATGATAATGTTAGACCTTTGTTATAGTACCAGCTTGTGTTTTTTCTACTATTTATAACAGCTCTGGAATCACGAAATAACTGAACAAGTTTTAATCGCTTGTGATTTTCAAGAAGAGACTGCGTATGCGTCGTGTTTATGCGCAGTATCTTGGTTATCCTATGTTTTGTCGTCTCACACCTGCTCACCATTTTTTCGAAGCAGAGTTTTGTATGGTCTAACTTACAAGATTTACACTGAACGGGGAAGGACAGCCCTTGCAACCAAAGGTTTCGCAGTTTTTGCAATGAACAACACTACGGAATAATTGATTCGCCGAGTTCATCATGACGGATTGTTTAAACATTTCCCACTTTCATACGCACTCCGACTTATTTTACATTAGGCGAATTTTAAAATGAAAATAGTAAAAGCAGAACTTGCTTATTATGACACAGGTCTTCAACTCTATTCAATACTTATACTTTCATTAATATAAATACCTCGTAGCTTTGCCAATATGTTTTGAAGATCAATCGCTGCATATTTGCTGTATGTGGAAAAGGGTTAAAGAAGAGAAATATTTACTTGGGCTGTTACAGTATACTAGAATATTATTTTAAAACGGTGTTAAAACCCAACTAAACATTACAATGGATGTGCATGTTGTGTGCTTTCTTGTATCGTTCGCCGAGCCCCGGTAACTCAGTTGGTAGCGACGGATGCTGTCACTCAAGGGGTCGTGAGTTCGGACTCCAGCTCGGCAAACATTATTTTTGACGTTTGACAAAGGTCACTGTGACCAGTGTCATTCGTCTTGCACCAATAAACTGACAGTCTATATGAAAAAGGAGGCAGTTGCTTAGAAATAGTACTGGTGTGGGAAAGCCAGGAAACCCATAAGTAGGTGAACTGCATCTGTGATATGACTGAACAATTGTTATAAACGGCGTTAAACCGTTGATTAAGTATAAAGCATGAAAAGGAATAAACGGTGCATAAGCGATCACTATTTATCCAGGTTTTGATTAATTGGTGTTCTTACGTCGCTTTGAAAAAAAAATCAGATAAATCTCTGAGTTTTCTGGGTAAATTACTGAGCTACTGGTCCTTTTATCCTAACACCAGCTATAGTCCAGTCAATCTGTAAGTTTACCTTCAAATAATTGCAACAGAATTTTTTTTGCGATATTATTGAAGATTAATATCTACTTTACAATATATCAAAAGTCTAAAAAAGTCTAAGTCTGCTAAATAGCAAAAAAATGACATCAAAAGTTAGAAAATACCCTCAGATTTCGAAGTTCCATGCAGTCCACCGTAGAAGGTTTATCAGTGTACTGGTCGGAAAAACACCTGGCAATTTAATTGCTTTATCTAAAAATAATCTGATGACCCCAAAGAAATGGTTACTAATGACCCATAGGTAATTGATACTGGCTTATTATAGCCTACAGTACAGTAATAAACCTTGTACGGAGGACTGCATGGAACTTCAAAACGCATGATGGTATTTTAATAATAATAATAATAATAATAATAATAATAAAGGCTTTATTTATAGAGGACACTCATTTGACATAGTACTTGTATGCAAGTCAATCTTCCATGAAGGCCTCACACATAAACAAAATGGAACGAAACATGAACAAACGTGTGTTACATATGAACTACTCAATGTTACAATTATACATGCGCTTATAATTGATATGTCTATTACCGTATCGTAGAACAGCCACAGACCTAAATAGTGTGCATAGTTTCATGAAATTCAATTGTACTACAATTATCATTGAATTAAGATTGGTTTATCATGTCAATATTGGGATTTGAAATGTTGAATAGACGTTGAGTTTTGAATATATGAAGGAAGGGAATTCCAAACTGATGAACCGGAAAATATAAATGTACATGTATTTCGATATATTTCCAAGTTAGGATTTGGTGTGTACAACTGGTGTAACAATTGTTTAACTTTTGTTGTCATTTTTTTGCTATTTAGCAGACTTAGACTTTTTAAGACTTTTGATGCTGATGTCAAGATAGCTTCAATCGGCCAGGCGATTATACAAGCAGCAAGACCAAAGGTTCAGATGCCTCCACTCCAAATAGGATTAGGAGTTCAGTTGCATCACCACTTTTCCTCAAAGTTTTTGATTGATATGCTTAACAAGTTAGGCTTTAGTTTGTCGTATTCCGAAATTCACAAATGTGAAACAAGCGCTGCAGTTGCACAAGGTATTTGCCTTATCTGAAGGATGGCCAGTCTTGCCAATTTGTAGCAGACAATGTTGACCATAACTTGCGAACATTAGATGGTCACAAAACATTTCATGGTATGGGCACAATTGCTTGTATAACAACTGGATTACAAATGGTCTGACACGTGGTCGTGGTTTGTCTGAAGCAAAAAGAAACCAATGGTTGCTTTGGATGCCAGCATGTACAAAATACAACAGTGCAATGCAAGAATTTGCCGTTGTCTCTTACCATACAAATGAACAACATGTTGAGAGCAGTCACTCGAGAAGAGAAAGAGATGAAAAAGACAAAACAAAAATCCTTGAATTTCTACAGGACAAAAATTCTTTTGAGGAAACCCATTCCCTTCGAAACATTGAATCTGGTTTAACAGTAACTAACGCTAATCAATTGAATGTAGATAGTGCGAAGATGATAGGTCAAAAGGTACCTGACACTATGCTTAATGCAAATATCTTAGGATATAGTTTCAAACGTTCAAATCACGCAGTAACCCTTAGTTCTAAATCCATCATGAAAGTGAATGAGGAAACTATTCACATTGATCCACAGTTGCTTTTCAGCATATAGCTGCTGTAGCTGATAGGCTGTATGACAACCAAGCAGATGTGTTTAAATATAAATTGTGTAGTTTTCCATCATCATTATTTGAATCTTCTGGAATGTTTCGTCCAGCTGACAAAACTGCTTTGGCTAATGCAATTTGGTCACTTGGCAATTGCAGTATACAGGAACAAATTAGCGATTCATTGAAATATGTTATCGATGGTGGTTCACTGCTTCAGCGCTTGCCTTGGACATATGGTGAAACTTTTGGTGGTATTTGTAAGAATTACGTTGAACATGTCAAAAGAAAATATTGTTCGGCCTCAGTCGTGTTTGATGGTTACTTAAATGGTTCTTCTACGAAAGACTGCGCAAATCAGAAACGTTCACGAGGACTTGCTAGTACAAATGTACAATTCAACAAATCAACACCATTCAGATCCAAGACCGACCACTTCTTAGCTAACAGTGAAACAAACAGTGCTTCATAAATGTGCTTAGTCAATATATACAGGAGAATGGGTGTCGGTTAATGGAGCATGCACCTGATGATGCCAATATATTGATAGCGATGACCGGGATAGCTAGTGCGGAAAACCACAAAACAGTTGTTGTGGGGAAAGATACAGACCTTCTGATTTTGCTTTGTTATCATGCCAATATTTCTGCAAACAAACTTTATTTCATATCAGGTGGAAATCTGAGGAATGCTAAAACGTTCAAGGAGTGGGACATCATTCGAACAAAAGAAGTACTTGGTTCTATGTGCAGAATGCTTCCCTTTATCCATGCAGTCACAGGTTGTGACACCACATCTAGAATTTTTGGAATTGGCAACTAAAAAAGAAATAATTACAGCTGGTGAAAAAGTTATTGTCAGCTTCTACAATGGTGGTCTGAAGGAAGGACTTGATGCTCTCAGATACAGAACATTTCTCAGCAAAGTCATGACCAGCATAAATTATGTGCCAGTTCATGCAATGCTACCAACAAATATTTTCACAGCTTACTTGTTTACCTTCAAATACAGGAATGGATTGGAAATGAAACTCTATTTAATACACTTGAGTGGGGTTGGAGGTCTGAAAGTGGATTATTCATGCCAGAACAAACCAAACTGTTACCAGCACCAGAGGATTTGTTGAAAATTATCAGAAGTTCCTGCAAAACGAATTGTGACACAAAGCGGTGTACTTGTAAGCGGTATGGTTTAGAATGTTCGTCCGGATGTGGGGAATGTCGCGAAATAAGTTGTTCAAATGTACAGGTATTGGTGGACCAAGACTTGGAAGAACTTTTAGATTAAAATGTTGTTGATGTTAGTTATGTATGAATTGAGAAATGACACATTTTGAAGAAGAAAAAAGAGGATATTTTAATTCTGATAAAAAATTTAACACATTGTAGAAAAAGAAGTACATGTATACTGTATACAATTTCTTTTTTCCAAAATGTTTTTAAAAATTGTCTGCTACAAACGCTGCGTGTCGTTTAGTTCAGGGATAGGGTTAATACATTTTTAATGTTAACCGTTATATTTATGCCATAATGGCATTTATAAAACCTGAAAGAGATATTTTTAACCTCTGTACTGCTCAGTTATATTGGTGCTTTGATTTTAATACTTCATCCTTTAACCGTTGACCTGTTTTGATATTAACAAGTTGTTTCATTTTAAAACATCTGAGTTAAAATAGCTTGCATTTATAAAAAAGATGGAAGTTATTTTGTCAAGGATAGCAGAAAAAAAAAAGAAATTCTGCCTATCTACGTTTCATAATCGTCTGCTGCAACGGCGTCAAATGTTAATGTTTCATGTAAAGGGTTAATGAAATTGAAAGGTTAAATGTTATATGTTATTCATGAAATTTAAAAAAGGCATTACTATTGTAAAATTTAATTGACAGTTCACGCACTTTGGATGACATCATTTGGTCCACTCTAGTCGAAAATAGGTAAATTCGGTACCAGCCTGAATGTTAATTATTACATAATATAACCCTATCTCTCAAACCGGTTTACGAAAGTAATGTGTCTATCGAATTTTCGAGTGCAGCTGATCAAATGATGTATTCAGAGTTCTCGGTCAAATTAGTACTACAAAACTACAATGCAATTTCAACGTGCATGTTTTTCTTGTATATAATAGGTGGGTGGGGTAAATTTACGCCGAAATAAATACATTTTAAGGGTTTATTAGGTAAAAAAAATGCATAGTTCAATCAAGATTTATATGAAATATGTTGGATTTAAAGTGGTTCAAGTTTTGTCTGAAATATAACATTGTTTTCAGTATAATTAGCGTGTTTCTGCAAGTGTTTTCAATGTTGACAAGATTCGTTGGAGACTGAAAGTGACAAAAAGTAAAAGACGATTAAACACTTTTTGCATTCAAAGATTTTGTTAGACTTTTTATATGTTATCCATAATACATTGAACATATGAAAACAGGTTAAAAAAATTCTGTTGCAATTACTTGAAGGTTAGGTGCTATTTTTTCATAGGATGACTGGACTACTAGTCATTCATAATGCTAACCCCGAAACCCTGATCGCCAATGAGGGCAGCCATTACTAACATGTTTAAAGTATGTGGTATGACCCGGCTGGGGATCGAACGAACGACCTCCCGCAACCGAGGCGGCCGCTACACCACTACACGACCGACGGGTCTGTAATTAACCAGATTAACCTGCGCATCCGCGCATATAGATATGACTATGCACTGTCCACAAATGTGTTACATGGGGGTTTAACGAAACTTATGACAAGCCTAATGTATTTTGTTCATATGTCATGGATGTGGATTAGCATTTTGAACTCAATTGTCGTTAATTCGCTCTTGTTAAATTTGGTTATATTTGCTTGACCATGGCTGATATCATAGATGGGTTACATTGCGTCAATACATTTTGATTTATGTAGTCTCAATCGAACACTTGACTAGTCTATTATGGGAATACCGGTATCCCTAGGTTATTTGAATCTTTACTCTTGATTATTATCCATAACTGGACATTGAATCACATATAACCACAACTTCTTGGACAACCAGTTACTAGCCAACAACAGATGAGTCGAAAAGTAAAGTACGATGACAAGACATGCTTACAAAGTTACCTTATATAATCGGCTGCTCACTGAGTTGTCATGGTTACAGGTTGTTTTATGCCACTTTCAACAGTATTTCAGTTATGCAACGTTATATGATTACCATTAATGCCGGTCTTATTCATCCTGACACTGAGATGCATTAATTGTATTTCTATCCCCTTGAACCGTAGCGCCAATTTTTGAAAGCTTTTGATGTTCGAATCCAGATATCCCGCTCCCGTAGCGGACGCTTTAAACATATCACGACGGGGATGGTCTACTTGCTCATTGAATTATTTATGGCGATTATAAGAGTTGTTGTAATATGATCTTATTTATGGATAAATCATGTGACATTTGATTATGCATGAATATGCGTTCATACAATCAATCATGCTTTCTAATGGTATTAACACATCAACATATGAGCCGTCCCGCGATAAAACCAACATTGTGTATAGATCAAGTAAATATTGTATTGATTTGTTGGCAGATTGCATTAAACTCTGCGTAAAGTATGGACCCAGATCAGTTCAAGCATGCCGCGCAGGCTTACCCGGACATACACCTTTCGCCTCATGCGGAGTTTCTGTTTCCGGAATCATTACTCTATATCCCCTGCGACGGAATGTATCGATCCGGATCAGTATGTGCGGACTGCGCAGGCTGATCTGAGTCGATACCTTACGCAGAGGCCATACTGTTGGTATAAACTATATTCCTCGGTATAAATGTTACTAGACTTCTTTTTTTCTCTTTATTCATCGACAATAATATAAATCTGATGGAGAACTGTCATGTATAAGATGTATTTTACCATTGAACCTAGGTAAGCTTTGAATCCAAGCGAATCTGTCGTAGTGTGTGTTGAGATTTGTACATGTGTATAGATCCAGTAAATATTTACTTCTACGCAATAAAATAAAAATGTGAATACAACGTGATTAGTATGTAGGTATAACGCTGTCATTACCACTAGATGCGACGTCATTAACCCATTATGCACCGCCATTATCCATTTATGTACCGTCATTTCAATGTTATGCAGCGTCATTACCCCTTTATGTACCGCCACTAAAACTTTATGTACCGCCATTACCCCTTGACGTACCGTCATTACACCGTTATGTACCGTCATTACCCCGTTATGCGTCGTCATTACCCCATTATGCACCACCATTACCCCTTCATGTACCGTCATTACCCCTGTATGTACCGTCATTACCCCTTTATGCGCCGTCATTACCCATCGACACACTTTGTATTCTATTTTTTTTTCAAAATATATTAGATAATGTGTTCGCTACGATGTATTTTACATACGTTTTAGTGCGTTTACAATCGGTTTTTAATTAAATCTGAATTATAATATTCGATTGAAAAGGTCGGAGAATTCCCAACAAACGAAAACCAGAACGCGTCAAAAAAAAATGGCGAACCACGAGGAACTCGAGTTCGGCCAAATTAATTACCCCACCCACATCAGCTGACCACTAATTTTGCGACATATTTTTTATTCATTTTCTCATAATATATTTGATGTTGTGTTCGCTACTATGTATTTTGAAATACGTTTGTGTGTGTTTAAAATGTGTTTTTAATTCATTTTGAATTATAATTCAATTAAAAAGTTAGGACAATTCCCAGTTAATGACAACGAAAACCCGTCAACAATAAAAATGGCGAACCCCGTGGAAATTGAAAATATTGAATCTCCGGCCAAATATGTCAGCTGTTTTGGAAAGTTTCGAATTTCCGAAAGGCATCAAGGGAGACTTTCCATTGATCACTATCAAAATTGGTAGACATGTTATCGGTTAACAATGTGTTAAACGCTACATTAAATTCAAAATTACCTCTCTTGTAAAATCAAAGTACTTGAAGTAAATAAGTTTATAATCTTTTGGTGACAAAAAGGCAAATACGTTATTAACTGTTATACTGTTCTAGTTGGATTTTATTTGTCAGAAGAGTAACACCCTGTTTTCGTGATACGTGTCGTATTCGCCACCTAGTGTATTCGTTACAGCCCTAACCGTGATAACCCCTTTTAATAATTCATTACCGGTAGTAGAAATAAAATTTGCAAGATTTTAAGACTAGTGTCGGTCAAGGTTAGACAATACATTTCAGTTTAAGTAGGTAGAAACCGATAGCAAATGCAGTCCATACAGTATATCTTTTCTGATTTGATAATAAAAGTGGACTGTTCCAATATATTACACATCATGATGGTTGACATACTATTTTCTACGAAGTTGTGAATGTTCTTCCAATGGAGACAGACAGACAGGGATAATTATTTAAAATAGATCACCCTGAGACTTCCGCTCAGGTGATTAGAAAGATAACCCCACCCTGTAGCACATTAAAATTCTATGTACAGACGGTGTATCTTTATAATAAACGTCAAAACAGAGGTCGCCCACGCCATACTTTTCACATTTTGGACTGGCGCCAATACGGGCGTCCGATGGGGCCGCCATATTGGTAAAATCCAAAGTGGCCGGGTTAGATGTCTATCGCAGGGTAAACACTAAAAGGGCTATAATCATAAATGATACCTCATTTTAGGAGTTTTCGGGGCCGGGGAATCCGATTCAAATATGTTTTCAATGATCTGAGGTCAAGTTTACCCCTCATTAACACGTTAAAGGTCTTTGTTGGGGTCAAACCGCTGATTTTGGTGTCTAATCGTCATCCCCCAAATCTTTTCCCATTATTAGCTGCATGTCGCAGTTTTCAGAGGGGAATAAAGACAGGAAAGAAAGTTACATTTCTCACACATTGAAGGTGGCTGATGAACCTGCCAGGACATATAGGTCACAAAATGGTCAAGAGGACGCACTTATATTCATGCGGGCTGCCGTGATGATGTACAGGTTTTGTCTTCAGAGTCAAGAGCCCTTCGACGTTCCTTCCCCCTAATTACCTCAAGGTTTCACTAAATGAGGAAATGAGGAGTTTCTCCAACGTAGTGCTCCGGATCCATCAGCTCTTCATGAAAGTGAGAAGATCGATGGAGACACCAATCTGGATGCGATGGAGAATATCGCATGTAAGTTCTCACAATAATAGTAAGGGTACGCACCATGCAGTCAAGACAACTGCAGTAAGCCACAACAAGGAGTGAGAAACCCCTAGCATGGCCTCAAGCTGCATGAACGCGGACGGTACAAAAACAGATCGAGATTGACCATGAACAGGGTATCTCTGTGTCGTGCAATCGCGTAATGGAAGTTAAGCGAGGTGTTGCGCCTGCGGTGTGTGCTCTGCATGCTAAAGATCGAGTGGTGCTTCCAACAGCTAACATCCATTTCAAGGTCTTCACCACCCATGTTGTGGATAATATAGATACCAAGGCTCAGGGCAACTTGTCACTTGATGATGACAAGCTGGTTGCTATGATGGATGCGCTGCGCATTAAAGACAAGATGCATCTTATGATAGGGAAGCTGTTGCTCGTCTCTGGGTGGGACACCGTTTTTTCAGGCTGAGGGCCTGACATCTGGTCACAAGGTACACCCATAACGTCTCCCTCAAGTCCCTTTACCTGCTCAAGCAGACCGCCTACTCAGATTATCGTCAGAATGTAATGCGGGATCAACGTTCCCTAACTTTACCCCAGTTTAAGTTCTGGTCAACCATAATCGAGCTGGAGCTGCTGATGTCTCGTTTTGTGCGGTCACGGCTGGAGGGGTGAATTTATGTGCAAGCATGTGACAAACTCTGCGGCTTGTTTCACGCCATGGTCCACACAAACTATGCGCGTTGGCTGTGACATGTACGCGACATGGTTGAGCTAGCCGAGAAACACCCTCAAGTACATGCTGAATTCCTTAAGAGCAATTTTGTTGTGCAGAAATGAGCTAGAAAGTTCAGCCTCGTGGCCAAGGACCAACACTATGAACAAAAACCTGCAGACACATGGTGGAGCTGTTAGACTTTATGAGAAGCCCGAAGCACTTACACTGTTAATGCTGGTCGGACCTGACTGCATGCAGCATATGTCATGGAAAGATTGGAAAAGGCTTCAGTACCAGTATATGATACAATGAAGCGGAATAACATGCTTAACCATAGTCAACCGACCTGACCCCAAGGACAAGGGTACAAAGGACAGTGGCGTCCAGAGGCAGAATATGGTGTTAATCACAAAACTTTTCTTCTGCAGTCATGTCCCGATGCCAACATGACAGACTTCTTTCGGTTCGTAAATCAGAGAGAGCCATTGGATCGAGATATCATGCGATCAGGGCTCAGACATTATTAAGTGCCTCAATGCCCCCACTGGCATTGCAGCTGTTGCCAAATAATGCTCAATATGGCAGCTGTTACTCATGGTGCCACCCTCAACAGCAAAGACATTCAGAGTATGTGTCGTCTCAGAGTGTACCATATTTGGAGGCCAAAATAATAAGTAGTACCCAACGCATTGACGCTGTATGGGATAAATATCCAAAGGAAAATAACCGTAAAGCTCTCACGCAGCAACAACGTTGGAATGGCCCACGGACAAGAGTCGACGATGGCAGTAGTCCAATCCCGAAACGTGACTGGAACAGCGGATTCCTGAAATATAAGGAGAACAAAAATGAACCTGTCTCATTCATCAGCACACCGATCTCCAAGGCTGACATGTGTTGAAAGCTGCTCCTGAGTACCTCATTCGAGACCGTGTTCTCCAGCAACACTAGTGTGACATCACAATACTTCAGCCGTGTAACTATTCCGGTGTGGACACCAGGATCGTCCTGCATCTGGCATATTCGGCAAGGTAGGGTCATACAACAGCATATGTTCGCACTATGGACAGCGATGTCGTAGTTTTGACAATCCGTTTGTTGGAGTCCCTCAGCGTATCAGAGCTCTGGGTGGGCTTTGGTACTGGTAAAAACTACTGTGACATACCAGTCCATACCATCTACTCTGATCTTGGCGTGTCAAAATCCTTGGCACTACCCCTCTTTCACAGCTTAATGGGGTGCGACTTCACAGTTTCTTGGATGTGGCAAGAAGACAGCATGGACAGCATGGACAAGCATACCGAATCTCAACCACTCACTAGTGGCTCTCACGCATGACCTTGACCTCTTCATCCATGAGTCTGTGTATATGTAGCACCTCGAACGCTTTGTCATAGTCATGTATGACCAGGAGTGTAGTGCAGATAGCGTCAACACGGTCAGACACCAACTCTTCACTCTTCACCACTGGAAGCAAACTACAGGCGAGTTTCAACTGTCGTCTGGCCACCTCAGTCCAATTAGAAAATTCCTGACTTCAGTGAGTGAGGCTGGCACAAAGATGGCAACCACTATGGACCACTATGGACCACTCTCAGCGATGTTTCAGTGGCATGTGCATGCACGGGAAGGTGCAAATGCACGGCCCTCTGCAAATGCTAAGGCTGGTGTGTTAATAACGATGCTGATGACCAGTAGTACTTGTTGCTGAAATCATAGAGTACAAGCCAGAACGTATAGATAGTAATAGTACTCATTAGTAATACTATATTGTATATTGAACATTTAAATGCACACATCGGCATATAGCATTCTTTTACTGCAGATGTTTCCAAATTATTTTAATTAAAGTTGTTCCTGATTAATCTGTATTGATTTTTTAGTGACCTTCAATTGTAAACTTGACCTTGGATCATTGAAATAACATCTGAATCGGTTTCCCAAGCCCTGAAAACCCCTAATATTCGGTATCCTTCATGATTCTAGCCCTTTTATTTATTTAACTGTGATTGACATCTAACCCGGATGGCGGCCATATTGGATTTTGCCAATATGGCGGCCCCATGAGGCGCCCGTCTTGGCGCCCGTCAAAAATTTAAAAAGTATGACATGGTCGACAATCAGCCGGAATCACAATAGGGGCAAAATGACATCAATTTAAAACATGTACATTTTTATGAAAGTGCTTGTCTGATTTCAAGATAATTTAGCAGAACTGTTCAATCAGTCATACATGTTTTTAAGTCTTATTTATTGGTCATAGAAACCAGGTGGCGTCTGAAAATGAGCAATTGAACTTTAAGCTTCAAATGACATCTCATCCTTATCTCTGGACACATATAAAATCTACGTCACATGAATGTTTTTTAGAGGTCCTTTTCTAAATTATGTTCACAAATATAAATAGTTTTGATTGTGCGGTATCAGCAAGGGACTAAAATGCCCAATGTTGAAAATTCTACTCATCTAAATCCGCGTGTTCGTTTTCTTACGTTGTTTACTCTCGAGCTAGGCTATAAAGCCATTTGGCGAGCAATCCGCTTGTCCGATTCCAAGGTTATTACGTAGAAATGTTTCGTCAGTGACTCTCTACGAAAATTGTTCAAGCCATATTATTTGGTTGAATAAAATGCATGGAAACGGCATCAGAAAAAGGCAAAATTACAAAATGTTAAAACATAATTATTATGAAAGTGCTTGTCTGATTTGTTCCTTCATTGACATTCTTCATACTTATTTAAGCCATATTGATATAAATAAAATATATATAGGATCAATCATGAGTTTTCTTTGGAGATCAAGATTTTTTAAATGAGTCTAGAAAAAGACGGTTATTAACCGAGCCTCTTGGCGAGGTTAATAACTCTCTTTTTCGAGACGAATTTAAGAAATCTTCTCCAAAGTAAAACGAGTGATGGATTCTTTTTATCACCTAAACAGTGTGTTTTAATGAAAAATATTGACAACATCAAAACAAAGACCGAATAACATATTCTTCATAAGAACTTGTGATTCACCGCATAAAAAAGTAGTCCTCATCATTTTTGAATAAGAAGAAAAAAAACAACAATGTTTTAAACAATTAAGACTCGTTATTTATTCAAAATAACGTATTATTGCATTTTTCAATGTGTAAAATTTAACAACTTAACAATAAACATAATAAAGATAAAGGTCAAAATGACGTCATCAGTAGCCGCGTGTATGACGTGTTTTTGTTATCACACGTGTATGATAACGTTGTTCCGTGATTTGTTCTCAACTTGAAAATAAGGGTATTTATGTGATAAAGTAAGGGTCATGAAATCGAAATAATGAAGATTGACTAAAACTAACTCACCATTCATCAAACTTCCAGATCACTTTCATAAAAGTTCCTTTTACAAATCAATGGGTAGGGTGGGAAACTGTGAACATAGTGCCAGAGTAAAGAAAATCCTACATACGTATTCGCAATCTAAATATGGTGCCATTCAACATGGAGTGAAAACCAGCAAATTACTGATCTCTTGATGAGAAATATTAGCCCAAATCCTCAATAAATGTGTGTGTCAGGACTATGCGACATGTAAACACGAAGACCATCCTGCACTGCACTGTTATACTCCCATCCGCAATTGAGATCGATGATAATGCAATTGTAGACGAATCAAATTCCTGAAAAGAACAAAATCAAATCGTTTGTCCAAAATGGTCCCATAAGTGTTCTATTAACGTATTGAAAAAAAAACCGAATATGCATTTGAGCCGTTTCATGAGAAAACAAACATAATGGCCTCTGCGTAATGTATCGACCCAGATCAGCCTGCTTAGTTCGCGCAGGCTAATCCGGGCCGACACATTCCGTCTCAGGGGGATATAGGTATAGAGTAATGATTCCTAAAACAGAAAATCCACAGGAGGCTACTCAGAGTCCACACTCTTGGTTTTCTCGCGGGATGGCTCATTTAATGGTGGTTAACCTTTACCAATGTGTATATATATCAAGGCTCGTATTCTTGTATGACTACGTAAATATATAAATCGAGTTGCTTTAATTTCAAGGATTACCGTATGCCACACATTGCTGATCTAAAAGGAAGCCATTTCCTAATTATCAAAACAGTTTATAGATTTGTTTAATTTTTAATGTCATTTGAAGGTTATGCTCATCAATAGTTCGATTGATAAATACAACGGTGACAGTCAAACCAAGTCTGAGCTGATACAATATCTTCCGAATCATCAATTTGTAAGTTGATATAAGCCATGTAATGGGGATTGCCGCTAACTGGGTGCAACACTTGTAGCGATCTAAGTTTTCGCGTTTTGATTCTTATAGTATCACACCAACCAAAGTTTGGCTTTGTGACACATATAGACAAAGGTTTGCTTTTACATTCTTGCATCTGGCCTAAATGAAATATATTTCTGCTAATGTCCTTAAAACATTTTTGAGATCATTGCAAAGCAGTGTAAGACAGGGTTGGTGAGCAGGTTGGTCTGGTTTGCACTTGTCGCAAATGCCTTTTGTATTCGTATCTTTATTACTTGATAAAAGCGAACAGATCCTAATATCTGTGCCGAAAACGGCAAGATATTTAACCCTTTCCCACATGTAACAAATCTCTAACAGACGACTTTGAAAACATATTTTCAAAAATGAGAAAAATCTACATTGATTACCGTTGAATTATTAAATAGAGTTTTAGACATTATGGCCAAAGGAGAAATTGCTCATTATACAAATACTAATGTATGGCTGTCATTCAGAAACTATTGGAAACTGTGTATATATGTATGTTGTTATTGTAACATGCCCCAAAGACTTAATAAATTGATCATATTCTATTACATTTACTGCATGAAATTAAATGTTTGGATGGAATCAAGCTCACTGTTCACATACTCATGCGTCCTGCGTGAATCAAAACAGCTACTCAATATAACTGAGCACACTGTGACAAAAGGAGCAATTGCCCACCCTGCTTTCAAAGGTCGTTTTGTCTGTTGAAATTGGCATAAAACATCTGCATGTGAGAAAGGGTTAGTATGTGTTCACTGGTCTTCGCACCTCTGTTGGCCAAATCCCTTTCGGTGGTTTATTGAACCAATGTCCCATAGCCCCGTTCTTTATTAATGAATTTTCGAAAACATTTTGGTAAAAACAGCCATTGCTCATCAAGTTTTCAAAGGCCGTTTTGATTGCATTGTTTTCAACATCATTCCTGTCAATCAGTTCACACACTCATGATCCCTGGAGGAATCAACCAAAATAAGCAATGAACACATTGTGGCCAAAGCAGCAATTGCCCGTCATGCTTTTAAATGTCGTTTTGTTTACATTGTAGGGGTTTTATTCTTGGAAGCGAGTTGTTGCATTACTAAATAAGTGTGATAACTGAATCAACCCAACTATGCAATAGGACTGAAAACAGTGTGGAAATAGGAGCCGTCGATTTGATTGCGTTGTTGGGGTTTGTTGGCCGTTTTCAATTGCATCTATGTCAACTAACCCTCACTGCTCACACACTCATGCTTCCTGGGTGAATCAATCCAGCTACTAAGCATTAGGAGTGAAAACAGTGTGGTAGGAAGAGCCATTGCTCATCATGTTTTCAAATGTCTTTTTGAGTGCATTGTGCGACGTTTCAGGCCGTTTTCAACAGTTTTTATGTCAAATCACCCTTACAGTTCACATATTCATGCGTCCTGTTTAAATCAACCCAACTATGCGATAGGACTGAACACAATGTAGTAAGAGCAGCAATTGCTCATCATGCTTTCGAAGGTCGTTTTGATTGCATTTTTCGGGGTTCTAGGCCGTTTGTAAGAGCATTTATGTAAATTCACCCTCAATGCTCACACACTCAAGATTTCTGGGTGAATCAACGCAGCTACGCGATGGGACTTAAAACGGTTTGGTAAGAGGAGCCAATGCTCATAATGTTTTCAAAGGTCGTTTTGAGTGCATTGTACGGGGTTTTAGGCCGTTTTCTACAGCATGTATATTCAATCACCCTCACTGTTCACATACTCATGCTTCCTGGGTGATTCTATCCAACTACGCAATAGGACTGAAAACAGAGTGGGAAGAGGAGCCATTGCTCATTATGCTTTCAAAGGTCGTTTTGATTGCGTTGTTGTTTGTTTGTCCGTTTTTAACGTCATATATGTTTAATCACCCTCATTGTTTACATACTCATTCATGGGTGAATCAACCCTGCTATGCTATTCGACTAAAATACTGTGACAAAGGGAGCAATTGCCCGCCCTGCTCGCAAATGTTGTTTTGGGTGAGTCAACCCAGCTATGCAATATAACTGAACACATTGTGGCAAAAGGAGGAATTGCCCGTTTCCTTTCAACGCCATTCCAACCATACCACCCCGTAAGTTCACAAACTCGTGATCCCTGGGTGAATCAACCCTAATATGCAACAGGACTGAACACATTGTGGCAAAAGGAGCAATTTCCCGCCATGCTTTCAATTGTCGTTTTGAGATAGTCAATACAGCTATGCAATATAACTGAACACATTGTGGCAAAAGGAGCAATTGCCCGCCATGCTTTCAAAGGTCGTTTTATTTGCATTTTAGAGGTTTTTATCTTGGAAGCGAGTTGTTGCATGACTAAATAAGTTTGGAAAGTTGCATAAAACATCTGCATGTGGGAAAGGGTTTTAGCATGTGTTGACTGCTCTTCGCACCTCTGCAGGCCAAATCCCTTTCAGCGATACAGTGAACGATTTTCCCATAACCCCGTTCCCACATACAACAATTCTGCAGCGGACGACTTTGAAATCCTCTTGGTAAAAGAATAGACAATCTCTATGCAAAAGATGAAATTGCTTATTTTGAAAAAGGCATCCTTTTGCCTCAATGTTTTCAAAAGTCATCAGGTTCGATGTGTACTGAGGAATTGCGCCACCTTGTCTGGATATACCACATAGCCACTGCCTTAAGGTTGGTTTTCTCAGAGCTCTGGTCATAGTTAGATGAAATCACTAAGGAATGTTTAATTTTGGGGGAGGGGGGCTCGAAAGGCCCTGATCTCTAGGATTCTTCGAACCACTGTACTCGCAACAAGCGGGATACGGTATCGATATTACCAAGATGTTTGTTTGTTTCTTTGTTTAACCCTTTCCACGATTTTGATGTACTTGAAACTTATTTTTATTGTAAAGACAGTGGGTAAAAGAGATGTTGCTCATAATGAACAATTTTTCATTTAGCAACAGAATGTTCAATACTTATAGTTTCATTTATAGAGTAGGCCCATATGATTCTCGATGAGTCAGTCATCTGATGCTAACTTGTTGTATGTGGGAAATGGTTAAAGGGTTGAAGGGTCATCTCATTGAACGTTGATACATGTATGTTGATAAGTTTTGCAATCATCTTTTCCATTGTTTTTGTTAACATTGTACTTGAGCGTTTACTATTATTTTCCGCGTTTTCATGAAGTGGACTGCTTAAAGGTCCCAACTCATAATATGGCATGTGTTAACACTTCAATTCATCTGGAGTCAGATTCACTGTCTTCAATATACAACTTTAGACGGGGATGTCCAACTTGACAAATCCACATGCTCCTTCTTTTTTATGGTACAGCTAGGCGACGGGTATGGAATCGAAGTATGTAATGGCAAGAAATATAATTCAAAACAGTTACCAACCTGTACGAAGCTTTTTGATATTTCAAAACCTCTGTTTTCCGTTGTAAATTGAAAACCGTGAAATTGCGAATAAAAAAGGATATTTCAAAGCTTCCGTCTTCCGTTGTAGATGAAGTGCTTTAAGTGGTCTGAATAATGCATTGTTGTTTCGCGACTTGACTCTTAAATCTGAACTTTGCCCAAGGATCTCCTTTACATATCGTTTAAATGAGAACGTTGAAGGACACAGTTTGGGAAGTTAAATTATTTTTGTCAAATCATCGCGAGAAAGAATGGCCGAGTAGGCATTTGCACTCTCGATCCATGATTGCCCTTTTCGTTACCAATCAGCTATCGCAACCAACAACTAACTTATTACAAGTGTATAAAAGAAATGTCTGCTCTTCAGAAACATATTGCTTTTGAGAAAAAAGATTGTTGACTAATAAAATACTAATTTACAAAAAGTGAAGACCCATATCAGATTGGATTGATCTCGACAAAAATGTCATCAAATTAGTGCGCGGCTCTTAATCACAGATCTTTAAATAGAGATCCAATCGCTAACATATACTATGTAGAAACATTGATTCCTGTATCATTTTTGATTACTTGAATTATACATTATCTGTCTTAGAAAACAACTCACCGCAGATACTTGAATACATCATCCAGACTATCGCAATCAGAAATGGATAGACACGGTTCCTTCATTTGATAACGTTTAGCTTTATACACCTTCTAATGAATATTCACGAAGATACCTATTTTCGCGTATAGTGGTCTAAATGTTTAAGGAGACGACACATCTGTTCACACATCCATTAAACAGTTCAGGTATTCCATCTAAATATAACTGTCGCTCTGCGAAAACTGACCGTAATGCATTTGACACTTGTGTGGATCCAGACAAGCATACGCACCCGCGCAGTATGATCTAGTTCAACAGTGTTCGCAAATGTGTCGCATTATGTTTCAATAACCTTCTGACGCGTCAAATTAAGTCTGTATTTGGAAATCAGGTTAACCTTGATTGCCATTTATTTTACAATAATTTATGTAATGTAACTGGGACTAAGATTGAATGTATTCTTATTTTTGTTTGGTCCATGTGTTGCTTATAGACACAGTTGATACGCGATAAGTCGATAACTTGATATCTCGTATATTTCGTTTCATTCCAACCAGTTCCATAAAAGGATCAGACCATCAAAACAGTGTAACAGCAGTTCTGACAACTCTAACGAGACTCGGAACTGCCGCTTTACATTTTTCTTGAGGTGATTTTATCACATGCTCGCTTTTCTCAATACATAGTTAAGTCTTTATTAACTACGAAGCAATTTGTGTGTCCCTTTCGGGTTCCTGCTATCGCGAGTTTAATTTAGGAAATCATTTTGTAGTTATTTCTGAACATTAATTGAATTTTTGATTTTGCGTACATTTTTATTTAAATGTTACTTCTGACATAGGAATTCGTCATGTGTGCTATTCATACCCAGGGCAGGGCATTACAATGTCTCAGAAAAATGAATCCCGAATTTCAAATGATTGGATTTTTTTTTTTTTTTTATATATGTTGTTGTTGTTATAAGAATGTAACCAGCAAATATCTATACTAAAGGAATGAAACGAGCAACTGCCGATATAATAAAGATTTTTTTTTTATTTGTTGGCATCTTTGCGAGTTGTTCATATTAAAGTACAATGCTCATGTTATAAACAATTTTAATCAATTGAGATTAAATTATGCTTTGTAACCAGTACGAGCATGATGATGGATATGTTGTTCATGTTAAAGTGTATGATGTTGTTCATAATGATGTGTATGATGTGTATGACGATGTATAGCAATGCATGTATGACGATAGGTGTTGTGTGTTTGGCAATGCATATCATTGCGTGTATGCTATTGGGTATGATGATATTCAAGATATATCATTGTGTGTATGGCGATACAGTAGGTATTGTGTGTTTGAAGTTGAATAGCGTTGTGTGTATGCTATTAGGTATGATGATGTCCGTGCTGATGTGAATGATCTATATGACGATGCAGAGCAATGTATGTATGATGATGTCCGTGATGGATGATGTGTATGATCTGTATGACGATGAAGAGCAATGTGTGTATGATGATAGGTATGCGTGTATAACGATGAATAATATTTGGTGTGCGATATTGGGTATGCTGATGTTCATGGTGATGTGTATGACGCAATATATAGCAATGATTGTATGCCGATGTATGGCAATGCGTGTATGACGATGCATAGCATTGTGTGTATGATATTGGTTATGATGATGTGTATAGTATGTATGATGTGTATGAAGATGTATAGCAATACATGTATGACAATTAATAGCTGTGCGTGTATGCTATTGGGTATGATGATGTTCATGATAATGTGCATGATGTGTATGACGATGAATAGCATTGTTTGTATGACAATATGTGTTGTGTGTTGAAGCTGAATTGCATTGTGTGTGTATATTTGGTATGATGATGTTCATGATGATGTCCATGATGATGTTCATGATGTGTATGGTGTGTATGACGATAAATATCATTGCATGTATGATATTTGGTATGATGACGTTCATGATGATATGTATGATGTGCATGACGATGAATAGCAATGCTTTATTGTAGATATGTATTGTGTGTATGACGATGCATAGTTAAAATAAAAAGTATCTTATTCTAAAAAGTCATTTACCGTATAGTAGGCTATGAGGGTTGACCTTTTACATATTCTCTAAATTTTCCGTCCAAATCAATACAAAATCATTAATATATTATTTAAAGTGTTCTGCATAGACGATATCAAATTAAGGTCTGTAAAATTACTATGTATTGAACAATTAAGAGTTTTAAAATAAACGGAACGCACGGTCGGCGCACTGTTTAACATGTACGTTTTCAAAATGTTGTGTCTGCCTTTCACAACGTGCTTTTCTTCCACGTTTAGTTTTGAAATTCCGCCAAAGTACGACTTCATTGTGGACTACACATTTCTGATTGATAAAGAAATTAAACTTTGGAACGTTATTACACATCCGATGTGAAGATGTAGAGGGACTTCTGACCATTCGATGATCAGATAAAAGCTTCACACATTACATTGGCTTTAACCCCTTTCCAGCATACATCAAATCATATAGGTTATGAAATTAAATATTTAAACATTTTGTAAGAGAACCACCATCGTATCATTCCTGTGAAGTTTGTTTGATATCAGGCCAATTGTTTAGGAGGAGATTGTGTTTACAGCTAATAGTTCATTTTATCCATATTCTGATGCAGCATGGCAGCTATATTTTCAAACCAACCAATATGGCTTGCACAAACTATGAATGTATCCTGAAATCAGACAAAAAACTTGAATATAACCTTTAAGTTTTGTAATTTTGCCCCTTTTCTGGTTAGGCATTTTACTCCCTTCCTGCAAACATTGTATTTATAATTCACATATTTGAACAAATTTGAAAGAGGACCACCACAGATACATTCTTGTGAAGTTTTGTTGATATTTCCAAGTGGATTAAGATGAGATATTGTTTGAAGCTTAAAGTTAAGTTTTCTCTTTTCTGATACCGACTGGTAACTATGTCTTTCAATCAATCAATATGGCTTCAATCATTATGAAGAGGGTCGCTGAGGGAACAAATAAGACTAGCATTTCCACAATATTTCCAGAAGTCGTCTGCTGCAGAGGCGTCACAAGTGGTCTGTATGTAGGTAAGGGTTAATATCTCAGGTTTATTTTTCTGAATATTTCAGAATAGCTTAGAAGACATTGTGGCAAACGGAGATATTGCTCTTTATATGTCCTTTTGCAACAATGTGTTCAAAAAGTTGTCTGCAGCAAATGCCTCTGCAAGTGGAACAACATGATGTTCCGATTTCACAAACAAATCTACTTTGTCAGAAGGAAAATTACTATTTCTGTTACTAGACAGAACAAAGGGTAATTTGTTCAGGCGGTCGTATTCAGACTGAGGTTGAGGCGTAGTGATATCCTTATCCTTTTTAACACTTAAATATGATATTTAGACATTCAGAGACATGTATTTTATTTTATTACCTAGAATAAGTGATATTTAGTTTAGTTATTTGACTTTTGCTTATGTTTGCTTTCGTAATTCAGTCCAGAAGATTTTTAACTATAATTTTTAGCTAACTGACATGATAGAAAGGGTGTTCTCAGTCATTTATATCACGTGACTTTAAAATCTCCATTGTTACTATGATAGCCTTGCAATTCTATCAAAAACTACAACAAAACCATAGGCATACCTTCAAGTTATACTACATTTGTTTTCCGTAACATCTTATTGTAATCAATTTCTCGAAGCTCAGTACTGTATGGGTTTACCAGCCATACAGTGATGTCATCAACTGGATAGTCAAATACATCGACTTTACAATTGCGAATTGCAGCGGTTGATCATCGTTTGGAAGAGGGTTTATGGTTATGGAAGACCTGCAGTGCCTTGGTCCAGTGCCTGATAGATGTCGCAGTCCTTGAAGACACCACCATCTGAGCAACTACCATTTGCCCTAATGTCAACATACAGAAACTTGTATGCAGTGTCAACTATTGCGAGGAGTATGATAGAGTAGAGACCTTTATAGTTATAATAGAAAGAGCCTGAATTTCGTGGACATTTTATAGCTACATGTTTTCCATCTATCGCACCAAGAGAGTTATGAACGTTCCATCTCGTTGAAAACTCATCAGCCAACTCCTTCAAAGCCTCTTGGGGTTTTGGTGTCGGCATGACCTTTGCTGTGTTCTCTAGTGCAATAGCCTCACATGTTTCGTAGACAATCGTAGAGATTGTAATAGCAGCCACTCTAAAACCATATTGAAGTGATCGGTAGGAGTCTCCAGTGGGCATATAACGCAGTGTTATAGCTAGGGGAAGCCCAGGCTTTAGGGCTTTTCTCTATAAGGTGTCCTTTTCAATACGAGGACCAACGCGTTCTACTAATTCCATGAACAACTCCTGAGTGACACGCAAGAAGTTGGTGAATATATTCACATCTTCACGATACAGTTCTTGCATTAGGTTTTCATACAGCCCATACAGAGGTCTCATCAACAACCATGGTCGAACCAAGAATCTCTTCCTGTTCCTCACTCTGCGACGCCTACGCTGCCTCCTACCCCTCACCATCAAAGCCATAGCTACCAGACGTACTTCCTCCTCATCCAAAGCTGCTTCTTGCGGGTCTTGTTCGTTGTTGAACATGGTGAAGAGTTGCAATGCAGCTTATATTCTACATGACCCACGTGACCAAAATAAACACAAATATGTCGTATGAAGGTCTTGCTCAGTCGTATGGAGATCGTGTTTATTTTTGTAGTTGTATGGACATCGTAATGATTCGTGTTTAATCGTATGGTGGTCGTGTTGATTCGTGTTAAGTCGTATGGGCGTCGTATGACAGTCGTGTTAGGTCGTATGGCAGTCCTATTGGGGTCGTGTTAAATGAGGTTAAATCGTGTTATATCATATGAATATCTTATGACGGTCGTATGAATGTCGTGTTCAGTCGTATGAAGGTCGTATGAGGGTCGTGTTTGGTTAAAAAATATGTATAAACCACAAGGTCGAGCACAAATCAACACGATTTTTCAACTTTTCTTAAATCGTGTTCGTTATTTCTTAAATCGTGTATGTGAGATAGGGGCTTAACTCGCAT
Organism: Serripes groenlandicus; assembly: GCA_031761405.1. NCBI lineage: Eukaryota > Metazoa > Mollusca > Bivalvia > Cardiida > Cardiidae > Serripes > Serripes groenlandicus. The sequence continues at coordinate 36,874,490 of JASEVX010000003.1, read as the reverse complement.
TTATGTTTTTTTTGTTTTATTTATGAAGACAAAAAAGTCCCTATTAGTCTTGCAGTAGACTGTTATGTGTCAATATCGAGATAAAAATCATCACGTCGAATTCTCCTTTTAATAGCAATTTTAACTTACTGAATGCTATTTTCATATTCAAAGAGATGTTTTGATTTGTGAAGAATGCATTTAATAATGTTTATTTATGTTTACATGTATCTATAATATGAACTGTTTTTAAGCTAAAACTGTTCGTGACCTAGTTTCATATTCCTAAAATATAATTGGAAGTAACCGGAACTAAAATGTAAACTTAGAAAAGCGCTTCTATGACATTGACGACTTATACAAACAAAACATGTCGCCCGAAAAATTGATTTCTTTACGTCACGAAACGAGTGCAAGGGCCGAATGTAGGAGAAAAAGAAGAAAAGAACAAACGGAGATGAAACTGGTTTTAATAGAAAAAATACTTTGAATGAACACTCTGCCTATAAAGATAGTGTAAAGAACGACAACTCTGCTAAGAAGAATTGGTTAACGAATCGGGTATTTCGTACACAATTATTTCGTCCTTGACAATGTTAAATGTGTCATTAGATTCCCTAGAGGCATTTTGTTTGCGATCTGCATATGTTTATGCATCATTGACACAAGGGCGCTCATCATAATATAATTTTAAGTAGTTTGTTATTTTCATTATAAAAGGGAAGGAAAGAATTACAATAAATTAACATGTAGGGTTCAGTTTATGTATGAAAATAAGTTTGAAATTAAAAAAACAATTTCAATGAAATTTAACTGTTTAGCTGATATTATATTTCGAGGGTGGTTTAATTTATAAATATTGGACTACATCTTAACATTTGTCAAAGTATGATATAATTAGGATGCCAAGCTAATATCATTTTGAGAAAAACTCATGTCTTCAGTGATTTAACCCTTTTCTCATTATTTTAAAAGTAGATTGCTGCAAAGGTGTTCAATGTTGACTTTAATAGGGGAAAGGAAAATGACGTGCTATTGCATGCAAATCCTTAATTGCCTGTTTTTTGATATATTGATAAATAATAAAATTCAAATATTCTGACACCATCTTGAAAAGTGTATGTGGAATTCACAAATCTTATAATTATTCCTTAATGAAAGCACTGTATACATACTAAGACTAATGATTGGTAAGATTACTCATTTCCATTACTGTTTATGATCAATAATTAGTTAGCTGTGTGTATGGTCAACCTACCTTAGAATGGAGATTGATCATAACCAATTAAAGGCTTTAATTATATTTCAATGAAGGACATTCACTTCGTTGACAAAAAAATGCAAGTAAATCAGGGGTGGGGTCAAGTTATGGTACATTTTCACTTGACTCCAACTCTGATGTTCCAATATACCCCTCATTTGATGACTGGTTATTTCAAACTACTATAATGTAAGTGTTATGCATAACAGCAGTATGGATTTCCGGCGACATTGATGCGTTGCATCAATTTTCTCTTGGCATGGTTATATATAACATTGAACCGAAGGACCTAGATGTGTATTGGGTAGATGATCACCCAACATCAACACTTAACGACATATGGGATAAATTGTACGGCAAATGCAGGCGAGTAAAAGTGCTTCGAAATCCCTTAACGTACAAACATATGGTATGGAACGGCATAGGTCCCAAAAGTGAGAGCAACGCCCATAAACAGGTAGATTTACCGTACAGTAACGAGTACAGACATGTTGTACTGTCACGATACGGCGTAAATCCTGACTACGTAATTAATTGTAAGGAACTGGGGGTCACAATAATATGGCAACGCTCGTATATCGCTCATCCGAGAAATACGGATGGGTTCGTTCCAAGACAGATTTACAAGGAAGAAGAAAGTTGGGAGACTGTGTCTAAAGCGCTCCCAACTGCAACAGTGAACAGCTGCAATTGATAAAGACAACGGACATTCTAATTGGTATGCACGAAGCAGGAATGTCTCATAGTTTGTACTTACCGAAAACTTCCGGTGTCATCGAATTCCTCACAATGCGCACTTTCGTTGGAAATGCCAATTTCCGGTCGATGTCAAAATGGCGCATATTGCCACTCATCGTCTGGATAAACCCAAGTCAGCAAAATGAGATGCCTGATCACAAGACCTATATTCCGTCTGTCGCTTTGAAGAATATGGTACAAATGATGAAAGAAAACATTTGTGGAATCGATTTTAGAAGAATTTACCGTCTTTAATAATGTAAATTATTTATTGTGTTGTCGTTCAAAGCCTCACACCTTGAGACGGCAAAACATGTACAACAACTAAACACATTCTTTCAATAAACGTCTTAAAAATGATGTTTAAAGGACACTTTTATATCAAAAGAACATTGCTGATTAAAATAAACACCAATGAAAATAAATTAACCTGCACCCCTTTTGAAATCTGCTTTTTTAAAGAAATAATCTGCAACTTGGTAATTAAAAATGTTCTAGCATTATTACTATAACAGTAATCCATTAATATTGGATATCATTATTTACTACAATGTTATATTTAAGATATACTTAAATATAAAAAAAACGTGAACCGTCATGTTCTTTTCATAGCAGCAGCAACATATGCCCGTAGATTGTGTTTTCAACATCTATCATCAGTTAACAGGAAATATTCACTTGTTAAATTTTGTATTTAGGCACATCTTTTTGCTGAAACAATAACACTGCACACAACAATAAAGATTATGCTTAAACATATCTCAAATAGAATGCTTAATAAATGCAAATGCTACCCCATCCACTCCAAAACAATGCCCCTTTATAAAAACAAAAACAAAAAACAACCTATTGATAATTCTATTGTCTTGTCTGAGCATCATCAATATACCCCACTTAAAATGTATATAAAAGTTCAATACATTGTTAAAAGTAGTAATTACATGAAAATATGAAACTTTTCTTTTACCAAGGTATCTGTCAAAGATCGAACTATTGTATCAATAGTTACATCAAGTAAACAGCAATGTCATTTTTTAACAATCTTTGATAGTTTCTTTTGAAAGCTTAAATACTAGACAGCAACCCATTAAATTCCACTAATCTTCGTCCTTTCTTCCAACTGTCATTTTTCATGGTCTTATAAAATTTTTTAAAACATGTGTCACACTTAGTTTTTGTGCATGCGTTTTCTTCAGAAACATTATCCACACAATAGTTATGATCAATAACAACATTAAATCCCGTTTGTTTGGTCCAGTTTATGCATATGTAACTTATTTTTTGGCAAATCTACCCCGCTGATCACGTTTATTTTTCCTCGTTCTTCCATGTTAGATTTCCGATGTGACGACACGGCACGCGGGGAAATACCTTGTCGTTACTATATTACTACAGCCAGACATACGTATCGGAAGGTTACGATCGATCACAATGAAAGTGGAATTTACCGAAAGCATTACAGATCGGATGCCTTCAAATCAAAAGAAGTCATTTAAGTAAAACAATTATTGTTTGTTTGTTCGTATGGTGTGTTACCCTTCTAAAAACTGTTCAGGTATATCACGTTAAGTTAACAGTACTTCTGGTCAATTCATCCTGACTCTATGGAAGCCCTGGAGGGACTTCTTACTTCAATACTTCTAACTTCCATACTTCTAACTTCATTACTTCTAACTTCCAAACTTCTAACTTCATTACTTCTAACTTCATCACTTCTAACTTCATTACTTCTAACTACATTCACTTCTAACTTCTAACTTCATTACTTCTAACTTCCAACTTCATCACTTCTATCTTCTAACTTCATTACTTCTAACTACATTCACTTCTAACTTCTATCTTCATTACTTCTAACTTCCAACTTCCTTACTTCTAACTTCATTACTTCTAACTTCATCACTTCTATCTTCTAATTTCATTACTTCTAACTACATTCACTTCTAACTAGTAATGAAGTTAAAAGTTTGGAAGTTAGAAGAAATGAAGTTAGAAGAAATGAAGTTAGAAGTATGGAAGTTAGAAGTATTGAAGTTAGAAGTAAGGAAGTTAGAAGTAATGAAGTTAGAAGTTAGAAGTGAATGTAGTTAGAAGTAATGAAGTTAGAAGTGATGAAGTTAGAAGAAATGAAGTTAGAAGTAAGGAAGTTGGAAGTTAGAAGTAATGAAGTTATAAGTTAGAAGTGAATGTAGTTAGAAGTAATGAAGTTAGAAGTTAGAAGTGATGAAGTTAGAAGTAATGAAGTTAGAAGTTTGGAAGTTAGAAGTAATGAAGTTAGAAGTAATGAAGTTAGAAGTAAGGAAGTGGGAAGTTAGAAGTAATATAGTTAGAAGTTAGAAGTGAATGTAGTTAGAAGTAATGAAGTTATAAGTTAGAAGTGATGAAGTTAGAAGTAATGAAGTTAGAAGTTTGGAAGTTACAAGTAATGAAGTTAGAAATATGGAAGTTAGAAGTATTGAAGTAAGAAGTCCCCCCAGGGCTTCCATATGACTCAGTTGTAATGCTAACAACACGATCATTAGCGCCTAGGACGGAAAGTCGTAACTACTTTTTATAAAGTAATTTATGTGACCCAGTATATAAGTAACACAATAATTGAATAGAAATGATCCAAATCGGAGAGAACCCATGTAGTTCAACCATATTATTACCCTTTCTAAATCATTCGGTATGAACCAAACGAGGATCGAATTCCCATCTCCGGCTCTGTAGGAGGACGCAAGTTTTAAACATTAACGGATTATGTCCGTAGGCCAGTTTAATAAAACGGGAGGTAACTCTTGACTTCATGTTTATGTCGTAATATCTTGAACATATAATCAATAATTTATTTACATCTCAAAATACATTCAATAATTTGTGTTGATGTTGTTTGTGTGTGTCCTTTTTTCACGACAGTCGGTGTTCAGTTTACCGTAAATAAACACAGGTGTAAACATGTAAGACACTACATGTTCGCGTCCTTTAACGTGCAAACATGGGAACTGTGCTTGATTTTTAGATCGTTCTTCCTTGTCGTATATCGATCACACTTATAGTTGCAGTTTTGGTAATGAGATTTTCCATTATAAACTGTTATTGATGTAATTGATACATTGTTCGAAGTCACAAGGCTTTCCTAAATGAATTTAGCATAACATTAAACACAGCAACATACCATTTGTGTTGATTTTTTATTACCCATACATCAAACATATAAAATAACAATGTTACATAAAAAGTTAAATATCATAAAAAATCTACTTATCAGTTCAGTACGTCCTTAAAGTATAGTAGTACTTGACAATGTTTACCTGATCATGACCTTTGTGTACAAATATAATATCCGTATTATATATTATTATGACGTATCTGAACCTGGGTTAGTTGACATACAGTTTAGATAGGGCTTTGCATGTAATACATCTACGTCTGAGGATCAAGTAAATATTGTCAAATAATATGTTATCAGTAATGTTGAATCTATAGCTTCGCAATAGATTAGGTGACGTTACAAGACAATAAGTATAAACAGCTAACACTTCTACATTACTCCTTTTCCACTTATGTTCATCTTCAACAAGCGAATTTCGGAAACATTGTGGCAAAGGGAGGAATATCTCATGGTGAGCAATTTATACTTGTGTCATGACGTTTCTAACTATATAATTCATAATGCTTTCAATTTAAAAAAAATATATCCAAATTTTTCCAAGTTGCTTTCACCACCATTTTTCATATGTGGAAAAGGGTTAAGTATTTGATGTCCATTCTAAAGGTCCAATGATCGAAACATTTCAATTTCCATTTGTTTTTCATTTCAAATAAGATTTAGTATTTACTTCATATATTATTTTAACACTCTACTGTTCGAGAAACTACATGTGTAGCCTATCAATCAATAACTAAAACAAGTACAACAAATGCCCAAGAGGACCAGTACAGATCCACTACCCTTAGGCAAAAAAATAATTTCCAAACAGCCCCGCCACCTTGTGGTCATGATTTGAACTAATCACCATGGCTTGAAGGAATCTCGTAGAGTGTCACCTAAGGAACATTTCTGAAAGATAATTTGAACATCGGCCAAATAGCTTGGGAGGAGAAATGTTTTAAAGTTTACACTAAATCCAATTTAAGGCTAACAGTCCCGCCCCCTGGCAGCCATATGTTTAGACAAATCAACATGGCTTAATATAATCTGATAGAAAGTCACCCAAGGATCATTTCTACAAAAATATGTGAAAATCGGCCTGATAATTTCGTCCTACCCTCTGTCGATCATGATTTTCAACCAATCAACATGGCTTGAAGGAATCTGATAAAGGGTCAGCCAGAGACCATTTCTTCAAAATTATTTTAATATCGGCCTTGCACTTTCAGAGGAGAAGATTTTTTAGGTTTAAATAAAGCCATCAAAGGCAAAATAGCCCCGCCCTATGTCGGCCATGTTTTTCAACCAATCAACATGGCTTGTGGATTCTGATAGAACCTCACCCAAGGAACATTTCTATAAAATTATTTGAAAATCAGCCCGATATGTTCGGAGGTGAAGATTTTTTAAGTTTTCACTATAGCTATACAATGCAAAAAAAAAATATCCTTGACGGTAATGTTTTTCAACCAATCAATATGGCTTGGAGGAATCCGATAGAGGGTCATTCAAGGAAATTTTCTAATACATTATTTGAAAATCGGCCAGTCACTTTTCACTATACCCAATATAAGGCAACATAGCCCCGCCCCCTGGCGGCCTTGTTTGTCGACCAATCAAGATGGCTTGATGGAGTCTGAATCTGTCACCTAAGGAACATTACTACAAAATTGTTAGAAAATCTGCCCGACACTTTCGGAGAAGAAGATTATTTAAGTTTTCACTATAGCCATATTAGGCAAAAAAGCCCCACCCCTGGCGGCCATGATTTTCGAACAATCAGTATGGCTTGCAGGAGTCTGATAGAGGGTCATCCAAGGAACTTTTCTTCAAAAAAAATTGAAAACAGTTTTGAAGGAGAATGATCTTGAGATTTTTTCCTTTGGTTGCCATGGAAACCAGCATTCTGCATGGATCCCCAAATGAATGAAGGAATTTAAGAGAAGATATTGAGAGGATGCTTCCTGTGGATATTCATCCCACTTGGTCAAGTGGTTAGGGAGGATAAGTCGTTTGAGGCAAACAGTTGACTCACGCACGCACGAACGCACGACTCACAATTCGCCAAGACATAAGCCATACTGTCTTTCAGCCATTGGAGCTAAAGATTGCTGCAAAATAAAGAAAAAAAAAGTTGCGCGGTAGAGCGAAACAATCTTTGGACGAAACTCGTTTGGCTTATTCAATATACGGACTCTTATTGACACATGTGCAGCAGTCGTCTTTTTAAAACAATATGGCAGAGGGAGAAATGTCTCATGATGAGCAATTTCTTCTTTTGCTGCAATGGTTTAAACTCTATTTGATAAAAATACTATAATTCATAGACATTTCAATATAGATCTATTTGAATAGATGTTTCAAAAATCCTCCACTGTCGAGTTAATTTATACGTGTTTAACAATAATTATTGAAGTTCATGAAATATTAAACAGATGCGAGGCATTTAAGAAAAAAGGGAGTCAAATAAACAAAATCATAAATTACATTGCAACAGGTAAATCCGTGCCTCTTCTAAAGCAAGGCGGATAATGAAGGATCTGGTAAGGCTTATCGTGTAATAATAATAAGAATGTATTAAATCAAATCAAACGAGGGACCCTGCAATAATGTCCAGTTGTCTGTTATTCTATATACATGTATACATTTAAACCTGTGCTAAAGTCACCTTTGTATAACAATTCCTTCTCTATCTCAACCGCACTTTTAATTTCCAAATTACTCATTTTCTGCTTAAATGTATTTGTTTCATTTCATCATGACATACTTGCTAACTTAATTGATCACGTTACATGTAAGACTAAATTTAGGATCAGCGACGATCCAGATCATCATGCACTTCATCGAAGATACAATTATTAACGTCCCTTGTCACCGTCTAGTGGTGTAAATATCCGATACAACGGTTATAACAAAGCATGCTAAACATATGTGTAAAGTGTGACGTGATTCAGTTTACTTTGTATAAAAACATCAAACATCAAACATCAAACATCATCAAACATCAAAGTAGTTATTGTGATCGTTCTATTCTTTAACTAGTTACCTTAAAGAAGTGTTGGAACACAAGACAAATTCGTATCTATTTATATTTTCAAACCTCAAACATCATAATAAATTAAAGTAATTATCTTGGTCGATCGCTACTTTAACCAGTTACCTTTTAAAGGAAGTGTTGGAAAAGGCGACTAAACCTTCCGGCTTTATAAAATATTTTGAATAAACTGGAGAAATGACTTATAATAAACTATGTCACTTACATAATAAATTTAATATCTAACCAAAATTCTATCTTAATTATTTCATAACAGACATTTCTGCAAATCATATACGGTTAACAACTGCTGTTTTAATTATATACCACACCATTATAATGTTGCCAATTGCAGACCTAATGATATACCGCACCATATAAGGTCAACAGTTGCAGTTCTATGGATAAATCATGTCATATAAGGTCGAAAGCTGCAGTTCTGAAGATATACCACATCAAATAAGGTCAAACGTTGTAGTTATAATGATATACCACGCCATACAAGATCAATACTTGAAGTTCTATGGATAGTTTTGGTTTCTGTTTCAGTAAAAGACGTTCCAGATTAATGGTGTTTGAGATCAACGATAACGTATTTATTCTTGTTCATTTTAAAACATTTACAATATCTGACTTTCTGCATTAAGTCTGTGTATTGAATATATCATATCTAGTGCGTGCCATTTAGCAGCATTGTGAATCGGTCTTATTCTCCAGGATGTTAGAAAACTCTTCATAGCTTGTTTGATTTTATTTTCTTGTTTAAATATCCATCCCAACAGGTTGTAGGCTGTTTCCGTATGTCCAAGGTTTGTGTCTATGTTTAAGACGTGAGTTAATTTGTCGACAGCATCTTGTTTATAGACGGGCTTGTTTGTTTTTGAATACAAGATATACTGTAGGAAGTACATGTACACTTTGGAATCCACAACCATCCAGTCAAACCAGAAATAGACCTCTTCATCCCTAGAACCAGGCGGTGTATGAACCGACCGATACATTTCGCAAAGTAAAGCTGTAGGTACAATGTTGGCCTGATGAGGTAGAAAGGTTAAACAACCAGCTGTACACGTTCTCGCAAACTCACTGTATGGAATGTCGTGTGAGCTATGCATTCGTACAAGTTCATCATATGACTCATTCCGATATAATTGCTTGTGTATATCACATTGACACACTGAAACTACATGTGATTTCAAAGACGATTCGCATTTAAGTAGAATCTGTTCACAGGCTTCATATCTGTCACTTCGCAAACAGTAGCATGAGACTATCAAATACGCGGAGATAACGTCACAGTCCTTACTTTTTTCTATGTAATACTGAAACGTATCAAACAACATTTCCAAGCGATTCGTGTCAGTGGTTGTTAGTATGGTACTCGCTACACATTGTGCTATTTGTAGGTTTATATGGGGAAGAAAGGAGCGTATTGCGTGTCTTCTTTCATGTTCAGTATGATATATATCGCACCCCGTGTGTAGTAAATGTTTTTGCATTGAGTGTAATTCTGACATTAAGTGAAGAGCTGATATACTTTTGCATTCCTTAAGAATGAAAGATATTGACATCGTTGACAATTTGTTAATATTCATGTACAGCGTTAATGTTTGTGAAAGCACATTGATATTCTTTACTCTCACAAATCCTGGTGTAAATCCCAACAACACAACGTTCAACACCTTTCCAATGTCATCACATGTCAATGACAACAGAAATGTACACCAATGTTCTACCATGTCCTCTAGGACAGTCTCTACCCGTCTTAGAGTTCTGTACTCCAGTCTGTCAAACATGTTCTCATCCGGAACAAAGTAATTTGGACAGTATTGTTCTTTGACCCAGTGTAATAGCATTTTGATACACATAAGCGTGCATTCTAGTAGGTTTCTATGGGTCCAAAATCCTGGGGGCGTATTTTCAACTACATATAACAAACATGTTTTACAGTGATACGACGAGATCGATTCAGGTACATGTTTGAGTATTATGTCTTTCTTGATTATCTTAAGTAAGATGTAGCATTTGTGCTGCGTAGAGTTTAGACTAGACATTAGTTCACGTTCCTGGAGGGAAAATGACAGCCTTAATTCGATTGGTCCATTTTGACTTGATGGATGATTTTTCCAGACAAAGAAACACCCGGATTCTTTCAACGTTTTTATGTGTGTATCATTTAGCCGATTGCAGATGACAACCCTCCTTAACCAGGATTTAGCGAAACTTGGTATGTGCTGACATCGGTATGCTAAAACTTCGTCGGTATCTAATTTCCCTAATCCACCGATACATGTGAAGGCAGGACCATTATTTCTTAACGCACCATCATTTTGAACGACGTGTTGTAAACATAACCTGCCGTTTTTATCGGTTTCTAAAGGATCCCGAGCGAAAGTGTATGGGAAATAAACGGGAACCTTGTTATCGACACACTGTAGTTTAACATACCCGGGTTTAGTGGATTCATCAGTCACCATGAGGAATGATAGTCCGTGTTGAAGCGCATCAGAGATCCTCTCTACAACATATATGCTATCCATACACCTTAATACGTCTACGTCTGACTGCAGCCCTATTGTTGTTGTACCCTCACAATGACTTCCAAACACGTAATAGGTCATTCGATTGGTGTTGCGACAGTTTTGTAGCATGGTTTTTGTTACTTCCATTGCTATTGCCATTTCTCTGTATTTCCCCCTCATCTCTTCAGAAGCACCGATCCAATCTAGAATTTCATAAAGACGGAGTGACACATAGTGATTCATTTTATCCATTTTGCAGAACTGTGACCTGTAAATAAAACGACTGCTTAGTAGTGAAGGACTTGTTTTTGTTATCAATGGTGAGGTATAGAATTATAAAATGATATTAAACAGTTCATTAATTGTTAGAAAATTATCTTGGCATTTGTCCCGGAGACACAAACACTACCTAAAACTTGTTTTTTTGTTATCAAATGTATCTTTATTCCACTCGATCATAGAATATAATTTAACTAGCTATTGTTATAAGATGACTGTCTGTTTTTTTAAGCTGCTTTCAACAATTGTTCAGTTATATCACCGCATTTCCTGAGTACGATACCATTGACCCATAGCAAGTGCGTAACGGGGTGAAACTCGAGTATACACACGTATGAGGTAGGGGATCTGGACATGTTCCTCAGGGAACATTTTGCAATCCTACATTGCATATGGTGAACTCAAGTGGTCATTGTGGTCATACCGATAAATCTACATGCAGATTCATGGACATTTTAAATCAACCCTTACCACTCTTAGCCTTCAGTTTTCATTGCGTTTTCATTAACCTTTCCTGACGTATTGTACGCATAGGCAATATCCAAGCAAATATCGTGATAAGAGTGACATACCGTTGAAAGCGGCGTAATAGCCATCCGACAGCTGAATCGCCAACTTATCATATCATATCATATAAGAGTACATTACAACACTACAATGACTTGTATAATATTCGAGGGACATAACATATGAGAAAAAACGTCTATATAATCCCTTTTTTGTATATTATTTTCCTTATCTACAACATGATATACATTTCTTACTTAAAGCTAACTTCCGGGTGTAAAAAGAAACTTGTCACTCAATTTATTAATTGATTGTTTTCATTAACACAATCAGTTTTGAATCGCATTTATTAATAACCTAACACAATACTTTTTTTATCATTGTTATACTGCTGATTCTGCTGACAAATCGTTATACAATAGAAGAAAACATGTCCAGTTGTGTACAACATTCCAAATTAACAGTTAGCGTAAATTTCAGTGGAAAACTCGTGTCGTCATTTTTCTATTTTAGGAAATGTTTCCTGGATCTATGAATAGACTAATGCGAAGATAACTTTTTACGCGCATAGAAGTACTTAACAATGTAGCGCAACAAATATATATGTGTTTTGCATACAGATCGATATTTTATATCTCTACAGCGTTGATGATCGAATGTTCGAACCCCATTGGTGATAGTTTGATTTCTTCTGATATTGGTTGGTGAGCCGCTATCTAGTTATATTGCTACAGAATGACTGGTGCCTAACACAAAGCATATAGTTCTGGAAGTAAAACGTGCTAAGGTGTCTCATACGTCGAACATGCTTGAACCCTTCAATATAAAAGGCAATATAATAAGCACTTCCCTTACAGTGTATGCATGTTGTATCACTTCATATCACATTTTACAAGTGCTGAGAGTATACATAATCCTTGAAACGTCAAAGACATGAATGAACAGAGTTCTTACAGAAAATTACAATTTCCCTCATACAGACGAACTCTGAACACGTACTATCACATTTAACTGCGTTGAAATGAAGTACAATTTGTGTTTTTTTATCTAGTCGCAAAGCCATTACTCTCGGTTATCTTTTTATGTGAAATGATTAATAGAAAATAGATAAAACATCTAGCCCTTTTCAACATACAGTCAATCTACAGCAGACAACATGAAAATGCTATTGACAAACATAAATAAACGATATATTTGAAAATATCGCGCCAGCAATTGCTTTTTCTGACACACTGTTTTCAGAAATCGTCTGCTGCAGAGGGGTCAACATATTTGTCCATGTGAGAAAGCGGTTAAAAATAGATACATGATTTGTTTGTACATAGGCCAATACTATATACATGTACATGTGTATGTATTGTAACGTATACCGGAAAAGCCATCGCTAGTCACCCATCCAGGCACTAACCGCGATAAACGTTGCTTGACTTTAAGAACAGGTCAACCACTCTACCAACGTCGCTATAAAAACTGGCTTCCACAGCAATGCTGTAGCAAATATATTAATACCTATACTCCGTTCCCGTTACAGTATATTGATATATATATGTTTTAAAATTAAACAAATACAGTCAAACGTGTGTGAGCGGTCACATGCGATCAGCGGTCACCGGCGTTAAACGGTCACTTTAAATCCCTCCCAACCAATTATACTCTATAAACTGCCTTGCTCAGTGGTCCCCTTTAAAACGCGGCCAGCGGCCACACTAATTGGTCGAGATTAACTGTAATCTTATTATGTTCAGCGGTCAATCAACACACGACTTGGATTCGCAAGGTGTTAAATTATCGGTGTTTAATACATACAGGTAATAAAGCATACTGTGACAATCACATTATTAAGGGTTTTTTATACGTGTAATCTGTTTACATGTTAGATCTAGGGTACCGAAAACAGCTGACATGTGCCGAATGATAGTTGCATGATTCATCAACAAGAAGTTGCGATTTTGGTTTCTTTTCTGTTTACGATGTCAGGCAAAATTGATAAATTGAAAAATATATTTATGAGCATTTTAGACCGAAAGACAGTACATTTATATGTTAAAATGAAATTTAATGTCCACTTTGAAGCCCCAAGTCAATTTATATTCCCATTTCCATTTTAAATCTAAAGATTATGGAGTAAAATGTTGTGGAAGATGTAGACGTAGATTCGGACGCCATTTTTTCCAGATACTTTATTCGTCGAATTTCAAAGTGAAGTAAAAAATATTTGATAGTCAAGTTAGTTGTAAACGTCGGTTTAAACTAAAGAATAGCACAATGAAATATTTGATGGAAAAAATCTACAAATCTTCATAACAATGTTTAAATACAAATTTATAAAGACAATTTTCTATTTGTAATGTAATGACTATTCCTAACAGTTACATGTACTATTATGTGAACTGACAAAACTTGAACAAATCTGACCAAGTCATGAAATTTGTGATCAGCAGCCACCTGTCTTAAGCAGCCAGTTTTATCATGTCCCTTGGGTGGCTGCTGATCACAAGTTTGACTGTACAGATAAACATATGTATAGTCATGTTAATCCTGTACCTCATAAATATAGATGTAAACGATTCTTGACAACTTCGAAGAAGTGACCATTTAAAAATGTATTGCCCCTTCGAGAAACATCAAGATAAAGATGTTAAGTTTAGTAGTCAATATTATTGAGCCTGGTCGGATCGTGTCATACATAACGTATTTAAAACGATTTGTTTATAGATTAATCAAATATTTAATCAATATTCACATTTGATAAACACGGTAGTGGCATAGTAATGACAACAAAGGTACATTATGACCAACATAACTTACAAAATCAGACTTGGGAGACTGACTGCTATACATGTTGGACTGGCAAATCAGTGTTGTATGTTACCATTGTGCCGTAATCCCACAAAACAACCGAATCTCGTGTGAACTTCGATAACTATTTATCTATTGAACCTTTTAACCATATACTAAAGTACAACACTTATGCAACATACGAATTTGAAATGCTATTTGTGAAATAAAGGAAAATCACCATAAATGAATCTATGATTATTGTAGTTTACTTATTTATTTTACATAGATTGCGAAACAAGCCCTCAGATTAGATAAATCACGCTCGATGTCTGCTTCCTGGAGACTTAACCAGTACTCGCGCCGTTTGTGTGGAAATCTCCCAAAGTCAGGACCCATTCATCACAGGACTCGAATCACGGACCTTTGATACGAGTGGCCGACGCTCTTCCTCTGTACCACTATCTTGGACAATGATTATTGTATAGGGTTGAAAATATTGTGGCAAAACGAGATATGGCCAATTATGAGCAATTTATCCTTTTCCCTCAATGTTTTCAAAAGTCGTATGCTGCATATACGTCTATAAGTGGGATTTGGTTAAAAGATGCAGGAAAAATGATGCTTCGACGATGGTAGGTGTTCTGAGAATTTGTGTCCTCACCCAATAACATTTAAGGGAGATAACCGCGATAAGGAACTGATGCAAAACAGAGCCAGTTGTTTCCCTTGCTAGTAACATTACTACAGTAAAACCTCGGTGGCTCCAAAACCTTATATAATTCAAGTTGTTCTAGTACGCGATATTTTACACCTCTTTTCGAACTCTCGAACTAACTGCACGGTCCATTTAGCGTCATCATAGTATGTATAGTACACATTGATAGGTCGAACAGATACATTGTAGACATCAGTCGACTGTTTTTCACACCTTCAATTTAATTGTGTTGTGTTAAACTCCCTAACACTTTGTTGCAAATGATTTTAAATAAACTAATAGAATATAAGACACATATAATCTGTATATTATAGCTATTGTATAGATACTCTGGTTATATCTGTTCCAGAAAGTACATTTGGAGGGTTGTTGGATTTGTTGACAGATCTAATGACGACAATGTGTTTATGCATGAGGTTGGGTCACCTATATCCACAATATATAATGTCACTTCAGCTTTAAGTCCTGTTTGACAGTGTTAGTCACAGGCTGCATTTACACAGTTAATATCCATTGATGTATCAGAGTTTTACGTCCGTATTCAACAGTACTTCAGTTATATATCTACGGCCACTTCACATAACACAATTTATTTGACTTTCAGCATCAGTACTCCGTACAACATTCTTCCCTGGCAACTGGCTACTTTCCCACATATACTGTTATGCCGATTGGTGAAAGACGGATGCCTCTTGTCACAAATACTTTCTATGAATCATGAGAGGGACTGAATCGCCGGGCCGTGGTTCGAACACTAACCCCTGTATTGATAGCAATCGCCGTTGCCGACATAGCTATCGGACACGCTGGAGTAGTTCGGACTTATAAATACATTAAACTCAATATCATGAGACAAAACTTTGTCGAAATACTCGGTAATACACGAAGGCTGTTCAGACTTATAAATGCATCACACCCAATACCATGATTTAAGACCTTACTGTAATACTCGGTAATACGAGGGTTGTTCAGACTTATAAATGCATCACACTCAATACCATCAGTCAACCCGTTGTCATAATACTCGGTATAACGCGAGGGTTGTTCAGACTTATAAATGCATCACACTCAATACAATGAGTCAATACCTTATCGTAATACTCGGTAATACACGAGGGTTGTTCAGACTTATAAATGCATCACACCCAATACCATGAGTCAGGACCTTGTCGTAATACTCGGTAATAAACGAGGGTTGTTCAGACTTATAAATACATCACACCCAATACCATGATTTAAGACCTTACTGTAATACTCGGTAATACACTAAGGTTGTTCAGACTTATAAATGCATCACACCCAATACCATGAGTCAAAACCTTGTCGTAATACTCGGTAATACGAGGGTTGTTCAGACTTATAAATGCATCACACCCAATACCATGATTTAAGACCTTACTGTAATACTCGGTAATACACTAAGGTTGTTCAGACTTATAAATGCAACACACCCAATACCATGATTTATGACCTTACTGTAATACTCGGTAATACACTAAGGTTGTTCAGACATATAAATGCATCACACCCAATACCATGAGTCAAGACCTTGTCGTAATACTCGGTAATACACGAGAGTTGTTCAGACTTATAAATGCATCACACCCAATACCATGAGTCAGGACCTTATCGTAATACTCGGTAATACACGAGAGTTGTTCAGACTTATAAATGCATCACACCCAATACCATGAGTCAATGCCTTGTCGTAATACTCGGTAATACTCGGGTTGTTCAGACTTATAAATTTATCACACTCAATACCTTGAGTCAAGATCTTGTCGTAATACTCGGTATAACGCGAGGGTTGTTCAGACTTATAAATACATCACACCCAATACCATGAGTCAAGACCTTGTCGTAATACTCGATAACACACGAGGGTTGTTCATACTTATAAATACATCACACCCAATACCATGAGTCAAGACCTTGTCGTAATACTCGATAACACACGAGGGTTGTTCAGACTTATAAATGCATCACACCCAACACATGAGTCAAGACCTTACCGTAAAAGTGGGTAATACACGAGGGTTGTTCTACTTATAAATGAATCACACCCAATACCATGAGCTAAGACCTTGTTGTAATACTCGGTAATTCCCGAGGGGTGTTCCGGCTTATAAATACATCACACGCAATACCATGAGTCAATATCTTGTCGTTATACTCGGTAATACACGAGGATTGTTCAGACTTTTAAATGCATTACGCACAAAACCATGAGCCAATACCCTACTTTAATATTCGGTTATACCCGAGGGATGTTTAGACTTAAAAATACACCACACCCATTACCATGAGTCGAGACATTGCCGTAATACTCGGTAAAACACGAGGGTTGTTCAGACTTACAAATATATCAGGACCCATACAATGAGTCAATACCTTGTCGTAATACTCGGTAACACACGAGGGTTGTTCAGACTTATAAATGCATCACACCCAATACCATGAGTCAAGACCTTACCGTAAAAGTGGGTAATACACGAGGGTTGTTCTACTTATAAATGAATCACACCCATACCATGAGCCAAGACCTTGTTGTAATAGCGGTCTACAATAAGTTCTCTTTTTGTTTGTTTGATAATTTGATAACGAACTCATTGATAAATCGTCAACATTTAGATATGACCAGGTATATTAGCCAGTCCATTACTAGATGTGTGATATCATCTCCTTTATCACCCCTACAAACCATGTCCACATGTTGAATCCGTTCCACATTCCTGTAAAAACTTAAAAAATGGTTATAAAAACATTTATTCATATTCCACGAATGGAATATTGGGACAACAGTGTAGAAATAGCAGCCAGTTGCTTAGACAGACTGTTGTGTGGTCTACGGGTGTATATAAAAACCCGAAAACACATTGGTAGATGAACTGTCGGCGTGATACGACTAATAAGGTTAAACACGGTGTTATACCGAAATCAATCAATGCACAGATATCATACTGATTGATACATCGATTTCAGGATAATAATCACCAGAAGTCTGGTTATTTACACAGGAAACGCCGCGATTTTCAGTTCTTCAGATGAGATTATGGCGCCCTATTTTGTTAGTAAGCGCTTCTTTTATCTGCGCGAATACCGGTGTCACTCTTATACAGGTAATGAGAGCAGCGGTAAAATCGCAAACTTTAACCAGGAAGATATGCGGAAAAGAATGGGTTAGCCGGACATAATAGTGTGTTTGAAAGCGATTCCAAATGAACAGTGACTTAAAGATACCCTATTGCGGACAGATATTGAGGGAAAAATAAGATTTAACGCTTTTTTACCTGCATACGCATTTCTATGCATATGCTACAGATGACATTTGAACATCTTGTGACAAGAAGGGAAATTGATCATGACTTATGTCCTAATATCACAATGTGTTCAACTAAATACAGTCATAATGTGTCCATTTATTGAAATTTTGCATTAGCCGTCTGCTGCAGAATTGTTGTATGTGTAAACAAACTTAACATCAAATACCGGTAAAGAAACAGAATGGCGTCGTTTACCATTATCCTCCATTGTAATATCCAATAAAACAAGTATGTTTAAATTCAAGTGTATATATGTTTGGACATGTGAATATGTTACTTGCACCATTTTAAATAATGGTGTGTAGACTGTCGTAACCGAGTGGTAATCGTGATAGGGGATTATGATTATGGAACCGGGCATCGCGTGTTCGATTCCCGCTCGCGGTGGTCATGTTGGTTTGCTCTAAGGCGAAGAATATCTCCTAGCATAGTACCGGTTTGTTTACCCAGGGATCGCGGGGTCATGGTGGAAAGCCCTAAGGCGAAGTAAATTTCATAGCCTAGTACTGGTTTGTTTACCCAGGGATTGCGAAAAAGCACCCTGTCACTGTGATATACCTGAATAAGGATGACAACTTGGGCTTTCCAAACAAATATGATTGAAAGTACTTTACCTTTAAAAATGACTGTATTTCAAAACAATCAAATAACCTTTGAGCGAAGAGTGATATCAATTTCTTAAGTCTACTTAAACAAATTGACTTATGATTTGTGGAGCTGAGTTATTTACGTTCATTAACAGTAGTCCGAATAACTCATTCAAGCAAGTGTCCACGGTCAACAATTGACGACATTATACATACCTATTAATTTGACAATTTAATTTAAAATAAAAAGGAAATAAATTACACACATATGTTTAAAAGAAATATTAGTTCATCCTTGGTTTATACAATATTATTGAAGAATATCCATGCACTACCGTAGCCTCGCTTTCAATAATACAAGGATATTCATATGGAAATTATTAAGAAATGGGTCGTGAACGACATATTTTTAAGTCACGGTTAATTGATACGTGTAACTTACGTATTAGTTATTGTGACTGCATCCCGGCGATAGTAATAAGTATTTTGAATAAAAGCATCGATTGTTAAACGATGCTAAGGTTTTCATTAAGAAACTTGTATATTGACATTTTGCTTTAACTTCTTTATTCTAAATCGATTGCGAGGCAATGTCTACCAACTAGAATTATGTTACTTTATCTCGATGTCTGCTTCCAGGCACCCAACGAGCACTTGCACCGAGACTGTTGAACACCGCGCTCCGATCGAACTAGGGACATATGGACCAGGATGTCGACGCTCTACCTCTGAGCTACTTTCTCCAATACATTGACTTATAAGTATTCATATAACGCACACACGTTTAAGAAAGACCCATGTAATGGTCAGACTTTAACTATGCATTTAAAGTATATCTGCACCTTAAATTGCCTTCCATTGGCAATATTAATTTCATTAATGCCAAACTATCATTGAAGTACTAAGTTGGATCGATTGCTTGGGGTTTAATGTTTAATTTCATTTTCAACAATTTACACTGTTATATGACTGCGGCCAATTCACCTACCCATATTTCCCTTTGGCTTTTACACACAAGGGCTCCACACAGTATTAATTTCCAAAGAAACTGGCAGCTTGGCCACATAGACTGTGAGCCCATTGGTAAACTGAATGTCGCTCATTTAGTGCAAGCCCGCGACTGATCTACCGGGTCTTGGCGTTTGAAATAACTGAGTGTTCACATGATATCGGCAGTTCAAAGTGCAGTAGGAATACACTGGTAACATTGTAACGAAGTACTTAACGACAGGCGATTAACAAATAACGAAAAGCAATGATTGTTTAAAGCGTCTGTACAACAATAATGTAGGTCAAAACAATAATGAAATGTTGTTTAAGATTAAAATTAACATGCAACCTGCTATTGTTTATACATTTCTCGCACGTATTTGTAATGCTTCTAGTAGATCTCTGTTGAAGTCAAACCTGTATTAGTGTAGCCATTTCCCACATACAGACGCTTTTTGACGCCTCTGCAATAGAGGACTGTTGACAACAGTGTGACGTCATACTAGTATATTGTCAAATAATATCTTAAAAGTAAATTTGAATTAAAAGTTTCGCAAACGATACGGATGCGATACAAGAAAATATGTATTAAAAGCCAACACTTCTACATTTACCCTTTCCCAATTTTGTTCATCTGCAACAGGCGACTTTTGAAATCATGTTTTCAAATCTATGAATACATTACACTTTTTTTTAAAAGATAGTTTCCATACTTTGCCAAGCTACTTCTAAAGTTTTCTGTGGTAGATATATTTTGTCGTCAAGGGTTAAGTTGTTGTGCCTGCTCTAAAGGTCCAATGATCAAAACATTTCAATAAAACTTTTTTTGTCATTGCAAATCAGATTTCTTATTTACTTAATATATTATATAATTACTCAACTGTGTGTAGCCTATCAACAAATTACTTTAATAAAGCGTGAATGACAGACGAGGAAGACGTGATACATATGTATATGTATAACCTTACCAACGAAGGCGACACACCTATGAGAGGGGTTAAAATGAACAAAACTGATATGTCTATAAAGCATTATATCTGTAGTTTTTACTCTTTCGCTGACAAAGGTAATTCAATACTTTTGAACACAAATCAGAATACGATGAGACAGCTTATCTGCATTCTTTGCCTCTTAGACATTAAACTTTACCAAATTTCCTGTTGGACGAAAAAATGTGGGGTCCAATTGTTCAACACGGAAGAGTCGACTTTGTGAAATTCGGCAGTGAAAGATTTAAATATATGAGTCATGTATTGCAAAACGGGGATATTATTTCACCGGGTTATTATAGGGAATCTTGAAGGGCTAATACATTTTTTTATTTTTTGCAAAAGTATATCAATGGATCTTCTAAAGTAAGGCGGGAAATGAAGAATTTGTGAGGCTTATCGTATGCGCAAGTCCAGCTGAGTCCTTAGGGTTCGCATATGAAATAATACCTCCCGATCCCGTGACTCGGCTCATCTCATTGAATACGGCATACCCAAATAAGGTCCGTTTATCTGTAATAATACCTACACAGTCAAACCTATGATAAAGACAATATTTGTATAGAAATTCCTTGTTTACAGCAACCGCACTTTTATTTTCTCTATAACTCATTGTCTGCTTAGATGAACTGTACTTAAAGACCAACTGTGAACACAGACCACATTGTTCTCTTCCCATGGGTGGTCTTTAAACACAGGTTGGATTGTATTTGTTTCATTTAGTCATGAAAGACTTGCTTACTAAATTGATTACGTCACATGAACACCTATATTCAGGACCAGCGACGAGCCAGATCGTCCTGCGCTTCCTCGAAACCAAATCAGGAACGTCCCTTGTCACCGCTAGTAGTGCAAATATCCGATAAAACAAGTACAACCCTTTCTTTCTTGTAGACACTTTTTTACGCATCTGGTACAGACGACGTTTGAAAAACATTACGTCAAAAGAAGAAATTGCTCTGTTTGCCACAACGGTTTTAACTTTGTTCTTTAATGGTTCTTTCATTTTTAGAAAAACTGGTCGGCAGCAGAGGCGCATAAATCCGTAGTAAAACTAAACAGTTGAGGATAACTCATTAACCGATGTCACCTCTCTTCCACTAACATAGTTCAATCTTCAACTGATGTCAGTAGCTCTGTTTTGAGGACTTATCGGATCGTTATGGGTGACGTATTTCTTAAATATCTAATAAATGGGCATCTTTGAACAGTAATCTAAAAACACACTGTCAGCTGAACTATTTATCTGTTAATTGATACCTTTAAACGTCCGTGCGACTCTCCGCTATTTACACTATTTTGGATAAACAAGACAAATGACTTCTACTAAACAATCTCTTTAACCTACCAAAATAAATATCTAACCAAAATTGTATCTGATATATTTCATATCATACATTTCTGCAACTACCAGACCACACTATATAACTTTCATTGCAGTTCTAATGATATATCACTTCATATAAGGTCAATATAACGGTGAACCACGTGACATAGTGTCACCGGTTGTAGTTCTAAGATATAGCAAATTAGGTCACCAGATGTAGTTCTAAGATTATACCACGTCATATAAGGTCACCAGTTGTAGTTCTAAGGATATATTACAACATAAAAGTTCACCAGTTACAGTCCTGAAGATATACCACATCATATAAGGTCACCAGTTGTAGTTCTAATGATAATCCACATCATATAAGGTCATCAGTTACAATTATAAGGATATACCACGTCATATAAGGTCACCAGTTGTATTTCTAAGGATATACCGCGTAATATAAGAGCACCAGTTGCAGATCTAATGATATACCACATCATATAAGATCAAAAGTTGTAGTTATAATGTTATAATGAAATACCGCGCCATTATATGTCACCAGTTGTAACGTATTTATACTTGTTATTTGCAAAACATTTACAATATGTGACTTTCTGCATTACGTCTGTGTATTGAAAGAATAATATCTAACACGTGCCATTTAGCAGCCTTATGAATCGGTCGGATTCTCCAGGATGTGAGAAAACAGTCCATAATTTTTTATTATATTTTCTTGTTTAAATATCCACCCCAGCAGGTTGTAAGCTGTTTCCTTATGTCCAAGGTTTGTGTTTGTGTGTATGACGTGAATAAAGTTGTCGACAGCATCTTGTTTATAGAGGGGCTTGTTTGTTTTTTGAATACAATATATACTGTATGAAGTACAGATACACTTTGGAATCCACAACCATCCAGTCAAACCAGAAATCCTCCTCTTCAACCCTAGAATCAGCCGGTGTATTTACCGAACGATACATCTCGTAATGTAGAGCTAAAGGTACAATGTTGGCCTGATGAGGTAGGAAGATTAAACAACCAGTTGTACACGCGAACTCTCTGTATGGCATGTCCTGCGAACTATGCATTCGTACAAGTTCATTAACTGACTCATTCCGACAAAGCGGCTGTTTTTGTTCACACCCACACGTTGATACAACATGCGATTTCAAAGACGTTTTACATTTAAGTAAAATCTCTTCACAGGCATCATATCTGTCACTCTGCAAACAATAGGATGCGACTATCAAATACGCGGATATTACGTCACAGTCCTTACTGTCTTTTATGTAATACTTCAACGAATCAGACAACATTTCCAATCGATCCGCGTCAACTCTAGTCATTATCATACTTGCTACACACTGTGTTATTTGAAGGCATATGTGGGGAATAAATAAGCGTATTGCATGTGTTATTTCCTTTTCAGTATGATATCAATCGCACCCCGTGTGAAGTAAATGTGTTTGCATTGAGTGTAATTTTGACATTAAGTCATAATCGGATAAACGTGTCCACTTCTTAAGGCTCACAGATATATAACACTTTAATGTATTACTCATAACTATTTTTGGTAGACTTGCGCATGCGCAGAGGCTGCCATAGTCATAGTGAGTTTGAAGTCACGTGATGTATATGCCCTTCACCACCAACAATTAAGTGCAATTTTTGGTTTGACTAATTTACGAATGCTCACAAAAGCAAACATAGAGTAACGAAAAAAAATCCGATTATTCAAGCTTATAATAGAAAATAACAAGTCTTGTAAGTGTAAATATCATATTTAAAGTGTACACAATTATTTAGATATCACTACGCCAATATAGCACTGCACCGCGCAATTACCCTTTGTAAATTGTAGCACTTTTTTCCCTCTCGGCAGAGATGTAAACATCCACTCGCCCGCTAGCATAAGCGAGTGGAATGAAGGATCGGCTAGTACGAAATTCTAGGCGCTAGAATGTAGTCCATACATATTCGTTCATGTCCTTATTCATAAAGATAGTATGCATTGCTAAGC
This sequence comes from Serripes groenlandicus, assembly GCA_031761405.1. Classification (NCBI taxonomy): domain Eukaryota; kingdom Metazoa; phylum Mollusca; class Bivalvia; order Cardiida; family Cardiidae; genus Serripes; species Serripes groenlandicus. The sequence goes on along the minus strand of JASEVX010000003.1, from coordinate 36,850,323 downwards.
CTTTTCTTTCTCTTTCTCTCAGTCCATCTATTCCTTCGACAACGATGCATTTTGGATAGGTGCTTTCGACAAGGTCCGCGTCTAAAGAAACAAATTTCATCAAATGATTTGAGCGCTTTAAATCACTTGTTTATAAAGCGCTTAGAATACTTTGATTATAATAGGCAGAACGAATAACGAATAAATCTTGCAAGAAATCGATCATTTCTTTCGGCCAAAATCAGGTAAATGACCCGCGGATATTGGTTGTTACAACATAACTGATTCATCCTTTTATTCTAAATTTGTATTACACAGTTCAAAATTATATTTTGACAGTTTGTTCGTTATGATTTTGACGCGATTCAAGATTTTGACGCGATTATTTCGTTCATAGAGTTGATTACTAACAGATGACTAAGTTGATGATGGAAAGAACATTAACAAGTTAAGTTAAGCTAAAACATGCACAGGCAGGCGAGTGTTTCATTAGGATAAGTGCAACACTCAATTCCCAATCCTGCTTGCCCTTTAACAAATCACAACCCACCCCACAATATAAAAACTCTGCAGGAGACGAATTAAACAAAATCTGAGCAAAGATACAGAAAATCACATTTATTGGAAGTGTAATCATTGATATATAGTTGAAAACATTGTTGCAAAAGGAGAAAGCTTGTTATGAGCAATTTCTTCTTCTGCATCAATGTTTTCAAAAGTCGTCGGCTGCAATTACGTATGCAAGTGGGAAAGGTTTAAATAAGAAACACTTTTTCAAATGATAGTCAGTTGGCTATTCTAGTATATAATGTCCGTCTTAAATAATAATGACAAAACTTTCAAAAAACAAGAAAAAGATTTTTTACAATTTAATTGAAAACATATTTAATCAAAGTTGGGAAAGTTGTCCCTTTCCGTGCTTTTTTTATGAGAGTTCAAATCACAAGCAAAACTTATGGGACAGAGTTGACAAATAACACATTGACACAATTTCAGATTTAGGCTTTGTTTCTGTCAAACTGCTGAAGAAGACAACACTGAGACACACATTTTGATTAAAAGTTTATTTAAAAAATGGAATAATTTTATTTATGATAAACAACATTACAATGATGGTGTAGAAAATACATCTCAACAATACATTTTTCAATTTGTACATTCATTGCACAGACCAAATCTTAGCAAGTTTGAAATTATGGACCTCTCAGCACATTTTTTTCTCAATTCATTACTTCTTGGCAGGATTTTACTGCTAAAATTGATGATTTTTTTTTTATTTTGGCCCGATTGCTCTAGCAATTCCGGTCTATAGGTTGGCGATGTCTGTCTCTCCGTCTGTCTGTTCGTCAACATTTTGTAAAATAAATATTCATATATGCACTTCTGTATCTCTTCTTAAACGATCGCAATTCTACCTTCAGTACTTCAGTACTTTGATTTTATTAATTATTGTGATGATACATTGATATGCTTTGCTCTCATTATACTTGGTCTACATCCCAACACTACATCGTGCAACACCTTTCCGATGACACCACATGTCAATGCCCATAGAAATGTACACCAATGATGTGTCAGGTCCTCTAGGACAGTCTGTTCCCGTCTTAGCGTTCTGTACTCCAGTTTGTCAAACATGTTCTCATCCGGAACGAAGTAATTTGGACAGAAGTGTTCTTTGACCCACTGTAATAGCAGTTTGATACACATAAGCGTGCACTCTAGAAGGTTTCTACGGGTCCAGAATCTACAGGGTGTATTTTCAACAGCATACAACACACATGTTTTACAGTGATACGACGAGATCGATTCAGGAACGCGTTTTTGTATTATGTCGTTCTTGATAATCTTAAGTCAAATATACCATTTATGCTGCGTAGAGTTAAGACTAGACATGAGTTCACGTTCCTGGAGGGAAAATGACAGCCTTAATTCGATCGGACCATTTTGACTTGATGGATGATTTTTCCAGACAAAGAAACACCCGGATTCTTTCAACGTTTTGTATGTGTGTATCATTTAGCCGATTGCAGCTGATAACCCTTCTTAACCAGGATTTAGTTGGATCTATAAATAGATCAATGCGAGTGATAGCAAAGAGAATTAATTACTTGACAATACAGCACAATATGATAATCTTTAAATCTTAGTTATAGTTTGATGTTTGATGACGCTTTCATAATTGTATCAGTTATATCAAGGCGTTTCCTTGGTAAGATGCCAGTAAGACTGGTCCATTATCCTGACACCACTCACTCAGTCGGAATGCTGATCCCTTGACCCTTAGCGCAAAGGAGGGCAGCCATTGCTACCATTTTTAAAGCATTTGGTATAACCAGGCCGAGGATCGAACCCGCGATGAACGATAAACCACTACACCATCCAGGCGTTCACACCTCAAAAGTGAATTATGAACATCATAATGGCAATGAGAAAAGAGTTGTTTTCCCCTCGCGTTTTTAAAATATAATATATTAGTATATTAATATATACTTTGCATACAGTTTCATATTTCATATCTCGACAGTATATTGGTTTAGGCATATGCTCCGGGAGCGGAATATCGAATGTTCGAATCCCATAGGCGACAATGGCCAGTTGGTTAACTATCCGGTAGTTATATAACGGTATCGAAAGTCTGCTGCCCGGCAAATACAAAATACTGGTGTTTTACGCTTTTAAAAACTGTTCAGGTATATCACGTTAAGTTACCAACCTTGTCTCTTTATCCTGACGCCAGCGAGTCAATCGTAATGCTCATTAGCGCCAAGTAAACGCGCTCGGTTACCTCATAAATCGGACAAGCTTGACCCTTTCAATATTGGTGACCCTAACATAAACAAACAGTTTACTTTCATTTTTAATAGATGATATAAAACCTTATACCACATTTGACAACACTTTATAATACCTAATATAGAACCTTATACCACATTTAACAACACTTTATAATACCTAACATGACAGTTTACATGTGCCAAGAATATGAATAAGGGGTTTGTGTGAGGGTTATACCCTCACCCTTTCTTTGTATATATAGCAGCCAGACTGGTATTCAATATCCCGTCAGCCTTCTAGTTACGTCAGCCTTCTAGTTATTAGCTGCGGTAAAGGATGGTAGAATGTTCGAGTCCATTGGTGATACTGTGGTTTCTATCGAGATGACCTGCTGGTGAGCCACTATCTAGTTATATAACGGTACCGAATGGCTGGTGCCTTGTTAAAAAGGATAGGGTTCAGGAAGTAATCTCATACTTCAGACATGGATAAACCCTTCAATAAAGGGTGCAGCAGACCTTCTTACAGAAAATGACAATATCCCTAATACAGACGAATTCTGAACACGTAATATCCAATTAAACTCGAAATGCAGAAAAATATGGGTTTTTATCTGGTCGAAAAGCCATTACTTTCGGTTTTATTTACATGTGAAATGATTAATCATGAGAACGCAGTTTTATAACCCTTTCCCACATACAGCAAATCTGCATCAGACGACATGAACATGTTGTTGCCAAACATATTACACACCTCTATAAATTAAAGTTTAATTATTGAATATAGTTGAAAAGATCGCGACAGCAATTTCTTCTTCTGACACACGGTTTTCTGAATTCGTCTGCTGCAGAGGGGTCAAAATATTAGTTCGTGTGAGAATAGGGTTAAAAATAGATACATGTATTTCTTGTGTTTATGCCAATATTATATACATGTACATGTGTATTGATATATATGTATTAAAATTAAACAAAGACAGAATAACACATGTTTTTAATCATGTTAATCCTGTACCTCATGTATATAGATGTAAACAATTTTTGACGACATAGCAGAAGTTATCATTGGAAAAATGTATTAAGCATTTTTTCTTAACCATTATTTCGAATAATCCATTACCCATTCTATAAACATAGTCAACATTATTGAGCCGTTCAAGCAGTCAAAGGGTTACTACATGAAATAGTGATGAATATGTCACGATACACCAAACCAACATGTGCGTACAAGTAGATTTACATTTTAAAGGGATGTAACTGCAACCAGAAATTCGCAAATCTGACTACGATTAAGGTTTTTCGACTGTTTCAAACACTATTACAGGTAGGTTCGACATGTGAATTCATCCTAACGTAGAACAATTCCAATTATCCTATTAAGACTATGCCACGCTTTTAAATCGAAGTAATTATTGCCGATTTTGTTTATATTGTTTCCTTAAACAAACATGTCTGTCTTAAGATAGTGAAGTAGTATGTCCCATCTGTTCCCATGTTGTCTTTACATACTGTTTGTTATCTGGGACTTGTTTATTGTCAGTAAGGTAGATATAATAACGAGCACAGCGAGTTATTAGATAACATCTTTAGTCAAGATCAAGATATATATCAGAATTCAATGGTAAATTTAAATCAGTATGGCCTTTTTTCCGGATGTCATTTCATGGGCGACTTTCAGGTTCGCAGCCCACGCTCTGATTGGATATAATTCGAAAATTGAAATATTTTTTGTTGATGCATTCGTAAAAGTGTTATGGTTATTCATCATCTCATATTTTTAAGACATTTCTTATAAATGATTGGCGTAGATAAATTAAACAAGAACATTTATTGTTTATCTAAGTAGTCCGCAGCGACGAAGGCTTTGTTGTCAAGGAACTGTCTTCAGTGCAACTCGAAATGTTGTGAATGTCATTGTATAACAATATAAAGCCACAAAGGCTTAAAAGTATAGTCCAGTGTCTGAATAAAACGTAATTCCACTTGAAATACAAAATTTTGACAACAGAATCAAGTGCAATCAGGTTTATTTTATGAAAAAAGTGACCGGTAAAATAAGAGTCTTTTGAGTTTTGAGTCTCTGTTCCGTAGTGTCATCGATTTTCGCGGGCCTGCGTCAGATTTTCAACTTAGACCCAGAATGCAAAAAATAGTCTTGCGAATTACAGTGTGGTTAAAGTTCATTAAAGAAAACATTTTGTTTGATTTAAGCCAGCAATCTTCCATAGGAAGAATACTTTTAGTGTTTAACTTAGAAGATTTCCATGAGTTGAAAAATATTTATTTTTTTCTCATGCCAGGAGTACTCTGTCAGGTCAAATAAAGTTTTTCCAGAGTATTTAAAGATATTTAAAGCAGTCTTCCATAGGAAAAATACTTTTAGTGTTTAACTTCGAAGATTTCCATGAGTTGAAAAATAATTATTTTTTTCTCATATGCCAGGATTACTCTGTCAGGTCTAATAAAGTTTTTCCAGAGTATTTAAAGATATTTCAAAGTATTAAGTCTGCTTTTTAAGCACAGTTTACTTTTCAGAACAAGTTTATAAGTATTAAATCTGCTTTTTAAGCACAGTTTACTTTTTAGAACAACTTTCAAAGTATTAGGTCTGCTTTTTAAGCACGGTGTACTTTTCAGAACAAGTTTCAGAGCATTTTCGTGGTTTTTTAAACACGATTTTGTATCCAAGAAGATAGAATATTGCCCGATATACTTTTTAAGTATAATATTGAGTCTTTCATTCCAAAGCTATGGCTCATATCAATATTAATTATGCATCGGAGGAGGAACTCCATCTTATCCCAGGAATAGGCACAAAGAAGGCCAATGCTCTCATTAAGCATAGGGAACAGTATGGCCAAGTGACAAAGCAAGCATTTTCGCTAATGCTTATGGGAGAGGTTCCCGATACAATCTGGGATATGTTGGACTTTAGTGTGCCAAAGTCTAAAGGTGCGGCATGTATGACTCCTATAAGTCAAGGATATACCAGTTCTTCAATGGACGCTTCTATGGTTTATTTAGAGGCTGAAATTGCAGATACGAAGAAGTCAATTCAGCGTTTACTGTCATACAGTGAACCAAAAGAGTCCGATTTAGGAAGTATAATTTCCAAATTGGCTACAACGCCTTCTTATCATCCATTAAGTATGCATGTATCAGGCAGTATCCCTAAAGTCAAAGCACCAAAAGCACAGAGGCAAAATGAAAGGCCTAAATTAATAAGACCAGAAATGGAAACCCCCAAGATAGTTAAATCTAAGCCTGCCACTTTTCAACATGACTTAGCATATTTAGAACAGTTGCAACAAAACACGCAACATCAAATTAATTTATTGCAACTCATGTTAGAAGAACAGCAGCAAATACAGCTTGCAATCAGGGAGTCTTTTAGATTCAACTCTGAAAATGAAATGGCCGCAGGTCAACAGTCTTTTAGACAGGACTTGGGTCATGCTGGTGAAAGGTTGGTTAATCAACAGTCTGATGCATGTGTTCATGTGAGCCCGGTTCTATCTCATGTTTCAAGGTCGAGATCAACTCGGACTAATATTCCATCTGAAAAGGTGTTTACACATAGAAATGGATACCCAAACTCATCAAGATCACGGTCGAGTTCTGAGTCATGTTCGCCCTACAAACATTCAAAACACTACCAAAATTGTCAAAGAAAGAGTAGTCGTTCTTCAACGAAGCGTGATGTGTCTTTTAGACATCACTCCAATGAAAGACACGGAGATCCAAGGAGATTGCCAAAGAATCTCCGATATAACGGAAAAACTAGCTGGATTTCATTTAAGCGAATTTTTGAGAGTTACATGTCTGTTTTGAATTGGGGTGAGCAGGAGTGCCAGGACTATCTGACATGGAGCCTTGAAGGAAAAGCTCTTGATTTTTTCATGATTTCAACTAAAATGGGTGAGCGTTGTTCCTTCAAAAATATAATGCGGAAACTTGAAATGAGATACGGCTCCAGTGAGTTGACAGAAATGGCTAGGGTCAACTTTCAGCAGGCAATGCAAAAAGCGGAAGAGTCTCTGGAAGACTGGGCGGACCGGGTTATGACATTGGCTACATCAGCCTATAGAGATCTCCCGGAAAGTCATAGAGTGCAAGAGGCTGTTTCTAAATTTTGCCAGGGCTGTGTGGATAAAAAGTCGGCAAAGCATGCTTGTTTTGAGCATCCCCGCAATATCCAAGAAGCCCTGAATGCAGTGAAACACCATCAATACATATCACAGGCTGTGGATGGTCAAACAACTTCTGGTCGCCGCACCAGTAATGACATATCTGTCAACCAAATTACACTTGAAGATGTCAAGAAGATGGTTGAAGATGTCATGAATTCCAAGTGCTTTGATGGTGAAAAGAGTCCGGTAAAAGCTAGATACGGAGTGGAATGCTTCTTTTGCAAGAGCAAAGGACATTTTAAACGGGATTGCAGAAAATATGCTGATTGGTTGAGAAAGAAAGAAAGAAAACCAGGGGGCAGCAGTTAAAGACTTAGATTAGAAGTCACGTAGTTAGGAAACAACAAGCAGTAGTGTTCAAATGCAGCTGAACACTTTTTTAGAAAGTCATAACCCTGCCCAAAAGGCTTTTAGTCTTTCGGCATCACAAAATAAGTTGGGAACACTTTTAGTGTTTATACTGGAGAAAAGCATGACTCTGTTGTACAGGCTTTTAGTCTTCGAACAGCACACATTTGCTTACAGGAACAGTCCTTTTAGGAATCTGAAAACTTAGAAACAATTCAGGTTTATTTTGTATGTGCGGGATCTTCTTTCATCAATTTGAAGGTCGGGGAAAATGGTTATAGAAAACCTGTAATTGCTAGAGTTTCGCTAACTCAGTCGTACGTTGTCAGTGCACATGAAGAAGTAGCAATTCTATCCGAGGATCCAAGTTATGAGATGGCTTTTAGGCCAACAGAAGATTAAGATCTGGCCTTTGGCTAGGCTTTTAGTCAGCCAGAGCAGGAGCATGGTACAGCGGCTGCTCAAAATGACCGAGAATAATCCCTTCAAATGGGGAAAAGTGAAAAGTAAGATTCTGAAGCAGCAAAAGCTTCATTATTTCGGTTTAAGACGCTTCACAAGTAGATGTAGGTGCAGAAGTTATTCAAGTGCAGGATGGGTAAGAAAGGGTTATTGCTTTTAGTAGTTTCTCCTTAATTCCAGAGCAGAAGAATTTCTGCACCACCCGCAAAAAGCTACTTGCCATCGTTACCTTTATTCAACAATTTAGGTATTATATGTTGTGTAAAATCATATGGTAAGGACAGACCACTCCAGTTTCACCTGGTTGTTGGGGTTTAAAGAATCCTAGGACCAGCTCGCTCGATTGGTGGAGGCAACGCATCGAGCAGGTGCTAAACACGGTAATGCGGAGGCACTGTCAAGGATTCAAGATCCTTTAAGTCCGTGTTCAGATTACATAGCTGGTATTCAACCTGCGGATCTGCCTAAGGGGTACAAAAACGGAGCAGATGCAGGGGACAGTAAACCAGGTTCAGTGGAAATAAATCGCGGGAAGCATAATAGAGAATGCCGCAAGTTACTTTAGTAACAATAAATCAGTACAGAGAGATCTTTTAGATTCTCTGCCATAAAGGAGTTGATGTGTGGACGATCTTTTAGATGTCTATGATCACTACATTGGAACTGACTTAAAGTGAGCTTTAGCTCTATGGAGATGAAGCAAACAGAAGGGCTTTTAGCCTACTGTTTTGGACAACGTGAGCTTTTAGCTCTTTACAAAACAGCTAACCGAATGGCTTTTAGTCAACTGTTTACAGGAATCGGCTCACCGGATGGCTTTTAGCCTTCATGAGAATGAATTCAGATGCGACTGGACATAAGAACACCACTATGGACAGATTCAAGGCCTTAAAGTCACCTAAGGTTCAAGGCCTTTCAGATAAAGTCGGGGGGAATGTTGTGACGCGTTGTGACGTCTACACAAACCTCGAACCCATAGTGGCGCGAATAGTTGATATGGGGAACCAGTCGATCTGGGGAATCATTCTCACTTCCAGCTGTCCTAGCGAATAGACGTAAAACCGAAACTCACTAAGAAGCGAAGAAGTAAAAGTAACAACCACAGGATTATACAGGTATAGCACCCTGTTGAGGTCCACCAATTCACGTAAGACCGTACGGATCACTTCATGAGAGAACTTCAGTACAGGTGCGCGATAATCTAGCGCGGAAAAGTCATCGTTAACTCCTAGATTATTTAGTTTGTTCCTTGGTTTGTCTAATATGTATCTCAAATAATAAATGATTTACACATTTAGGGATAACAACAATTTAAAACATGCAAGATTATGCCCAGAATACATAATCAAGCGCAGTCACTGGCTGGTTTCCTGTATTCTGATACATTGAAAGCGAATAGGTTACTAGATTTCGCCCGCCGATCTACACGTTTATCCAAGTAAGTGTCAATTATAGCGTTTTTCTTTAAGATTGAGTGCATTTTTGCAAACAAACATCACATTTGTTCATTTACAAACATAATATGTAAGAATTCTAGATGTTTTGTATTTAGTCGCGGATGTTCCCAGTGACGGAAATTGCATTTTTCATTGCCTGCGTTTAGCACTGCATAAACATTGATGGCAATAGCGATTTTACGAAAAGTCATGCATGCGAAAAGTGGCTTGCGCAAACTTGTCAGCAAACCTGTCAGGGCCCACATTTCACAAACTATTTGTATGCAAATGGCGTGATGATTAAAGGAAGCATGTGGGCGGCTGCTAAATGATTTCAATGGCCTTTATGAAACAAGTGACAGGAAAAAATGAGAATGTTCTTTTCGTTCTAGGAGATAAGTTTGTCACAGGTCTTTTATATTACTTTCATATGTCTACTTGTCACAAAACCATATTGGGGCGAAACGTTAGATCTTGTTAACATTTTACAAGGTTCTGGTTAGAGCAGAGACATATAAACATTTATATGTCTCTGTTTAGAGTGACTATTTGTTTGAAACCAAACCAAACCAAAGTGTGCAGATTAGGAGTGTTTTGCTGGGCCATAAGGCAAGTTCGGGCTGCAACCTCACAATCGCAATTATACATATAGTATAGTACTATAGTATATAGTAAGCACCTTGCAACATTCTTATTATGTCAGACATGTTCATTGCTTTTTGTTGCCTAAAATGAAACTGGGATTGTGTTCCAAATGTGTATCGCACTCATAGTCATATGTGAAGTTGTCTACAGTGTATGTCGTCTTTTATTTATCTGCTTTTCTGATAAGTAAATTTAATTAAAACCACTGATGATATTCTCTGTTCATATATGATGTAATTTTGCATCACATTGATTGTGTAATTGTTATTTAATTATGTATAAAGATTAGATTTCTGTATATTTTGTTCATACCAATTTATAATCATATTCATTTAACCAATGGATTAGCTGATTAATTATTAGTGATTAATTGTTGGGTCCATCGATGGAAATTAATTGACAGATCTGTGTCAGAGTCAATTCACTTATATATCCAATCCAAGTTGCACAGGTTTGAACCAATGACAAGTCAATCCAACAAGTAGTGAATTTTATGTTTTTTTTTAATTCAGCTTTTTACGATAATAAAAAGACATCCTGTCATTAGGTCTTGTTAGTTTTTCGCCCTGACATTGTTTGGTTACACTTCTACTCAAACGTCACAGCTGGCTGGTTTATCTGCTTTCTCCATACATTGAAAATGAAATGGTGACAAGAACTGTGACATTTGGCCTGCCTGATCTACAATCTTACCGATTAAGTGTCAGTTTTTGCGTTTCTTTGTATTATGTTTGTTCACTTACATAACACTAATTAGTTCCAAGCATGCCTCACCATATCCAAATTCAATGGCTTTTTTTATAACTCCACAATGTATTGACTTTATATCCAGTCAAGGATGTTCCCATTCAGCATTGTTATGGAAATTTCTTCTTTTATTGCCTGAGTTTAGCCCTGCATACAAAATTGACTGCAACAGCCAAAGAACTATGTTTACAAGGAAGAGTAAGCAGGTGTTAATTGCTTCCACAATATCTCAGCTAGCACTCATTTAATCCTATGTTGTGGGTACAGTAACTACTCAAAGATTGGTCTCACTCTGATGATTCTTTTAAGTAATTTAGCTGTAACATTAGCATTAGGATGTGAAATAAGGCTTTAATAACATGCAAAATATGCCATTTCTTGAGCTCTGAACATTGAAGTTAACGAATTGTGTTTTCCAAACATGGATAATGACTGAAGCAACCAAAATAGGTTATTTCAGTTATCAAAGTAATCCACATGTTTATAAATATACAAGGTAGTGAATATTTGCTTCTGTATTGAATATGGGTTCAATTGTTTTTTTAATTAATGTCTGAATTTTACTTTACATATTAATTTCATTACCGTGCTTGTTTGTAGGGTGTTTTAACCTGCTATCAACAATTTTTAAGGGAAAGCTATTTGTACCATTTTGAAGTATTTGCAGTAAAATTTAAATACAGTTTCTATAGTTACATATGATGACATTAGTTTAGATTAATAGTAGCCTGTGCATCTGTATGATTAGATACAACACAACATTAACATATCAGACAGTGATTAGATTAAATTTACAGTCTCTACATCTGAGAAATTTGAATAAATAGATATACGTTTTCTGACAACTCTGCAGCTGACCACTTTTGAAAACATTATGAAAAAAGCAGAAATTGTTCTAACCAAGCAATTTCTACGTTTGCCAAAGTGTTTTCAATTTTGTCTAGGAATTAAACCTTCTGCTGCATATGTGTTGTACATGGGAGAGGTATAAGAGCTAATTTACAGTTATTTTCAAACATTTTGTTTAAATCAAATTAAATTGTTTAAATTAAGCATTTTATTGTGTCACCTGCCTAGAATGGTAGGCACTTAGGGATTACTTTTTTCTTTGTCTGCTGTCTGTCTGTCGTCTGTCCGTCACACTTTTTCATCATGTTTTCAAATAACTTTTTTTCTACTCAAAGGATTACATTGAAACTTCTGATAAATGTTTATATCAATGTGTGTGATTGGTTCACAAAAGGGGGATAATCCAAATATTTTATTGCCCCTTTTCTGTCAACAATTTAAATTTTACTGACAAGACCCGGCAGGTGACACACATGCTCCAGGGAGCACTCCATTCTAGTTTTATTTAGCTCACCTGAGCACAAAGTGCTCCAGGTGATCTCTTGTGATCACATTTTGTCCATTTGTCGGGCATCAACACCACTCGCCTTGTGAACACTACAGGCAACATTTGGCCTCCAATTGTATTGAATCTTTATCAGAACATTTATCTCTATCAAATCTTTCCCAAGTTCAAAACTGGATCATGTGAGGTCAAAAACTAGGTCACAAGGTGAAATTGAAGGGAAATCTTGTGAACACTCTGGAGGCTGCATTTTTAATTTGAACAATCCGCATATATTGAAACTTTATTAGAATAATTGCCTTGATGATATCTAGTCTATGTTCGAATATATACCAGTAGGTCATGTCCGGTCAAGAACTAGGTTTCTATGCCAAATTAATCTTTTTCTTGCTGATATCTAGGCAAAGTTTGAAAATGAGTCATGTCGGGCCCAAAACTAGGTCACTTCGCCAAATTAATGGAAAACTTTGTGAATATTGTGGAAACCACATTTTTAATAGATTTCTTTATGAGTTTCTAAGTTTTAGTGAAGGTCATGTTCTGTCAAAATCTAGGTCAATAGGCTAAATTTGAGAAAAATATTTTTAATACTACAGACTGCATTATTTGCATCAGCAGCTTGACACTTTGTTAGACAGTTTGTCTTGTCAATAACTAGACCAATTTCTAAAAATAGGTCATGTCGGTTTAAAATCTAGGTCACTAGAGTTCGCCTTCATGTGGCAAGGCTGGGCATCATAACTTAAGATATTGATTGCTAACAAACTAAAAAAAAATTCAAAATTATACTTAGGTGTTCACAAAAGTAAAATGAAATAAACTGAAGCAAGGCAGATGATTACATAATATAAGATTAGTAATTTGGTCTGTGGTTTTGTGTCTATATTGTGGAACCAGGCATCCCTGGGTTCGATCTGTAGATGGTTTTTGGTCATGGCAAGGTACATTTACTAGCCAAGTACTGGTTCATTTATCGAGGCATCATGAATAAGCAAACAGTTTCTATGATACAACTGAAATAATGTTTAAGTTAAATGCATACAATAATGTTTTGTTTTTGTTAGGGATTTTACATAGTTTTCAACAATATTGCAGTTATATCACGGAAACTCCAAACTATGGGGCCACAGCGAATTCCTGTTGGAGTTAAGTGTATATAAATAAATTTAAAATTACATCAGATTAAAATTGCTGTAGAGGTAGGTTAATAAATATACCTTGTCAACCCCATACAATGTATTACATTTTTCAGATGGGAAAATATAACAAAGGTAAAAATAGACTGAAAAATTGTTGGAGAATTCATCCATAATAGGTGTATTAGGTTATATTGGGACAGAGCTTTCAATCACAGAGTGAATCCCGCTAAATAAATTTGTATTCTATGATTTATTAGACCAAAAATAGAGTTGTTAGTAAAACGCTATGAGGGAAATAGATATGATGATGTCATCACTTTGGAATGTGATTTTCCCATGGCTTAAAAGTGTAAACAACAGTGATTTGACCATTGTAGAGATGCTTCCACTAAGACAAGTATGTTGTTCAAAACAGGCATGTCCCAGTGGACCCATTCCAACAATCAATTAACAAGTGCAATATATAATTATATTATTTGTGTAAATATTAAAGATTCCATTTCATCTTATAATAACTAAAACAGTAGTTTAACATTGAGAGTTTGGAGTATCTGACAATTTAGAGGAGACATCCATCCGACCACATCCGGGATCTGAAGGATGATCAGTGAAGAAAAGACTTGCCAACACCATGAACTTTCACGACCCGGGATATGATCAGAGTTGGAACTTTTTTATATAGTCCCCTCTAGTCATGTCTCAATTTGTGCTGGTTTTAAAACTTCAATGTACAACGTTGGAACTATATTCTAGATACTGCAGATTACATTGTATCTGTCATCTGACAGTCTAGCAGGTAAGTCTTTAGAGCGATAAAGGTGGATGGTTGGATGTTTGGATCGCTTTAGATGAAACAATAAGTTGTTTAGATTCAGAGCAACTCCTTTCTGTTTTAGTGACCCAGAGAGCTTATTTTGTGACTTACTACAAATATCCTTCAGGATTGAGCATGGATTATACAAAAGGCCCTGGTCATAAAGATTAAAGAGCTCTTTGATAAAATGTAACAGTTCTGATTTGTAAAAATAATTGAAAGGTTTTTGATATGTTTCTTCTGTTTAATAGTATTATGTAATATCTTGTTCTGTTCTGTTTTGTGCTCTCATAATACGAAAAAAAAACATAAATGGTAACAGGTGTGAGATTTTTTTTTTTTAATTTTTCAATAACCCATGAAGCTTTCTGAAATGAAACTGGTCAAATCCATGGGGGCCGCCATTTTGGATATGTATAAAATTAGACGAAAAACACGGATTGAAAATTATTGTCGTCTTTTTAATCATTTTTCTTTAAAATCGATATTTAAGATCATTAAAGTGCTTTATCACATAACTTGCACTCCAGGAGTAACATAAAGCAGTGACATAAATATCATATGTAACTTGTTACATAAATAGCCGACTCACGGCACGTATGTGGCGTCACTCCAGTTTGACGTCACTTTCAATGACAGCATATTGTTTACAATTGTTCTGAATTTCGGCATTTATTAAAAATATTGTTTTAAGAGAATAAATCTCGATAAATGAAACGTTATAAGAGCATTGTTGCTAATTTTGTATAAAATCAAAAGGTTATTGATAGGGACTACATTTTACAGTGGACGTATGCATTAGAACTTCGGGGTGAACTTCGGTCACTGTTTATATGAGGATGAAGAAAGATCGATTTAAAGATTGAAAACAATCTTTTTATGATGTTATGTGATAAATAGAATCTTACATTCGTGCTTATTTGATATTGTTTTTATGAAACTCGTGGACTGAAACGAATATGACGCTCGGCAGAGCTTCGCGTCATATTATTTCAGTCGACTCGTTTCATAAAAACAATATCAAATAAGCACTCATGTAAGATCCTCTATGTATTATGTGGGAAGTAACATTTGTACGAAAAGTTAAAAATAAATAAAACTCTGTAAGAAATATGTTTTCCCGTTCGTCAAAAAAAAAGACAGCATTAGTCACCTTACGCCCGAACCTAATTTTGACTTATTGTAGCCAAAGAAGGACGTGACGTCATTTCCGTAACACTTCATCTTGGCGTAAAGCCAATGGAGCGACGTCGTTTCCCGCAACAAATGTGGTATCAACATGAAATACCCCAAATTCCTATACATGAGCTATTGACTCACTCATTCAAAGTATATTGATACATTTACCAGTAGTAACTTATTTTTTTAAGCGGCGTAAACATAATAAAGAAAATTAAAAATTATTAGATTTCATGCACGACGAGTATTAATAAAAGTCAATTTATGACCTTGATTTGTTGTGTGTAATACTAGTGCAAGACAGACAGGCTTGGATTCGATCTATGTGATATAACTGAAAAGTAAAGACTCGATGGATGCTCAATACGATGGAGTCGCTATCAAAATTGAATGGGATCCATAAATTACTTTGAGATATCGACGTGTTAGATGGACGACCCAAGTACAGTGGTCTCACTATACCTCGAAAACGAAGGAGGCCGATACAATACTTCGAGATATGGGCATGTTCGAGCGATTCCTCAATCTATTCTTATATATTAATATATGTGTTTTCAGCTTTATAATTCTCTAATACTTAACTTTTTATTATGAAAAACAAGCCAGTCATAAGATCATATCAAGAAAAACAGCACAGAAGCAGTTCTAATTGATTGCACGTCAGGCCAATAAGAACACTATTTCAAAACGACAGATTCCTCACAGGAATTGGTTCGAGTTATACGGTGTATCCAAGTTATAGAATGCTCGTGCTATCGCAATCACTGACAATTTTCAACAAATATGAAATTGTTTATAGGTTCTATGCAAGATACCTCGGGATTCTTGGAAGCGCCGTGTTCGAGTGGTTAGCGTCGTGTATTTGAAAACGGGCGTACCGGGTTCGATCCCATGTCGCGGCACTACGGTCATGGTGGAGTAAGGCAAATTGTCTAGCCTAGTACTGGTTTGTTTACCCAGGGTCATGAATTAGTGAACTGTCGCCGTGATATAAGATAAATAATGTTGAAAACGGTGTAAAACATCAATTAAAAAAATGTTTCTTTGAAGAGTATAATCTGCCGGGCGAAATATACATTGCAGCATTTTTACGGAAAACTAAAGTCGTAGTAAATTAAATTTGAAAAGCAATCCTTCCCTCATGGAAATACCTAAACACTACGTCAAGATTGAGTTCGGCGATCCTGTGATGTAACTGTTTAGATCAATGTATTCACTGTGGAGTGCACTTTTTGCTAGTCTTGTACAGGTGTGTTAATTCAGGAAACATGAAGACGTGAACTGTCGCCGTGATATTATTGAAATAATTTTGAAAACGGCGTAAAAAACAATTAAAATAATAAAAATAAGATCAACTTAAACTAAAATAACGGAACATGTTTCATTCAAATTTAACCTTGAGTGCGTTTTCCACATATAATACATATGCAGCAGACGATCAATGCCAAACTATAGACATCGAAGAGCGTCTTCATGTGGGAAAGCGTTTAAGTTTTCGATTTTATTTGTAGAAATCTCTCTTTCGTGGGAAATATTGTTATCGATATTTTGGCATATTCTAACAAGCATAAATGGTCACGCGACCGAGAAAGTAAAACCTCGTCTTCATAGGTTAGATTTACATTACGCAAAGTCCATAATGTCGGTTGTCTCGTGCGACGGCCCATATGATATACTTGAATCGCTAACCACACGCAACTAGAAACTTTTGTTTATGTGTATATTCGGATATGGAACGTCTTTACTATCTTAATATGTTGTATTGTATTATGCGCCGTACATTTTCACGTATACGAGATACATATTTCCATTGACATGGTAAAGTTTACATGATATGCAGGGCCTTTTCTGTTATACATGGTGGTTATTTAATAATATGCAATGCAAAAAAGTGTAGATACACTAGAATAATCTTTATGTGGTGTACAAACAAATCATATGCAATACAAACAACATTATATGCAGTTCAAATGACATTATATGCAGTCATTTTTTCAAAACATGTGGTGGTACTTTGATTAATATACAGTAGATTTACCTTTATATGCGGTGCATTTTTCTTTACGAGGATCGTACTTTCGGCATTCTACGGAATAATTTCGGAAATTACCGAGTATGACATTCTATTTCAATCAAAGTGCTGAAAGGATTGATGGTAAAGGGGTGTCTGTAAGTTGAATAGATATGGCATAGTGTATATAGATACACGTTGTCAACAATGTATCATCGACATGTTAACAAACCAAAGCAGATATGTTTGAAACAACACGAATTGCCTGCCAATAACCGAGCAGCGACCATTAAGCATAATATGTCCTGTTCAGTTGACACTAAATATCCACACTGTATATTGGAATCATACTGTTACATGTAAATGACAGACAATCCAAAGCATGCTAGAGTTATGTTTGTTGTGCAATTCACATCTGAAGGTCATAGGTTTCCTATAAACCAAGTTTGAAATTGTTGCATTGAAAATTTACTCAGACAATGGCCGAAGAAAACATTGGCAAATAGAGATTATACCTAATAAACTCACATCATATTTATGTTCGAACTATTGGATCGTTCTCCTGACCACAATGTATAAGCGTGACCATGAAATGAATCTGCCAAACAGAAACAGCGTTTAGACCAATGAATACAAACCGTGACAAACATATGGTCAAAAACACGGAAAGACAGTCGGTCGAACCGGACAAAGGAAAAAGAACAAGAGCCCTTCCATGTGTTGCATTCGATAAAGTCATAATAAGTGAGAACATGGAAAGATAAAATAAAGACATTCTCCAAAAGCAGCATGCTAGAGTCATGGTTAGTGTGCACAGGAGTTACCTTATAAACAAGTTTTAAAATGTATTGAGACAATGGCCGAACTTTATAAGGAAACATAGAATAACTCCCATTTCTGATTTATTTGTTCTTATCGGGTGACGATATTTAGGGAAATGAAAAATTCTATTCTATCTATAATTTATAGTATAAATGGTATTGAAAAAAATACATTATGCTATATAATTCAGCTATACGATTTGTCTCATTCAAATCATTCCTCTTACAACTCTAGCACCCTCAGTCTGACTCAGACGCACTTCATTCTCACTCATTCAGTCTTCATTCAGCCTAAGTCACCACTCCCTCAAAGCCACCCACTCTCTCCCACTCACAGCCACCATGGCTCTCCCACTCACAGCCACCATGGCTCTCCCACCGCCACCATTACAGCTACCCACTCACAGCCACCATCACTCTCATCCACGGCCACCATCACTCTCTGACAGTCACCATCACTCTCATCCACGGCCACCATCACTCTCTGACAGTCACCATCACTCAAGGCCACCATTACACTCTGACCATCATCACTCTCTCATAGACCGCCATCATCATCACTCTCTGACAGCCACCATCACCATCACTCTCTCATAGACCGTCATCATCCTCCCACCGCCACCATCATCACTCTCTCACAGCCATCATCACTCTCCCACCGCCACCATCACTCTCTCACAGCCACCCACTCACAGCCACCCACTCACATCCACCGCCACCATCACTCTCACACAGTCAACATCACAGCCACCCACTCACATCCAACGCCACCATCACTCTCTCACAGTCACCATCACTCACCATCAATCACAGCCACCATGACTATCTCATAGCCACCCACTCTCTCACAGCCATCATCACTCTCTCACCGTCATCACTCTCCCACCGCCACTCTCTCAGCTACCCACTCACATCCTCCGCCACCATCACTCTCACACAGTCACCATCACCACTCACCATCACCACTCACAGCCACCATCACTCTCTCACAGCCACCCACTCACATCCAACGCCACCATCACTCTCTCACAGTCACCATCAATCACAGCCACCATGACTATCTCATAGCCACCCACTCTCTCACAGCCATCATCACTCTCTCACCGTCATCACTCTCCCACCGCCACTCTCTCAGCTACCCACTCACATCCTCCGCCACCATCACTCTCACACAGTCACCATCACCACTCACCATCACCACTCACAGCCACCATCACTCTCTCACAGCCACCCACTCACATCCAACGCCACCATCACTCTCTCACAGTCACCATCACTCACAGCGACCATCACTCTCTCACAGCCACCCACTCTCTCACAGCTACCATCACTCTCTCACAGCCACCCACTCTCTCACAGCTACCACCACTCTCTCACAGCCACCCACTCACAGCCACCATCACTCTCTCACAGCCAGCCTCGTACACGTTTGACAAATGTCAGAAATAATGTTGACCTAGCTGGGGCTCGAACCCACAACGCTTGTATTTTGAATTGACAGACGGCTGCCCTACCTACTGGGCTACCGAGTTTCATACAAATCGATGCCATTACAAAATATTTATTTAACAAAAGTTAATTACCAGGTAAATACTACGCAGTAATATTAAACATATGTTTTATGTTATCATCGACACAAAGTGGTATCTCATCATAATTATATAAGTATTCGTGTCGTAATTTTAAACATTTTAAATTTATTACTAAATAAATATTACAGGTTTACCCATCAATCTTAGTCTGAAACATAT
>JASEVX010000003.1:36428173-36825673 GCA_031761405.1 Serripes groenlandicus | reverse complement strand
AGGCCGAGTTTGGTGGGGTTTGAAGTAAACCCTCTTGAATGATAGCCTGTATCGCTAGCGACTGAGCTATTGGTGCATGGCGATTATTGCGGCCAACTACAGATCAAGACTATAGGGTATTATTCACAAATAAAGATTAAGATGTGCCCGCGTTATCTGACTTTGATAGGCATCATTTGTCAGAAGCTCCTTGATTGACGAAAAGTAATGGACCAGATCAGCCTGTGCGCATGCGCTAGTCGATATCGATAACTAATTGCAAATGTATTAAGCTTGGTTTTCGTAAATAACGGCTACTTTTTATTCATTTGTCTTGTCATAAACCCTTACTTTTAAGTATATAAAGTACTACGAATATATCTCGGACGAAGTTTCTCTTTTTCAAACGAATTAATCAAAACTCTCAATTTTACTATCAAATGCAAAGTCTCTCTGTTTACTTGTCAAGTGAAACAAAGCTGGTATTTGATCGTATTTCAATCGTAGTGTTACCCGTTACCTTTTACAAACGTATGTTGATGCATATGCAGTAGACGACTTCTGAAATCATCGTGGCAAAAGAGAAATTACGCATGATTTACTCTTATTAATAGATAGCGCTTTTCCATATTTTGTCGAGATGTTTTTCTTATTCATCTGCTGCAGATTTGTTGTATGTGGGAAACGGATAAGTTGACCACTTATCCTTAACACAATGTATACATGCGACCGATTTCATCACTATTCAGTTTTATCAAGTCCAAACGCATCCATTGAGAAATATTTCCTTCTTACTGTTATATGTAAAGGAAGCATTGTAGAGTAAGATTAAACTGCACTAATGTGCAAACCGAACTTGGTCTAGATTGTTCGCATACACAGTGTATCGTCGGGTATTACGGTCTACAAATTATATACATACTGTCAAACCTGTCTAGATTGTTTGCATACACAGTGTAACTTCGGATATTACGGTCTACGAAGTATATACATACTGTCAAACCTGTCTAAATTGTTTGCATACACAGTGTAACTTCGGATATTACGGTCTACGAAGTATATACATACTGTCAAACCTGTCTAAATTGTTTGCATACACAGTGTAACTTCGGATATTACGGTCTACGAAGTATATACATACTGTCAAACTTGTGCTTAACACCACATTGGATTCCCTGGCTACATCAACCCCATTTTTAGTTTTCCATTTACCCATTTTCTGCATAAATGACCCTGCATTGAGAGACCACCTGTGGACAAAGACCATCTTGTTGTGTTACCATGGGTGATATTTATACACAGGTTGTGTTCCCGTGGGTGATGTTTATACACATGTTGTGTTCCCGTGGGTGATATTTATACACAGGTTATGTTCCCATGGTTGATATTTATACACATATTGTGTTCTCAAGGGTGATATTTATACACAGGTTGTGTTCCAATGAGTGGTATTTATACACATGTTGTGTTCCCATGGGTGATATTTATAGACACGTTGTGTTCTCATGGTTGATATTTATACACAGGTTGTGTTCCCATGGGTGATATTTATACACATATTGTGTTCTCAAGGGTGATATTTATACACAGGTTGTGTTCCCACGGGTGATATTTATACACGGGTTATGTTCCAATGGGTGATATTTATACACAGTTGTGTTCCCATGGGTGATATTTATACACATGTTGTGTTCCCATGAGTGATATTTATACACAGGTTGTGTTCCCATGGTTGATATTTATACACATGTTGTGTTCCCATGAGTGATATTTATACACATGTTGTGTTCCCATGGGTGATATTTATACACAGGTTTTGTTCCCAAAGGTGATATTTATACACAGGTTATGTCCCCATGGGTGATATTTATACACAGGTTGTGTTCCCAAAGGTGATATTTATACACAGGTTGTGTTCCCATGGGTGATATTTATTCACATGTTGTGTTCCCATGGGTAATATTTATACACATGTTGTGTTCCCAGGGGTAATATTTATACACAGGTTGTGTTCCCATGGGTGATATTTATACACAGGTTGTGTTCCCATGTGTGATATTTATACACATGTTGTGTTCCCATGGGTGATATTTATACACAGGTTGTGTTCCCATGGTTGATATTTATACACATGTTGTGTTCCCATGAGTGATATTTATACACATGTTGTGTTCCCATGGGTGATATTTATACACAGGTTTTGTTCCCAAAGGTGATATTTATACACAGGTTATGTTCCCATGGGTGATATTTATACACAGGTTGTGTTCCCAAAGGTGATATTTATACACAGGTTGTGTTCGCATGGGTGATATTTATACACAGGTTGTGTTCCCATGGGTAATATTTATACACATGTTGTGTTCCCAGGGGTAATATTTATACACAGGTTGTGTTACCATGGGTGATATTTATACACAGGTTGTGTTCCCATGTGTGATATTTATACACAGGTTGTGTTCCCATGGGTGATATTTAAACACAGGTTGTGTTCCCATGGGTGCTATTTATACACAGGTTATGTTCCCATGGGTGATATTTATACACAGGTTGTGTTCCCATGGGTGATATTTATACACAGGTTGTGTTCCCATGGGTGATATTTATAACAGCTTGTGTTCCCATGGGTGATATTTATACACAGGTTGTGTTCCCATGGGTGATATTTATACACAGGTTGTGTTCCCATGGGTGATATTTATACACAGGTTGTGTTCCCAAAGGTGATATTTATACACAGGTTGTGTTCCCATGGGTGATATTTATACACAGGTTGTGTTCCCATTGGTGATATTTATACACATGTTGTGTTCCCATGAGTGATATTTATACACATGTTGTGTTGCCATGAGTGATATTTATACACAGGTTGTGTTCCCATGGGTGATATTTATACATAGGTTGTGTTTCCATGGGTGATATTTATACACAGGTTGTGTTCCCAAAGGTGATATTTATACACAGGTTGTGTTCCCATGAGTGATAGTTATACACAGGTTGTGTTCCCATGAGTGATATTTATACACAGGTTGTGTTCCCATGGGTGGTATTTATTCACATGTTGTGTTCCCATGAGTGATATTTATACACAGGTTGTGTTCCCATGGTTGATATTTATACACATGTTGTGTTCCCATGAGTGATATTTATACACATGTTGTGTTCCCATGGGTGATATTTATACACAGGTTTTGTTCCCAAAGGTGATATTTATACACAGGTTATGTCCCCATGGGTGATATTTATACACAGGTTGTGTTCCCAAAGGTGATATTTATACACAGGTTGTGTTCCCATGGGTGATATTTATTCACATGTTGTGTTCCCATGGGTAATATTTATACACATGTTGTGTTCCCAGGGGTAATATTTATACACAGGTTGTGTTCCCATGGGTGATATTTATACACAGGTTGTGTTCCCATGTGTGATATTTATACACATGTTGTGTTCCCATGGGTGATATTTATACACAGGTTGTGTTCCCATGGTTGATATTTATACACATGTTGTGTTCCCATGAGTGATATTTATACACATGTTGTGTTCCCATGGGTGATATTTATACACAGGTTTTGTTCCCAAAGGTGATATTTATACACAGGTTATGTTCCCATGGGTGATATTTATACACAGGTTGTGTTCCCAAAGGTGATATTTATACACAGGTTGTGTTCGCATGGGTGATATTTATACACAGGTTGTGTTCCCATGGGTAATATTTATACACATGTTGTGTTCCCAGGGGTAATATTTATACACAGGTTGTGTTACCATGGGTGATATTTATACACAGGTTGTGTTCCCATGTGTGATATTTATACACAGGTTGTGTTCCCATGGGTGATATTTAAACACAGGTTGTGTTCCCATGGGTGCTATTTATACACAGGTTATGTTCCCATGGGTGATATTTATACACAGGTTGTGTTCCCATGGGTGATATTTATACACAGGTTGTGTTCCCATGGGTGATATTTATAACAGCTTGTGTTCCCATGGGTGATATTTATACACAGGTTGTGTTCCCATGGGTGATATTTATACACAGGTTGTGTTCCCATGGGTGATATTTATACACAGGTTGTGTTCCCAAAGGTGATATTTATACACAGGTTGTGTTCCCATGGGTGATATTTATACACAGGTTGTGTTCCCATTGGTGATATTTATACACATGTTGTGTTCCCATGAGTGATATTTATACACATGTTGTGTTGCCATGAGTGATATTTATACACAGGTTGTGTTCCCATGGGTGATATTTATACATAGGTTGTGTTTCCATGGGTGATATTTATACACAGGTTGTGTTCCCAAAGGTGATATTTATACACAGGTTGTGTTCCCATGAGTGATAGTTATACACAGGTTGTGTTCCCATGAGTGATATTTATACACAGGTTGTGTTCCCATGGGTGGTATTTATTCACATGTTGTGTTCCCATGAGTGATATTTATACACAGGCTGTGTTCCCATGGGTGGTATTTATACACAGGTTGTGTTCCCATGAGTGATATTTATACACAGGATGTGTTCCCATGGGTGGTATTTATACACAGGTTGTGTTCCCATGAGTGATATTTATACACAGGTTGTGTTCCCATGGGTGATATTTATTCACATGTTGTGTTCCCATGGGTGGTATTTATACACAGGTTGTGTTCCCATGAGTGATATTTATACACAGGTTGTGTTCCCATGGGTGGTATTTATACACAGGTTGTGTTCCCATGAGTGATATTTATTCACATGTTATGTTCCCATGGGTGGTATTTATACACAGGTTGTGTTCCCATGAGTGATATTTATACACAGGTTGTGTTCCCATGGGTGGTATTTATACACAGGTTGTGTTCCCATGAGTGATATTTATACACAGGTTGTGTTCCCATGGGTGGTATTTATACACAGATTCCACTGCACGTACATGTCTTTGTAAATTACGAATAATTATAAAATATTATTTAAACCAACTTCTCCGAAAGTCGGTTTCGAATCACGTGGTCAGAATGAAAGTAGAACTGTTTACAGGAAGACAAGAACAAAGTGAATTATAACATGCTGACATCTTATGACATATTTTTATCTCTATCACACATATCAAGCAACGAACATTTGTAATTAAACGAATGAAGTATAATTACATATGATATTTTCTTTCACTTTTAAATCTTTCTAATCTTTTTACATATTAATGAACGAATGTAGCGCTTGTTTTTACCATGACTCAGTTTCGGTGTTGTAGTTCATATTACAGTGAAACCTGTGTTAGCAGTCACCTCTTTTACAGTGTAAGCAGCCAACTTGTATTAAACAGCAACTTAAAAATTTACCAAATCAGTCAACATTTTCCTCTTTATTTTACTTGAATTTAGCAGCCACCTGTGTTCAGCAGCCACACTTTGACTCTCCGCTCCTGACAGGTATTTCCCACGTGTACGTGCATTCTGACACATCTGCAACAGACGAATCTTGTAAACATTGTAGCAAAAGAAGAATTTGCTCATAATGAGTAGATTTTTCCTTTTGCCCAAATATTTTCAACTCTGTTCAATAATTATAACGTTATACAGATATATTCCATAGTTCAGCCTAGGTGTTTTTGATACGTCTGCTGTATAATTTCTGTTTGTAGGAAAGGGATAAATATCCTCCAAATTACGGGACATCTAAATCTCAAGGTTGATGTTGTATATTCGTACATGTGTATTTTTAGGTTTGGAAATTGGGACTGCTTTGAGGACATTGACAGGGGAAATAAGATTAAGTTTAAAGTTGCTGAAGTTCAAATCACGACTTTAACACAGAGCTCTAGATAAGGGGCGTTTTCCATGTTCTAAAATCCTCATTTGACCCTCTAACCCTATGTTTTGGGTACTCAAAAAAATGGTCTCAGTGGGACTATTCTTTTGAGTACCCACAACCTTAGATTTGCTTTAATAATAAGAGAGAAATAATTGTGGGGAAAGGACATTTTATCGTTTAATTGAAACCATTTCCTGGAATGGATCTGTCTTTTTAAAACAGCGAAGCAGCAGGTCTGGGTGCTCATACGAGATTGTATATACGGGTCTTCTAAGTTCGTGATCATAAGCACTAAAATAAATTACCTTGTCAAATATTAAATGAATCTTTAGACATCAACAAATAGTAACACACCTCTCAATTGACTGCTTATACAAAGACATGGGAGAAAAGGACGAAAATAATGACGTGAAGAACTTAGATAGATCACGAAGTTGGAAGGTTCTACGATAATTCAGGGGCCTAATCCGATTGTCATAACACACCGAGAACCAAGACATGTCCTTGCCGAATTAACCAATCAGATTACTAGTTTCTGAGTAGAAATTACGACAAAAGTAGAAAATTGCTCATAATTCGCAATATTCCCTGTTGTCACAATGTTTTCATCTCTACTTAACACTCAAACTCTTATGTATGGCGAGTTTTCACCAATATGTTCACAACGTCGAACGGGAAAGGGTTATACTCTTGCAATATGGTGTTCGTAATTGTACTTTTAAAGTCGAATATAGCGGGATAAAAAGTGAGGATCGAAAATAATGATAGCGGCGTCAGTCGCAAATGTCCCCACTTTCAAGATTGAGCAACATAAGCAGAAATGCTAAGATGATAAAGAGCCGGATATAGGCCTACTTGAGAAAAAAAAGTAACGCCTACAATACTTGCGATACAACTGCTTTATGTAACAATTACAGGCTTAAGTATCGTTTTTACGTGTAAATGAGGTCTTGATACTTATTTACATGTGATGCATGTTATTGAAAGTCTTTTTTAATGTCTTTTAATGTCTTTTTCAGGGATTTAGGCCGCTTTTCAACATTGTTTAATGCGTCCCGGTTTCGAACCCCCGCTCGTGGCGACCAAGGTTGAGTCCCCTTAGGCAAAGCTCCCTTTCTAGCCTAGAACTGGTTTGCTTATCTATGAATCACGAATAAGTGATCTGTCGCCGTGTAATATAACCGAAATGTCGTTGAAAACGGCGAGTAACCCGAATAAAACAAACGTATGGAATACACAGAACAATAGTTGAAAACGGCGAGTAATCCAAATAAAACAAACGTATAGAATACTCAGAACAATAGTTGAAAACGGCGAGTAACCCGAATAAAACAAACGTATGGAATACACAGAACAATAGTTGAAAACGGCGAGTAACCCAAATAAAACCAAGTTATTGAATACTCAGAACAACAGTTGAAAAGGCGAGTAACCTAAATAAAACAAACGTATGGAAAACTCATAACAATAGTTGAAAACGGTGAGTAATTCAAATAAAACAAACGTATTGAATACTCAGAACAACAGTTGAAAAGGCGAGTAACCCAAATAAAACAAATGTATGGAAAACTCAGAACAATAGTTGAAAACGGCGAGTAACCCAAATAAAACAAACGTTAGAATACTAAGAACAACAGTTGAAAACGGCGAGTAACAAGAATAAAACAAACGTATGGAATACTCAGAACAATAGTTGAAAACGGCGAGTAACCAGAATAAAACAAACGTTAGAATACTAAGAACAACAGTTGAAAACGGCGAGTAACCCAAATAAAACAAACGTATGGAATACTCAGAACAATAGTTGAACATGTCGAGTAACCTAAATAAAACAAATGTATGGAATACTCAGAACAATAGATGAAGACGGCGAGTAATCCAAATAAAACAAGCGTATGGAATACACAGAAAAATAGTTGAAAACGGCGAGTAACCCAAATAAAACAAACGTATGGAATACTCAGAACAATTGTTGAAAACGGCGAGTAACCCAAATAAAACAAACGTATGGAATACTCAGAACAATAGATGAAAACGGCGAGTAATCCAAATAAAACAAGCGTATGGAATACACAGAACAATAGTTGAAAACGGCGAGTAACCCAAATAAAAAAACGTATGGAATACTCAGAACAATAGTTGAAAACGGCGAGTAACCCAAATAAAACAAACGTATGGAATACTCAGAACAGTAGTTGAACACGGCGAGTAACACAAATAAAACAAACGTATGGAATACTCAGAACAATATATGAAAACGGCGAGTAACCCAAATAAAACAAATGTATGGAATACTCAGAAAAATAGTTGAAAACGGCAAGTAAACAAACGCTTGGAAAACTCAGAAATATAGTTGAAAACGGCGAGTAACCCAAATAAAACAAACGTATGAAATACTCAGAACAATAGTTGAAATCGGCGAGTAATCCAAATAAAACAAACGTATGGAATACACAGAACAATAGTTGAAAACGGCGAGTAACCCAAATAAAACAAACGTATGGAATGCTCAGAACAATAGGTGAAAACGGCGAGTAACCCAAATAAAACAAACGTATGGAATACTCAGAACAGTAGTTGAACACGGCGAGTAACACAAATAAAACAAACGTATGGAATACTCAGAACAATATATGAAAACGGCGAGTAACCCAAATAAAACAAATGTATGGAATACTCAGAAAAATAGTTGAAAACGGCAAGTAAACAAACGCTTGGAAAACGCAGAAATATAGTTGAAAACGGCGAGTAACCCAAATAAAACAAACGTATGAAATACTGAGAACAATAGTTGAAATCGGCGAGTAATCCAAATAAAACAAACGTATGGAATACACAGAACAATAGTTTAAAACGGCGAGTAACCCAAATAAAACAAACGTATGGAATGCTCAGAACAATAGGTGAAAACGGCGAGTAATCCAAATAAAACAAACGTATGGAATACTCAGATAAATAGTTGAAAACGGCGAGTAACCCAAATAAAACAAACGTATGGAATACTCAGAACAATAGTTGAAAACGGCGAGTAATCCAAATAAAACAAACGTATGGAATACACAGAACAATAGTTGAAAACGGCGAGTAACCCAAATAAAACAAACGTATGGAATACTCAGAACAATAGTTGAAAACGGCGAGTAATCCAAATAAAACAAACATATGGAATACTCAGAAAAATAGTTGAAAACGGCAAGTAGCCGAAATAAAACAAACGTATGGAATACTTAGAACAATATTTGAAAACGGCAAGTAGCCGAAATAAAACAAACGTATGGAATACTTAGAACAATAGTTGAAAACGGCAAGTAGCCGAAATAAAACAAACGCATGGAATACTCAGAACAATAGTTGAAAACGGCGAGTAACCCAAATAAAACAAACGTATTGAATAATTTTAACAATAGTTAAAAACCGCGAGTAACCCAAATAAAACAAACGTATGGAATACTTTGAACAATAGTTGAAAACGGAAAGTAGCCGAAATAAAACAAACGTATGGAATACTCTGAACAATAATTGAGATATGGAGAATAAAACGAACAGTAATTAAAGGTGTTTTGGAGTTTATAGCTTTTCGTCTGGAAACTGCAGCTATCCTAATCAACTCATATGCAATCGTACGAAAGTTGCATATTCCGAGTTCGAGTTTTCGGGTCATTGAGTCTTGATAGTTTACTTATTGGTCAATCAAAACCTTTGTTGTGGTGCTCAAAAGAGTCGTCTCACTGTGTTGATTCTTTTGAGCAGCACCAACAATAGCTCTCTAGTCGAATTCTTCCAAAATCCTCGTCGTTTTAATTCATCATTGTTTCGAAATAATGTCATCTTTATAATACAACAAGTTCATGAACACAGTGGTGTCAGAATTGTTGGGTAAAAACATTACGACTGACTCGCTGGTGTCAGAATTGTTGGGTAAAAACATTACGACTGACTCGCTGGTGTCAGGATTGTTTGGTAAAAGCATTACGACTGACTCGCTGGTGTCAGGATTGTTTGGTAAAAGCATTACGACTGACTCGCTGGTGTCAGGATTGTTTGGTAAAAGCATTACGACTGACTCGCTGGTGTCAGGATTGTTTGGTAAAAGCATTACGACTGACTCGCTGGTGTCAGGATTGTTGTGTAAAAGCATTATGACTGAATCGCAGGTGTCAGGATTAGTAATACGCATTACGACTGACTTGCTTGTGTCAGGATTGATGATAAGCATTACGACTGAATCGCTGGTGTCAGGATTGTTGCGTAAAAGCATTACAATTGACTCGCTGGTGTCAAGAGTATTGGGTAAAAGCATTACGACTGACTCGCTAGTGTCAAGATTGTTGGTAAGCATTACGACTGACTTGCTGATGTCAGGACTGTTGATAAGCATTACGACTGACTTGCTGGTGTCAGGATTGTTGGTCAAGCATTACGAATGACTCGCTGATGTCAGGGTTCTTGGGTAAAAGCATTACGACTGACTCGCTGGTGTCAGGATTGTTGGGTAAAAGCATTACGACTGACTCGCTGATGTCAGGATTGTTGGTAAGCATTACGACTGACTTGCTGGTGTCAGGATTGTTTGTCAAGCATTACGATTGACTCGCTGGTGTCAGGATTGTGGGGTAAAAGCATTACAACTGACTCGCTGGTTACAAGATTATGGGGTAAAAGCATTACGACTGACTCGCTGCTATCAGGATTGTTGATAAGGGTTACGACTGACTAGCTGGTGTCAGAATTGTTGGGTAAATGCATTACGACTGACTCGCTGGTGTCAGGATTGTTGGTCAAGCATTACGACTGACTTGCTGGTGTCAGGATTGTTGGTCAAGCATTATGACTGACTCCCTGGTGTCAGGATTGTGGGGTAAAAGCATTACAACTGACTCGCTGATGACAGGATTGTTGGTAAGGATTACGACTGACTCACTAGTGTCAGGATTGTGGGTGAAAATCATTACGACTGACTCGCTGGTGTCAGGATTGTAGGGTAAGCTTTACGCCTGACTCGCTGGCATCAGGATTGTTATTAAGCTTTACGACTAACTCGCTGGTGTCAGGATTGTTGGTAAGCATTACGACTGAATCGTTGGTATCAGCATGGTTGGTAAGCATTACGACAGACACGCTGGTGTCAGGATTGTTTCTAAGCATTGCGACTGACTCGCTGGTGTCAGGATTGTTGGTAACCATTACGACTGAATCGCTGATGTCAGGATTGTTCGTAAGCGTTACGACTGACTCACTGGTGTCAGGATTGTTGGGTAAACATTACGACTGACTCGCTGGTGTCAGGATTGTTCGTAAGCGTTACGACTGAATCGCTGGTGTCAGGAGAACTAGACCAATACAAAAAGTAGCTGGCTCAGGAAACGCCGTCATGTAAATAAAATATTGTTGAAAGCAGCATAAAATACATAAAAAACGAACCAAATAATGACGAGCGTGATCATCTTTGCAACCTACCAGTATATAAGGGAAATAACTCTTGCAATAGGACAAACAATAATCACTCTACATTTATTATCCTTAGTCTATGTTGCAAACATGCGCTATTTTGGTTATTGTCTATCTTGATCCGTATCCAAATCCAGACTCATTTTGACGCATCTGCTGAAGAAATCTTCTGAAAAAAATATGGAAAAGAGACAATATTGCACATGATTAGCATTCTTATTTTGCTACAATGTTTTCAAGTACATTTAAATCAAGATAGTTTGCCTAGGTGTTCTCAAAGTTGTCCGTTGCAGTTTTATCAGATGAGGGCAAGATTTAAGGTGTTCGACAATGGACCTATTATTTCGGATATTATCCCGTGATTAAAATGGACAATATTTCATTGCATCCCATGAACGGAAATCGGTGCAATACCCGTAACTTAGACGTTAATTGGAACGCTCCGACTAATCTCGATTTAGGCCTTATATATGTCCAGTTCCAGTTCTTTGAATATCCGAAACAGCGAGCATGTCATACATTCTTTTTGGGTTGGCCCCAATCTCATTTTAAAAGGAAACCGCCGTTGTCGAGAAGTTATCGTCGGAGATTTGAAACCGATCCCAAGTCGCGACACGACGGTCGCGGTGGAGTGCCCTTGTGAAAGGCACATGTCTGATACTGGTAGGCCTAGTTCTGGTTTGTTTACCTAGAAATCATGAAGGAAAGAACTGTCATGATATAACTGAAATGATGTTGAAAACGGCGTTACAAACAAACAATCCAATTAAAACCAGACTTTAACATCGCTAGCTCGTATATAGATCTAATGACATACAGGTCATTTCATATTCACCTTTGCATCAGCCAATCAGCCAATCAAATTGTCGCTAACAAAACCGTTTTGTATAAAACAGTGGAGATAACTAGGTAAAACAACGTCATCAATCATCATCATCAATGTAAATAAACGAGATCGAGAACCGGTGATTGTCAAGTGTTCGGATTGTATAGGACAGAAAGTTGGTTGTATCGTGCGATTTAATTGGACAATAATACGAGCACCTGCTCATGAATATTATGTGCATAGGGTCAATTCGAAACAACCTTGTATGCAGTGTTGTCAGATCCAATATACGTACAGCGAAGTATAGTGGCTGAATTTAATGTGATTGGAGCGTCTTCGACTTGAGTATGTAACTGAAATGACACGCTAATATTCAACGAGTCTACTCTCGAAAATAGTTAAATGGGATCTAACTCGGGTTGAACCCAAGAGATCCTTTTGGTCCCTGGCAAAGGTATTAATCGTTATCTAACCCTTTCCCACATATGACAAATCTTAAGCAGACTACTTTGAAAATATATTGGCAAAAATGTAAAAATCTCTATAAATGAAAGTGTGATTATTGAGAAGAGTTGAAAACGTTTTGACGCCTCTACAAGCAGACACATTTGTATTCTTGTTTTTGGTTTAACGCCGCATTCAGCAGCTTATGATTTATCACAGCGGACATGCTATATGAAATTATTCCCACACCATATATTTACATCGAGATAAAATACATATCTTATGGAACCAATACCACCCCTACTGCTGGTGCTCAAGAGTTGCATTGACTCCAATCACTCACATCCGTTTAACCGTCTCTTACGGTACACACAAGGGATCAGACCGTGGCTGCCATACCTGACAACTTTTCAAATTATTTTAAACAAAGACGGATATATAACATCGAAATGTTCTTGTTTTGATTCTAGCCGTACATTTGAACCGCGTCGGGCCTATTGGAGTCTTATCCAATCTACAAGCGCACAGTCTCGCCAGTCTTCACCTACTGCCTATATATTATATATCGAGCGTATTGAAGACTTAATCTATTTGCAAGCAACAGTCTCGCCAGTCTTCACTTACCGCCTATATATTATATATCGGTCCTATTGGAGTCTTATCCAATCAGCAAGCACACAGTCTCGCCAGTCTTCACGTAACGCCTATACATTATATATCGGGCCTATTGGAGATGTATCCCATCTGCAAGCGCACAGTCTCGCCAGTCTTCAATTACCACATATACATTATATATCGGGCCTATTGGAGATGTATCCCATCTACAAGCGCACAGTCTAGCCAGTCTTCACTTACCACCTTTATATTATATATCGTGCATATTGGAGACTTATCCCATCTGCATGCGCACAGTCTCGCCAGTATTTACTTACCACCTATATATTATATATCGGGCCAATTGGATACTTATCCCATCTGCAAGCGCATAGTCTCGCCAGTCTTCACTTACCGCATATATATATATTTTATATTACGTAGACGTAAATGCATATTCTGACAATACAGCTAGAAGTATATTTCAAGTTCTTGTTATATTTATAACATTACATAATGCCAAAGCACATATGTAATAATACCTAAAACAGCTAGAAATGTGGCACGTGTTGTTGTTATATTGATAACATTATATAATACCAAAGTCGATATGTAATTAGGCCTAAAACAGCTAGAAGTATGGCCCCAGTTTTTGTTATATTGATAACATTACATAATACCAAAGTCGATGTGTAATAAGGCCTAATATAGTTAGAAATGTGACCCAATTTGTTGTTATATTTACATCATTACATAATACAAAAGTCGATATGTAATAAGGCATAATACAGCTAAAGGTGTAGCCCCAGTTGTTGTAATATCTATAACATTACATAATGTCAAAGTCGATGTGTAATAAGGCCTAAAACAGCTAGAAGCGCGGCCCTAGTTGTTGTTGTATTGATAACATTACATAATACCAAAGTCGATGTGTAATAAGGCAAAAAACAGCTAGAAATGTGGCTCAATTTGTTGTTATATTTACATCATTACATAATACCAAAGACGATATAAAATAAGGCCCTAAAACAGAGTTGGTGGTGTATTTATAACATTACATAATACCAAAGTCGATATGTAATAAGGCATAAAACAGCTTGAAGTGTGGCCCAATTTATTGTTATATTTACATCATTACATACTACCAAAGTCGATATATAATAAGGCCTAAACAGAGTTGTTGTTATATTTACATCATTACTTAATACCAAAGTCGATATGTAATAAGGCCTAAAACAACTAGAAATGTGGCCCAATTTATTGTTATATTTACATCATTACATACTACCAAAGTCGATATATAATAAGGCCTAAACAGAGTTGTTGTTATATTTACATCATTACATAATACCAAAGTCGATGTGTAATAAGGCATAAAACAGCTAGAAGTGCGGCCCTAGTTGTTGTTATATTGATAACATTACATAATACCAAAGTAGATATGTAATAAGGCCTAAAACAGATATAAGTATGGCCCAAGTTCTTGTTATATTTATAACATTACCTAATACCAAAGCAGATATGTATTAAGGCATAAAACAGCTAGAAGTGTGGCCCAAGTACTTGTTATATTTATAACATTACATAATACCAAAGTAGATATGTAATAAGGCCTAAAACAGCTAGAAGTATGGCCCAAATTCTTGTTATATTTATAACATTACATAATACCAAAGTCGATATATAATAAGGCCTAAAACAGATAGAAGTATGGCCCAAGTTCTTGTTATATTTATAACATTACCTAATACCAAAGCAGATATGTATTAAGGCATAAAACAGCTAGAAGTGTGGCCCCAGTTGTTGTTATATTCAAATATTACATAATACCAAAGTCGATATGTTATAAGACCCTAAAACAGATAGAAGTGTGGCCCCATTTGTTGCTTTATTCATAACATTACATAATACCAAAGTCGATATGAAATAAAGCATAAAACATTTCATCTTCTTTGGTAAAATCATAGTGTATTTAGGACCGGAGGCCTTGTATTACTGAATAAACTATTTGTATTTTTATTGTATTTATATAATTCTATTGTAGAAATCGTGTTACCGCATCGTACATATCTATTGAATGACTCTTGTTTACAATATTACATTAAATTCAAAGTCCCAGTTCATGCTGTAAACTTTTCACACGTTTTTCGACAGATTTAAACAATTCGTAGATATGTTCGTCTTTAAAACGTTCAAATTGGAAACATGTTTTCGTTGTGCCGTGATAGCTTGGTCTACATGATCGGTAATGGCGAACAGCGGCTTCCATTTCAGGGACTCTGTAACTGAAATAATACAGGATAAAGAGTTAACTCCAAATATTGCAAACATTATTAAAATTTGAGATGATACTCACCTTAACTAGTCTGGAGTAACCTGCCCCTACCATTACATTATAGGGTCAAACATACGCCAATAATGGCGGCGCCCTTTGAAAATGGTGGATATTTCAAAAGGTTTTGTTGAACACCCGGTTAAACTTTTAAACTCTGAATGTCGTTTGATTCATTATGTAATGTATTGATTCCAAAAATCAATGTGTAATGGTCCACAGTAGAGTTTCCGAAAATCAATTGTATGTTTACTAGTGTACTATATATATACGATAGCTTTATATAAGGGGAGGGGCCAATCTAGTCGCCATTGTTGGTTCATGCCAGAGGTACTAATTTACTGCAGTACGCTGGGTACCAGGCTACTCATAATATTCCAGACAGTACTTTGTGTACTGATTCTAAATGTGTTTTATTAATTCTAGGAGATGTAATTCAGTTATAACAATTATAACAACTAAATTACTCATTTTCAGCCAAGCAACTATTGTGTCATCCACCAAGGGACTAACAACCACATGTATCTATATACTATCTATATACTACACAACTCCCTCTTTGTTTCAATAAAAACAAACAAATGTAACAATTCCATCGTGTTTTAGCATACCAATATAACTGAACTGAGCTACATGTCAGGGTCCAATTCCACCAATCTTACTTATCGCTATGCTTAAATACTTGTTTTCCATCATTTTTGTTTTTCTAAAGAAATGCCAAACTGTTTAGTTTCTTAACAAAGATTGTTAGTCAGCAAGGTAACCTGTTATACCATAAAATAACTCCACCATTCATGATTTACAAAATCTTAGGGAAGCATAAAAGACGAAATATGATTTTAAGTTTTTAAGTATTACTTAATGCTAAGTAAGGTTTGGGGAATTGAACCCAGTTTGAATGGCCTGAAGTGCTTTACTAGCCATCAGGATAGTGTTTTCCTATTTTAATTGTTTTTATGCTTTTAAAAGATATACGATTTTCAAAATTTTCATCGGGTGGTGCTCAATAAGCTATTTGTGTAATGTGTTCATAATGTTATAATATTTACACACTCACCGCAATCCAATGGCTAGTTTAAAGACGAAACAAAGAGCACTTTTCACTGACATGTTTATTTGTATGTTTTTCAACAAAATTTGCATCAGTATTTAATTCATATCACGGCGTTTCCTGGAGAAATGACCAGTACCTCTTGTACGTTTATCTTAACAAAAGCGAATGAGTTGCAATAACTTGAAATACTCTCCCTGCAAGACTGGGTATCAATGAAGCAAGCAACTAGAGCCATTCATTTGTAACTTATTTGTTAATACCTAACCGAGAATCGAACCCTCATTGTCTCCCTTTCTTGAGACAACAGCTGTCACCACTGCACCATCGAGGAGGTTGTCTATCGGTCGCTATACATGAGCAGTTGTCTACTTTATTGAGTAGCTTAGATTAACAAAATGCCACAATCTAAGCTCGCCTCAGCATCAAGTCGAGCTATTGTGATCACACAGTGTCCATCGTTGGTCGTTAACACATTCTTAAAAGACTTCTCCTCTAAAACCAGAGGGCCAATTTTAACATGACTAAACAGTTATGTTCTATTTGGTCTTCTTCTTTAAAACGTGTAGCACCGTTTTGGGTATTTGAAACCTGTTGATGCGATGGATTGCGAGCAAAATCATTTATGGGCCTTTTTCTACAAAATGATATGGTAACGATTAAGGCCCGACTGGAAGTGGGGGCTAAAATCTCTTTGCACGCCTCGTCATTATTATTTGAGTATACGAACCATATGGAGAGACTATGTATAGAACGGGGTTAAAATGACGACAACACTTTTCTCTTTCTCTGTTGCTGG
Source organism: Serripes groenlandicus (assembly GCA_031761405.1). Lineage (NCBI taxonomy): Eukaryota > Metazoa > Mollusca > Bivalvia > Cardiida > Cardiidae > Serripes > Serripes groenlandicus. Next base: position 36,808,391 of record JASEVX010000003.1, on the reverse strand, counting down.
TCTGATTTCAAAATAGAATACAGAAACAGTCTACAATTAATAACTCACATTTCTTATACTCTGAAACAGCTTGTTTGATTTCAAGACAATTTGGCAGAAATGATACTTGGACAAATAACTCACGTCAGGTTTGCGATTCAGGGCTAACTGTCCTACTTGTTTCATTTCTGGAAGGCTTTAAGCACCCAAAACACCCAATTGAACTTCAATTTTTTAAAATTGAATTTGTGGTCTCTGTGGTCAATTACGAGAATTGTTAACCTTCACGTGGATAATAATGGGTTTTATTCCAATAATAATAATACTAATAATCATTATATTTTTTGTTATTATTATTATTATTTTAATGATTAATAATAATTACAATGATAATAATAATAATGATAATAGCACATGGATATTGTTAATTAACGTTGCATATATTTTATAAATTAACTGATGATTATATAAATACATAGCAAAAACAAGATATAATTATATTTTATACATTTTGGCCATAATATATATATAATTATATTTAAATAACATTTCAACACATTTTAGATATCATTTATATAATAAAGTATAAATAAATTGAACATCTTGAAATATTTATGTATAGGCTGATATAAAATTAAAACATATATTAACTCAAAATATTTTTCATATGTATATACAACACTGTAATGTTACATTCGTACACTTTCACTTTAGTTTAACTAAGTAAGTAGAAGCATCAACATAAGTCTTGGTTTCCATTTCGCCAGTTTACAGCTGGTGCTTCAGCCTTATGAGCCTTTGCTCTAGCTCACGTTAGACCCGCATCCTTAGCCGCTGCTTTCCACCGTTGGCGTGCTGGAATAGCTTGGCCTCGTTAGCAGCCAACTCTATACGGACCATGTCTACCAGAGTGTATATTTTAGGGTGGCAGTGTCGCAGTTGGTTGTTTATGTTATGGTGCCAACACTCAACATGATTGGTATTGCGTGGACCATCATTGTCGTAATGGTTCCAGGCTCTACGGCCTCACTCTATCCACTGCTCAGTCACATAGTCCTTGAACCTAGACACAGGCGCTTTGGCAGCACTGACCTAGTCTTAGACCGCTGTCTGAAAGATATAAGAAAGCACATGAATTAAAAAGCAAACACCTTCTGCCGAAATAGCTACATCACTTACAAAATGATATATTCTTTCATACTGTTATTGCTCTTTTAAATACATAGTTTAGTTTTCCATCATACCGTTTGTATTCATGGTATTTTTATTTTGATGATATGTACCATTAAATGCAATTTTGAATAGATAATTACCTGTATTGACTGGATTTGGCTTCGTAGAATGTTGGCAGTTTAGCCACAACATATTGGGTGAACTCGTGCCATTCCATATATCGTGTGTCTGCCAGCATATCGTTGAAGATGGAAGGTACCGGCTGCGTTAATCGATCGGACCTGCTTTCGGACACCACTCATGATGTCCTCAGCAACGATGACGCTGTCATCTCTTGGGTGATTGTGTTCTCCAGCGATTCTAGTAGGAAGATCATTCCTAGTGTTGAACTTCGCATTGCAGGTTTTGTTGACACAGTTCCAGTAGCGACTCTCCCGTCTTCTGGTTTTCAGGCCGCACATGTAGCCATTTAGAACCAGAGTCTGATCTCCTCAGCCGTCTCTATGAACCGTATTGTTACTAGCACATTTTCCATTTAAGGTGGATTATGGATACAGAGAAAACCTCTTTGTATACTATGTTAAACAATAATTTTCAGTTAGTGACCTGTTGATATTTCAAACTTAATATATGTCTGTCATTTATTAATATGAATCAGATTTATTATTGTTAACCTTACCTACTAACAATTTGTATTTTATCTATACACAATTACAGAAACACCTTTTGGCCTTATAGATATGCATTGAAAACAAATGACAAAAAATATCATTATATTCTATAATAAACAGAATGAAACAAGGTTTCTGAAATAAACAACAGGGAAATAATATACTGCAATAACAAGTTGGTGTGTGTTGTTCTTTTCTTTCTTAAACAGTATAGAAAATACAGGTAGGTTTGAGGTGAGAAGAGATAATTGGTGATATTTGGTAAGTGCGAAAATAAGTGGTTGGGAAAGTGGGAACAAACCAAAATAAATCCGTATTAAAGTAAGTATTTCCAGATAACGTGTTTGCCTTCAATATACAATTTAAGTTTTGGAAAGTACACGACCGCCATATTGGATGTTCCCGTGACTGTCTGCCATTAAAAAGAACATGCCAGGTAAGTGATAATGATACCAAGTTCTCAAAGAGCGAGCGATTTACCTTCTAAAGCCTTTCTTAGGTGTAAAGGAATGTGTGCTAAGACCAGATATTCTGAGTCGGTTCGGCATTACCACGTGTTTAATGCGGTCTGAAGTAAGGCTTGTCCTGTTTAAGTACCGACCCACTGTAAATAAAGATCTGTTCGATGTTGGTCCCCAACTTGTGGTGTAAATGTATGTGCCAAATCTGAAACCGGCAGCATCTGGCTGCATCCGCCACAGACGGTCCTGCAATTAAAAAATATGAGATAAAGGAACTTGCTGTATATCCGTTTTTGGATCATTAAAAGTGATATTGGCGTTGTATTGGTCCTACACTTCTAGTTGTTTGACATCAGATGCACTTGGTTCTATTTAACATATAGGCGGAAAGTGATGAACGTGATGGGACGGTGTGTATGCATATTCTCACCCGAGTCTTCAATGTACGCAGATGGAATATGGATCGTATAAATATTTCTCTATTCCACAATGTGTTCATCTCATAATCGATAATTTTATTTCCCTTTATAGAGAGTTACCTTATTTAAGCTAAGATGTTTTCAAAATCATATGCTGCATATTTTTTGTATGTGGGAAAGGGTAAATGTCGATGTTCGTATGTCGTGGTTCAAAAAACAAAAATCTCTTAAAATAGCACCTCCACAGAGCGTTAACCCCTACAGAACGACATGTTTAGGTTTGAAACATGAGGCAAAATTGATGCAAAATATCAGAAAAGAACAAAATTAATGATTTTGGAATATAGTGGAAAACATTGCGAAAAAATGTGAAATTGGTTTGTACGAGCAATTTGTTCCTTTCCTACAATAATTTCCAACGTTGTATGCATTCAAGTGCGACAAAATGTGTTTCTATCAGGAGAAGGTATTTAAAACCTCTAAAGAGTATCGGACAGATGCATTACTTTGCCTCCGCACGTATGTTGCTCTGCATAGGTTGCACTGTGTAGCTTAGAGTTGATTTACTATTGAACGTTTGATACGAGAAATTATATCAAGAGTGATGTGTAGGCGCATGTAAACAAACGAATGTGTTTGCACGAGTTCGTAATTAGCGGGTTAAATCACGAGGGATGGGAAATCTCGTATTTATCGTTCAATGGTATATACATTATTTCTTACATATGCAAACGATGGAAAGTAATGTCGTTTCTCGTAACTGGCGTTTTTTTATGTTTCGATAAAAGTAGCTTTGATAATGGTGCTTTTTTTATGCGAATAATGTTTATGTGACATATGTGGTGACGTAATATACATGTACGTGACGTCATTTAACATCATCCGGGCGACTGCTTATAATCCATGTGAATGATTTCTCCCTAGATAATTAATGTTTAAATGCAGAAGACTATTCAAGACAATTGTGATGCTTAATCGTCGGTTAGTGTGGAAATATTCATTTTTGGAAAAGGATAACGTCACTGTCGTGGGTAGACATGTTGAAGACACGTAATGAAACTATTAGTTTTAAGAATGATCATAAACACTTGCTGTACGTCAATTATAAAGTTATATAACAAGAAGAAACATTTTCTGGATATCAAGATGTAACTCATAATGATATTCTGTCCGAACTGTGGTATGAAAGAGGAATCCATTGGTAGACCAGGCAGTTCGTGAACCCTTTCTCGTTGTAGAAAGCAGACGGACTATAGAACTTCAACATTTGTTATTTATCGTGGATGCATTTAAGTGTAAAAATACTTGAAGAAACATAAATATGATTCTCATTATAGGACATAACTCGCTTTAAATTGTATTTAAACAATGTTACCTATAAACTGATCACGAGGGAAAAAGCAGATCTACATATGCTACATTTTCAACGAAGAAAGAGAGTTCGTGAAGTAAGACTGAACATGCAAATTCCGTGTAATTTATGTAACGATATTCTTTTCGATCATTTGTATTTGTATTGTTAACATATGATGAAATGTAAATAAAACTATAATAACATAATTTCTGAATTTTGTTTGTGTGTGTTTATTAAATCATTTCTTTGATGGCTATACTACCCACAACTAGTTATTTAGAAACGTAGTTCCGGCGATTACGTAATTTCTAAAAAATTGTAAACATGTAAACAAACAATATTTATACCAGTGTTATATATCCCATAATCTGCTCATTGCAAGATAACATGTTTTACACAATAAATCTTCGCAGTGAATGATATATATAATAAATATAACTTACAAACAAGGGCATCCACGTTTCATACCTGTTGGGAACTATATACTCGTCTATATCAATGCTTACTATGTACTTATAGCCTTTTAATCGCTCCAAACCATCCATGAGGGATACTGCTTCGTGGTTGAAAAACACACGTCCGTGGTACAGTCGATGTAGATCAAGATCACGGTTATAATAATCTAGAAGGTAGAAATACAAGCTCATTAAAACCATATTTTATCTTCGTTGCAGGAGTATTATGGCCTGGTTTCAAGTGTGGCATAAAAGCATGGTCCAATCTCCATAACGTAACTCAATGCATATATGGTATGGTGGCTGGCCGAAGCCGAGTACATTGACTGAATAAAAACCTGACTATTTATACCACTTGGATTGTCTGTAACATCGGTACACTTCAGTAGGCCTGGCAGTTACCACTTTCTTGTGAATTGGCCCTGGCACACAAATAATATTCTTTTTTTTACACAATGAGATTGATAAGTTTTACCATTCCAATAACACTACTTGTTCGTTTAGCAATTCCTTACTATTTGTAAGACAAACATGATGAACAGTTTCAAAACTAAATTAAAATAAGATTCATATACAATTATTATATTTGAAAATAAAGGCCTCCGGCCCATAATATTACGCAATATGTTTCAGTTGATATCATGAGTATTTAACTGTGCATAAGGTCAATTGGAGACGACCCTTTATATAAATACGTTTTAGTCAGATCCAATATACATGCGCATACTTGATGCATAAGATAAATCTGATTACAATATGGATGTAACATGAAACTCCATATTCAATTACATATCGAATATATTTTAATTAGATACCTCATAAAATAGCATAGCAGATAAATGGTTAAAACCTACTTGTGGTCGGGAAAGAGAACGGGACGATCTCCACTAATCCCTTGTGTTGGTAATAGTGCAGAACTCTTGTTGCATTTTTGTGGAGCCTAAACGCATAGAATATCACCTTGTTTATTCCCATAAGACGATGGAGCTCCAACCAGGCTATAAGATTCGACCCGCTTACAGTTTCATATATAATCTACAAGGGATGGAAAAAAGACTTATTTACTCAAGGTTAAAATGGCTGTCGAAACTATAGAAACTAGGAAATATTATTCCGTTCATTCGTTACCGAATCTCATTACATTGGCTGGCTGTTCTTCTGAAATTGAAAGGTAAATTAAACTGTAAAATAAAGTTAACCTCTTGGATCGAAAACTGCTCGGTCAACATGTGTGTTTTTTTAATGTTTACGAATGTTAAATGCTTTTTTGGATTTCCCTTCCTGAAGGTAAGTTGTGGGGGTAGCAATACGACTGACTCGCTGGTTTCAGGATTATGGATGAATAGTACTGATAGCTTACCAAGGAAATGCCGTGATATTACAGAAACACAATACGAAGAAAGAACTATCAATGCAGTATTCTGTGTTGTTTGAAGACCGACATTCTACTACAGTCTTCCACTGTCCATAAGCTAGACGGAATGGGGCCACTTACCGTTGCAAATATAGCAATTTCATTAGGGTGTGCGTAGGTATAGTCGACTTTCACATACACGGAGACGTTTGTTGGACACTCCGTTATGCTAGAATTCTCTATTAATGTCGCGAGTACGATCTTGACGTCATCCTTATCGTGCCCAATCAGATCACAGATAAACTGGTGTGCACGAAACTCGTTTGTGTAAGATCTGCCAATTTTCAAAATTTGTGGAAACGCCTTTCTTGCTTTAGATTGATAGAGCACACAACACGTGTAATCCTGATTTGTTAAGTTCGCATGTTCCCAACCATGGATGGACAGCTGATCCCACGTCCTGTTATTCGTTGAGTTACTTATGATAGCGGAGTATAACAAAACATTACGGCCAAACGTCTGAATAGGCACTGAGATGTCTTTGTCATAATAGAACAATCTGGGTCCAGTAGGTAGCGGTGGAATCTGTTAAATGAGAATATACATTTGGGAAACCACGTGGATACATATTATCATAGCTTTATATGCTACAATACAATAACATTATATTGTAATGCCATAACTCACCAAACAGCTGTCCGACGTGGTAGGTACGTGGTCTGTGCGTCAAGGTATACACTTGTTCAAAGTGAGGCCGCGATCTCTTGGAAGACGTCTTATATACACCCGACCGTCGAGTGTAAATCACGGGCCCGGAAGTCGTCTCCAGCGCAGATGTCGTCGTGCCGGATACAACACTATCATATTGCGACATGTGTATAATCTCAGTCGTCTTTACAAGCTAAGGGTAATGTGCCCATTGCATTCCCGTATTCGTGTATCCGAAATTCGTGAGCCTAAGCTCTAAAACAAACTGCCAAGTTGCATGAATCTTTAGACATCAGAAAATATTTTAGCACTTCTCAATTGACTGCTAATACAGAATCACGTGAAATCAGAAACAGGTGAGAATAATAAAATTAAGAACCTAGGGTGATGAAGAATTACGGAATGATGACACGGTACGAATGGGATGATGTTCCGGTTTTATCTATTCGCAAGTCAACTTTAACATTTACAATTGATAGACGCATCTGTAGCAGACGACATTATACAACGTAGTAGCAGCAGGGGAAGTGTCTATGTCCAACGTATGGGTGGTGTAGTGGAAGAGTGTCCGCCTCGGATGCGGGAGGTCGTGGGTTCGATCCCGTGCCGGGTCATAACAAACACTTCAAAATTGGTAGTAATGGCTGTCCTCCTAGGCGCTCAGGATTAAGGTGTTAGTTTTACGCCTGACTCGCTGGTGTAGGATAAATGGACCAGATATATTGGTCTATTACCCAGGTAACGCCGTGATTCAGCGTGCTCAGGATATTAGTACGGGTAAATTACCAAGGACACGCCTTGATATATAAAGGATCAGACATGAGTTGTCATTTCATATAAAGTTGTATTAAACGAGTACAAGAAATGTGTTATTACGCGAGCCTTTAGCGAACAAATTTCTTCAACGATTTTAATAAAACTTTATGAAACTAATGTCAGAATATTTTTTTATCACATGAAGAAACACAAAAAGAAAGTCGGGTTTTCGCGGTCAAAATAGTCCCAACATGTAATATTTAATTAACAAATCACACAAAAAAATAATTATGACCGATAATGGTCCCTTTACCTCGTCCATTTATCGTGACATTTGTGTTTACCGGATACACATCCTCAGCCATTTTGTTAACATTGTTGCAGATGATTACAAAAATATTGATTCGGTAAAATACATAATGGGTATACTAGATCGGATACAAGCATTTTCATGTGTTTAAACTGCAATACTTTTGAAAACGGCATAAAACATTATTCCAACAAACGAACAAACAATCTGAAGAATAGTAAGATGTAATCTCATTAAAACCAGACCTTAACTTCGCTGCAGTAGCAAACGCTCTTATAGATCTGATGACTGCATATTTCATGTCGTCTCAGATTAACTTTTTCATCAGTCAATCAAATTGTCGCTACAAAAACGTTAGATATCAACAGGGGGGATAACCCATACTCATGCTCATGAGTATCTAAATGTTTAGGGTCAATTTGATACGACCTTGGATAGATCCAATATACGTACAGCGAATTATTTTGGTCTGATTTTAATGGGATTGACTAAGAGGTAACTTGCTTCTTGTGGTAGTGGACGAGAATATATCGTAAACAATAACACGTAAACAACGACCAATACTAGCACGGCGAATACACAAGGACGTGGAAGAGAACTCATTCTAGCTGTTCCGTCAAACTATCTGTAAGAACATAAACAAACACCATTAGGATTAAACAAGTGACCTGATATGGTGTTAATTACCCCCATATCCCACATAGAGACACTTTGCGACGCATCTGCAATAGAGGACATTTGAACAAATTGTGGCAAATGAAGAGGTTGCTCTTGATGATTAAGTATGATGCTAGATTATGTTTCCAACTTAATTCAGTAAATACACTTTCATCTATAGATATGTTGTGTATGTTAACTTATACGTTCTCAAAGTCATCTGCTGCAGATTTCAGTGTTGTATGTAGGAAAGGGTTAAATAGTTAACTTTGAACACATCTAGGTAGGTGAAATGACAGGTAAACTGTTAAAATGTCATTAAATCGTTATCAATCAATCAACTGGTCAATATGGTCAGGTGATTCCATAGCTAGTCTCTCCACCAGACGTCGGTTCAAACACCCCTTTTCATCATTCGGTGGCTCTTGGGTGCGGGAGGTTGCGGGTTCGACTTGAAGCCGGGTCATACCAAATACTCTAACATTGGTAGTAATGGCTCCCCTCCTTGGCGCCCAGGGTTGTGGGAGTAGAATGTATTGATTCGTTTCATGAAATGAGCCCTCCCACGAGAAAACCAACATCATCTCTGCGTAATGTTTCGACCCAGATCAGCCTGCGCAGACTAATCCGGCCCGACACATTCCGTCTGACCGGGATAGAGGTATAGAATAATGATTCCTGAAACAGAAAATCACAGGAGGCGAAAAGTTTCTATCCGGGTTAGCCTGCGCGGCATGCTTAGGCTGATCCGGGTCGATACTTTACGCAGAGTCCACAATGCTGGTTTTCTCGCGGGACGGCTCAAATGTAATACTAGTCATCCCTGTAATTGACCCAGGAAATGCCTTGATATACGTAACTGTAAAACAATGGAAAGCGGAGTAACACACCATTCAAGCTCGGAAAGATCTAAACTCTTTTGTGTCCTGATGTGTCCACCTTTATCCTTTTTTTTCACATGCAGACGCATTTCGACACATCTACAGCCGACAACCTTTGAAAACATTTTTGCTAAAGGAGAAATTATTCATTGTGAGTTTATTCCCTAATCTCACAATGTTTTCAACTCTATTTGATAATTGTATTTTCATATAATATATATTATAGATATTTCCCTCAGTTTTGCCTAGACGTTTTCAAAGTCGTCTGCCGCAGGTGTGTTGTGATTGGGAAGAGTTTGTTTGTTTGTTTGTTTGTTTGGAGTTTAACGCCGCTTTCAACAGCTTTGGTCATATCACGGCGGTCAGTGCACCTACCCATGTTTTCCTGGCTTTCCCACACCAGTACTTGCACAACATTCTTTCGAAGCCACTGACTACTTTCTCACATAAATCAGAGGTGAGAGGCAATGGGAAAAATTGCTCGAAAGAAGATTGGGAAGAGTATAGACGATAAGTGTAAAACATCGTTATTTATATTCAAAGGAGATTTTAAGAAATAGGAAATCATTCCCATGCGAATGATCGGTTGTACCGAGCTACCTGACCCGTACCATAACATTATCAGGTCAGAGTGAAACAATTCATTTCCATAGGCGACCATTATAGAGTTATGTGCTATGGCCTTTTCCCAAAAATCCAATTAACCCAGAAACCTATATGCAATTAAAGATAATTCTTAAAACTACCAACAAAGCACAAAAAATTCACATATGCACCTTCCTTTTTTTTCAGCTCATTTCAGAAAATACATGTTGTTCTGAAAATTACTCCTAAGCCATCAATACAGCTAAAAGCAAACAATGTTTTGATTACAAATCAGTCAGAGGGTATTCAACCTTATTAAAATCAATATTGTCGAATGGGAGACCACTCCAGTCTCATGAATTCATCTGAAAACCCCAGGACGAAATTGTCTGCCCGGCGCTCCGGTCCGATATAAGTTACCGTGTTTTCAACGTCAGAAAGCATATAATTGGACATTGTTGCCAGTACCATGCACACACATGATCGGTTAACCCTTTGACTGGCGGAACCGATCGGATGTAGCCGATGCCACCAGCACAAAGATAGGACAGCCGACGCATCCGCTCTTCAATATTGGCTTCTAAATTCAACAAATGTATCTTGATATTCCTCGAAATGGCTTCTTAATACTCAAAGCTGGTTATTTTCTATTTTAAATTTCAGCAATGAAAGGGTTAAAAACTTTAGCAGCTCTAAATTGTCCTATGTGAGCAACTGCCGGCAAAACACATATCGTGCCCACGAACATTAAAAAGCGCTCCAGAAGATGGACAGTCATTTAATGTAATTATAGAGCCCAATTGCTTTCATTTAATATAAGCAATTATACTTATACAGGCCCATTTGATAGTGTACACTTTATCATGCACAGGCATTTGACAGGTGCATACACATTACATATACAGAGTTAGATACATGGGAGTCCGGTCGCGATATCCTAGCTCTTTCCGAAAATAATTGAATGTGCTCAAGCCTCAATGTTATAGCACTGATACACGCGAGGCCATGTTCATGGAAAGGACCAGTACTTGACCTGAAGCTGAGTGAAGACAGGTAAATGTCACCCGGAAAAGCCCAGAATCAGTGTTACAACTCTCAGGAGATGAACAGTTTTACATCTGTGCCATAACTTCAAAGAGTCGGAAATTTTTAAACCAGTGTTACATCTTTAAGCAGACGGACATTTTTGAACCAGTGTTGCATCTTTCAAGGGACGGACATTTTTGAACCAGTGTTACATTTTTCGTTTTGAACACATGTTGCAACATTAAGCAGATAGACATTTTTGAACCAGTGTTACATCTTTCAGGAGATGGATATTTTTGAACCAGAATTACAACTTTCAGCAGATGGACATTCCTTAATCAGGAATACAACTCTCAGGCGATGGATATTATCTCCTTTTATACGAACTCAATTGGACTTGAAGACTTTCTTAACGTAATTGTTTTTACTTTGCCTATCTTGCAGTGTACATAATTGAATGACAAATGTTTGTATACGTGCTATAGGCACAATATGCTCGGTGTTGTATATTTCGTATGAAATGTGTGGTGTGGGTTGTGCAATCATAAAATGCGTTATCGCAAACCATTTAAGAATGAAAGTTTACTGTAGTTTTGAAGAACTAACTGCATTTTTCTTTTCCATGAATGAAAATTGGTGACAGAGTGTCCTTGGATCAAAACTTTATAATAAGCGCGCAATTCCACATTTATAAACCTATACGAGATCAAACATAAGAAACATTTCAGAAATAAATTGCACCGTGAGAGAACAAAAACATTTCTCAACACTTTCACTGCCAAAGGCAATTAGAGGCTTTTGCAAAAAAAGCAAATTTCAGGTGAGACAGCTGGTAACGAGGTGTCTCTCCTGACATCTGCATTGTTTGCCACTTAGTTATTAAATTTTACCAAACTTCCTGCTGGACGAAAAATGGACCGGTCAATGGAAAAGTCATTTTTTTGGCAGTGAAAAAGTCGTCCAGAAGATGAAGATGAGTCGAAATCACCGTATGATCGTTCCGAGTAAATGTTTCCTTATCCCACAATAATCTTTCAAAATAATCATTACCTGTAGAAACTTTCAAATGTCGTCTATTTCAGGGAGATAACAGAGGTTAAAACATACCTCTTTGAAAGATCAGACAATCACTTGAAGAAACTCACGTGTATCCAATTGATATGTGTCACCTTATATTAATCGTATCCATATATTGACGGTTGGCAATATGTTTAAACATTTCCTAAATAATATATCCTCTATTTCAGTGGAAAAGCAAAGGTTAGAACATACCTCTTTGAAAGAAAGATCAGGCAATCACTTGAAGAAACTCACGTGTATCCAATTGATATGTGTCACCTTATATTAATCGTATCCATGAATGACGGTTGGCAATATGTTTAAACATTTCCTAAATAATATATCCTCTATTTCAGTGGAAAAGCAAAGGTTAGAACATACCTCTTTGAAAGAAAGATCAGGCAATCACTTGAAGAAGCTCACGTGTATCCAAGTGGTGTGTGTGTTACCTAATATTATTCGGATCCATGCGAATAACGCTTAACGATATGTGTTAACCATTTACCAAATACAACAAACCAGCGACAGACGACTTTGAAAACATCTTGGAAAAGATATATAGAATTTTCTCCAAGAAAATATTGTGGTAAAAGGAGAAATTGCCCATTATTGTTAATTTCTTAATTGTTCGCATTGTTTTCAAATGTTGTCTGGTGTAGATGTGTCAGTATGCACCGATATACGGGAAGGGGGTTGTTTATACTTTACAACGTGTCATTGATGCATGTTTGTTTGTGTTTGGTTACAAAAAAATAGAATAGAAATGTACACATACATTGATTATCGTTTAAACATTTCTCACAAACATACGCCTTCTCACGCCTCTGCAGTAGACGATTTTAAAAACATTGTGGCAAAAGTAGAAATTGCTCGTAAATGAGCAATTTCTCCTTTTGTCACAATGTTTTCAATTGTATTAAATAATTGTTATTTCATTGATATGAAGCGTTTCCATGTTTTCAAAGTCTTCAGCTGCAGATGTGTTTCATGCGGAAAACGTTATACACAGAAGTTCTGTATACTGCAGCGTAGTGACTGTATACAATTGATAAGGGTCTCAGGGTGTTTAACTCACGATGTCTCTTTAACTGTACTATCACATTAACTTGTTCGCTACCAACGGTAATTAAAGACTTTTGCAAACAATGCATATTCATGTGAGACAGCTCGCAACGGTCTGACTATCCTGAAATCTGCTATGTCTGTCACTTAGAAATTAAATTTTACCAAATTTCTTGTTAAACGAAAAACGGAGTGGTCCAATTTTCAACATGGAAGAGTCGACTTTGTGAAATTCGCTAGATAAAGAGTTAACGTCACAGGTATATGAGCGTCGCTCTGCGAAAACCAATCGTAAGGCAATTGCGAGCAGTATACATCCAGATCAACCAGCGAAATCAACGCAGTCTGACCCTGCTCAACATCGCCAATTAGTGATAGAAAGTTTCTAGAAACTTCTATAAAGCAGTATCCATTTCGATCCTTGGCATGTTATGCGCAGGCAGGTCTGTTTCCACTTGAATTATAACAACGTTAAGATTGGTTTTCATGGAGCATCTCCCCCGACCGGATCATTCCAAATACTTTAAAAATGGTAATAATGGCTGCCTTCTTTGTTGCGCAGGGTTTCGGGTTAGCGTAACGACTGACTGGCCGGTGTCAGGATAGATGGAGCAGTAGTACAGGTAACTTACTCAGGAAAAGCCGTGATATAACTGAAAATATGTTGAAAGTGGCGTCAAACACCAAACAATCAATAAATCATGGAGCATCTCTCTTATATATATATTTATTAACCCATTGACGGATGGAACCGAATTAAGTAGGCCTGTGGCATCAGGTAAGGTCACGGACGGCCGGCCCATCCGCGTCGTCTGACAAGGCCTTATGTTTGGTCTTGAAATATATAGAAACATACCTTTTCTATAATTAATACAATTAGCACTTAACCTTTAACAGAATATACTTGGCACTCATAGATATTCGTGGCGTTTTGTTCTTATTTTAGATTCCGAGACCAAAAGTTAAATACAATGTCCTATTTAAAACAAGCTGCCAACATATATCGTAATAGACTGTGTACGTTACACACATAACTACCGACACAGTGACCACGGGTTCGAATCCCTAAAAGGAAATGTCTTTTAATGTTTTAATCTTATTTATAATGGTACTCTTTTACTGTTATATGAGAATTTCTTTTTATTAAAGTACAGGTATGAAAATTAATTATATCAGGGACGTAGATATGATCTTATCTACGTTCCTGATCATAAGTATTCTATATTTTCGAATTTACCTTATAGAAGGAACTATGTGCGTATGTAGGATTCGTTGTAACTTTAAGATTACATATACATTGACAACATTCAATTTGAAGGTCGAAGGGAAAAGTATGATTGACTAAATGAAATTTCGTGAAAAGATGAACATATGGTCGAATATAAATTAGATCAAATTTCACCATTGGAAAGCAAAAACAAAATGTTTGCCTTGCATGCGAATCGAACCCATGAACAGTTACCTTTTAATACTCTGAACTTCTTTATTCCTACACACGAAGCTATCAAGATAGTGATGTTTGAAGTACCAACCAAGGTTAACGTATTCATTAGGTAATAATCACGTACATGTAATAATAAACATCTTTTCACAATGGTCAGAAGCAGGGCAATACGGCCGAATAATACCATATCATATTCTTTCAAAATTAATTTGACCAATACGCCTTTTACATTGGACAAGTCCAAAAGCAGCCTGAAATGCACTTTCGACCTCAAACAAATGAAATTAAGAATGTTAAACGGAACACAGGTGTCGCCTGCGGGAGTTCGATAATAAGTGAGAAAATGGCCGTCCAAAATATTCACACAATGCTACACTGAATATGCATGCTGAATTGTGGTTCTTATATACGGCAAATCTTCATATGAGTCGTCCCGCGAGAAACCCAACATGATGGCATCTGCGTAATGTATCGACCCAGATCGGCCTGCGCCGTAATGTTGGTTTTCTCGCGGGACGGCTCATATCACAAACAAACTGCATCCCACGTTTGAAGTTGGTATATCGACCGATTGATGCAAAGCATGACAGACAGATAGATAGACAGACACTTGGGAAAGTGATCCCTAAGTGTATTATAGGCAGGCGACGCTAAAAAAGCCTAATGTAGACACAAACAGTAAATCCACCATGAATTACAGAGACGAACAAAACACTTTTTTGGATTTTAAGATTATAAATGAGTGGTTACAGTTCAAAAATAAATAAAGAAGAAAACATTCTCTATTTAAACGAGGCGTCAGATGTTCCAAATCCCCACGAATCAAAGCATGTGTTCTGACGTAAGAAGCTATATTTACTATTGCACACATAACCAATTTTAGTAAGAACATAACTAGTGTGTTGGAGATGTAGTTATGAACTGACTACGTGAATCCAAAGACAATATGTCACAAGGTATTACATCGTCAAAGTTTATATTCTAGTAGAATCTGATGATCCAAAGAAAATACAATTAGCATTATGCAATGAAATATACATGTATCGGGGCACGTTCACAAATCATTATACTAAATAAGTCCATACAATTAGCATTATGCAATGAAATATACATGCATCGGGACATGTTTACACATCATTCTACTAATTAAGTCCATACAATTAGCATTATGCAATGAAATATACATGCATCGGGGCACGTTTACACATCATTCTTCTAAATAAGTCCATACAAATAGCATTATTCAATGAAATATACATGCATCGGGACATGTTTACACATCATTCTACTAAATAAGTCCATACAATTAGCATTATGCAATGAAATATACATGCATCGGGGCACGTTTACACATCATTATACTAAATAAGTCCATACAATTGGCATCATGCAATGAAATATATATGCATCGGGGCACGTTCACAGATCATTCTTCTAAATAAGTCCATACAATTAGCATTATGCAATGAAATATACATGCATCGGGGCACGTTTACACATCATTATACTAAATAAGTCCATACAATTAGCATCATGCAATGAAATATACATGCATCGGGGCACGTTCACAGATCATTCTTCTAAATAAGTCCATACAATTAGCATTATGCAATGAACTATACATGCATCGGGGCACGTTCACACATTATTCTTCAAATAAGTCAATCAGTCGAGGACAGTTTACAGACAAAAAAGAGACGGTAATTGCCAGTGACTTATGCTCCGACAGAGACAACGGAGAACCTAGGCTTGGACTGACAACCTTCAAAACGTGAATAGAAACTCTCTGTAAACGAATTGTTTTGTTTAATTCCTCAGAAAGCATCCGTAAGATAAAGAACACAAATTCGGCAGTATTCTGTGACCTACATATGTGATGATGAAGCGTATGGTTATATTTTGATCGACTTTGTTTCGAGGCATAACTAAACCAGTAACCTAATTATCGAGTTGTAGGGTTCGCGTCTTATAGCTACAGATTTATTCAGAAATAATGAAGTACTTCCATAATTAATATTTATCCCGGATACATGCAATAGGAATGTAAAACCACCTCTATGTAGTGAGTTAGTTTCGTTATTTTACTCCCATAAAGTGTAATGAAAATGATAAATTATTGGACGATTAAAGGGAGTGTCTCATGTTAAAATAATTTACAAAGTTTGAAAGGGTGCTATTCTCAAATACTATTCAAACTAAATTGACATTCTTTTGCTAAGTGTGATCCACAGATAATAATTCGAAGACTACTCAAATACAGTCCAATCTGTGTTTAAAGACCACCCTTGGAAAGAGAACAACCTGGTCTTTGTTAACAGGTAGTCTTTAATTGCAGGGTCATTTATGCAGAAAATGAGTAATTGGATTTTTTGTGTGTGTTTGCTATAGACAGGGAGGCACTACGGTCATGGTGGAGTGCCCTTGGGCAAGGCACATGTTCTAGCCTAGTACTGGTTTGTTTACCCTGGGATCATGAATAAGTGAACTGTCGCCGTGATATAACTGAAATAATGTTGAAAGCGGCGTAAAACGCCAATAAATAAATAAATAAATATAGACAGGGAACTGCTTAACAAAGGTGGTCTGTAGCCCAGGTTTTACTGTATAATAAAATTGACATTAGTTTTTTTTTAGTTTTGTCCTGTATACTACTTAACTAGAACAATCGGCATTTTCTTGCGTAGGTTTGTCCTGGAGAAATAAATCAAAATATTTGTTATTGTTGGAAAATTGACGCCAGAATTGTGAGATAGTTCCTTTAATAAATATTTAAAGCGGACGAAATTCAATTTATTTGTCGCATCACTTTGGCAAGGGTATTCAACTGATATATATTTCAATCCCGGTGATTTATGTTCTAATAATAGAACGTAGTCCACCAAAAAACGTATTGTATAAAACTGCCGATGCCGATAAGCGAAAGCGTTTTGTCGATTGAATGAATCCGCAGAGGCAATGTGGTTCACTCTGGGTATTTGGAAACGGGCGTCCTGGATTCGATACCCGCCCACGGGGTCGACGGTGGAAGGCCCATTTCCTAATCTAGTATTGACTTTTTTAGCCAGGGATCATGATTTAGTGTTCTGTTTTGATGTAGCTGACATAATGTTGAAAACGACGTTAAAACAATAATAGAAGAAAGTAATGACGGCCGGAATAAGATGCACCATTGAAGTGGAATGAACCTGGGTTATATGTGTGTATTTATGTGTTAAAGTGTTGTACATATTCAAATTCAAATTACGTGAGTTCGAACCCCAGCTCGGCCAACATTTTTTCCGACGTTTGACAAAAGTCACTGTGAAATGCGTCATTCGTCTTTCACCAATGGGCTAACAATCTATGTGGAAAAGCAGCTAGTTGCTTGGAAATTATGTTGTGTGGAGTGCTGGTGTGAGCAAACCAGGAAGCATATGAGTAGGTGAACTAGCCCCCGTGATATGACTGAAAAATGGTTGAAAACGGCATTAAACCCCGATCAACAACAAATTAAGTGTTTGCACTGGTAATTGTGTTTCCCGTGTTATGACATATTTGCTGTATTATCCTAACAGTAAAGTGAAATGGAAGCGTGAACACAGACATATGAATCTTCAAAACGTGTCGAAACTAATATGGAAAACGTCGCAAAAAGGGTTATACAAAGAGGACTCAATGCCTTGTCAAATGTATATAAATAATGAAATACCTCAATAACCACCCGCACCCCGATGATCATGGGTTTTAACCCTTACCCAATTTCATACGCATCTGCAGCAGACGACATTGATCACAGTGTGACAAAGGCAAAATGTGTTCATAATATTTTCAACCATATTCAATGATTATTCTTTCATAAACATGTGTATGGATTTTCCATATGTTTGCTGAGATATTTTCCAGCTCGTCATACAATGTTCGTTTAAGGCCTTTCAAATCGAAACAGTCATGATATAGTGCCAATGGGCAATGCACATTTTCTAGCCTAGTATTGGTTTAATTACCCAGGGATCATGAATAAGTGAACTGTCGCCGGGATATAACTGAACTAATGTTGAAAGCGGCGTATAACCCCAATAAAACAAACAGGTAAACGGAAGAAATGTTTATTCGTATATTTGATCACCTCTCGTATATTTGATGTGTGTTAGAAAAGTTCAGACAAATCATATAACGATGCAGATGATCATTTATATAATAAAACACATGTATAGTTACAACTATTTTCTGGAAGGCTTGAAGACTGTGTTATTGATCAAACTGCGAACAAGAAAGATCCTTATCAGAATCCCAAAGGTCGGTTTACAACTGGCGTGTCTTACTTCTCATCGAAGCGTACAACGATAAACGCATTACAAATGTATATCACTAGTGATTTCAGGATAGAATATTTCGAACGTAAGTACAATATTGTTAGTGTTATATCAAATCATTTTCTTTATAACTTGAGAGGCGCTCTACGAAAACCAACCGTTAGCTAATTGCGATCAAGATCAAGATCAGCATACGCATACGCGCAGTCTAATCTGGATGTGCACTGTTAGGCAATAAGTGATAGGTGTCAAGAATAATTTGAACCTTTCCACGAGAAAACCAACACTATGGACTCTGGTTAATGTATCGATCCAGATCAGCCTGTGCAATCCGGGCCGACACATTCCGTTTTAGGGGGATAGAGGTATAGAGAAACGATTTTGTTTGATTCCACAGGAGTCGAAAAGTGTCTGTCCGGGTTAGCCTGTGCGGCATGCTTAGGCTGATCCAAGTCGATACTTTACGCAGAGTCCACAGTGTTTTTTTCTTCGTGGAACGGCTTATTTGTAACACAGTGTTTATTTGGATTAGATAGCATGGAAACGCAGATAGATTTGTGTGTACAGGTGTGCAGGTGAATTATTTACGCTTAAAGTATTCATTTCTGGAGTACCGTTCATTTATTATTTCGGGTTTTGTTTTCTGAATTCACGTGTTTATTGTTTAGTCGAAAACTAGTACAAACTGAAATGCGATTCCTCGATATCAAGTTTTTGGTCGAATAATATTAACCCAAATAACCTTACTTGGAGAGAATCCTCGCAATATAATGATGGGTTCGCTGATGCGATCACGCAGCTTTTGCATTCATCTCACATCTGTATGAATGCGGAATGGTGTGAAGCTGACAAGTCTTTTAGCCCCGCTTCAAACGTATTCGAGGACTCCGCAGTTTTGTTTAGCTTACGTTAGGGTTGGTTCAATCGAGTTTTCCTCTCTATCTATAGATATAATACAACTTTTCTTTGTTTAAAATCAACAAATACTTTCAAACAAACTAAAACAACATATTATCACCATCAGATTCAACTCGAATACAGTGTATTCAATGATAAAGCCAAGTGTTCATACTGTGGACAGTTTATATAGGATCTCATAGTCAATAACTACACAACTTTATCCGGTATGTTCATTTTGATTTTCTTTTTTGGCCCAAGCCAAGTGCAGTCGATATCAACGGACCAACAACAATAACATATGCTCACCGTCAGATTCAACTCTTACAGTGTATTTAATGATATAGATCAAAATGTGGACAGTTTATATAGGAGCATATAGTTAATACCTACGCAACTTTATCAGTTATTTTCATTCTGATCTTTCTTGGCTCAAGCCCCGATAGTGCAGTAGGTATATAGCAACGGACCAATCAAAGTAAGGTCGTTGGGTGAATTCAAACCCCAACTCGGCCAACATTGTAACTACACATTTGTGTGCGTTGTATACTTCTCCGTATGTAAAAATCACGTCCGAGCTATATGCATAAACAACTATAATAAATGATTTTATTTATTGATTTTAAATACAGGAGGTGTATTATATTGATTGTATGGAAAGCCAGATCATGGAGTGAAAAGCGTTGGATTTTTTGGACTAGGCTTGTTTTTCTGGAGGTCATTATACTAACAGCTCGTAATCCACTAATCAATAATACTACGAGCGTTTATAACCGACTTGCTATGTAAAACTAATCTGAGCCGTTCTCTGCGTAAAGTATCGATCCGGATCAGCCTAAGCATGCTGCGCAGGCTAATCCGGGCATTCAATTATGGTCTCCTGTTGATTTTCTGTTTAAGGAATCATTACTCTATACCTCTATCCCCATAAAACAGAATGTGTCGGCTAAGATTAACCTGCGTGGACTGCGCAGGCTGATCTGGGTCGATACAATAAGCAGAGTCCATAATGTTGGTTTTATGTTCTGCATCAAGTCCTGCTCTGACGCTTCACAAAAGCAGGGCATTATGTATGAACACTGTTAACCCATATGTAATACAATCCCATTTTGATAGCGCAAATGCCGAGCCCCGGTAGCTCAGTCGGTAGCGACGCGGGTTGTCAATCAAAGGGTTGTGAGTTCGAATCCCGGCTCGGCCAACTTTCTTTCCGACGATTGACAAAAGTCAATGCGACATGCGTCATTCGTCTTCCACCAATGGGCTAAGTCTATGTGAAAAATCAGCCAGATGCTTGGGAAGATTGTTGTTTGGATTACTGGTGTGAGAAAACCAGGAAATGCATGAGAAGGTGAACTGGCCACCGTGATATAACTGAGAAATTGTTGAAAACGGTGTTAAACACCAATCAATCAATCTATAGCGCAAATGTACGATTTTTATCCTTTCCCACAAACAACAAATATGTAGAAGACGACTTTGAAAGCAAACCCACACAGATATGGAAACTCTCTTTAAATGGAAGTATAATTATGTTATAGATTGAAAACATTGTGGCACATGGAGCAATTGCTCATGATGAGCAAAGTTTCCATTTGCCACATTGTATTCAAACGTCACCCGCGTCGAAATGCGTTTACAAGTGCGAAAGAGTTAATATTTTTTTTTATTATGTAAACCTTTCAAGTGAGAATGATTTAACATGTCATTGACTGTAAGAATATTGAAAGGAAAGTACGTCATGGTTCAAAGGAACATTCGGGTCATGGCCGTCTTCCAACGCTTACACCCTTTACTCAGCTTGATAACCAACCGAGTGGAGTGCTAACTCTTCCTATATTTATGTTTGTGTTGGGATGGGGGTTGGTCGTAGGGGGACTTCTCTGGATACTTTCTTGGGAATTCTCTTTTAGATACCAATTAACAAGTTAATCAATACATTAATAAATGGACTTTACTTCAAAAGAATAATGCAAGAAAATACTCTTTTGTTTGACAATTGGTTGTACCATCTTTTATTTCCAGATGGCTGTAAGTGTTTTCCTGTTTGTTCCTAATATAATAGGTAAGTACATGGTTCACATTTGCGACCATTGTATACCAAGATTAATTAGTCCCACCCAAGTAGGTACTGATCGGCAGACATAGATATATATTGTATGTCTGTATATATATGTGCAATTCTGTCACTCTATCTAGTTCTCTCTCTCTCTCTCTCTCTCTCTCTCTCTCTCTCTCTCTCTCTCTCTCTCTCTCTCTCTCTCTCTCTCTCTCTCTCTCTCTCTCTCTCTCTCTCTCTCTCTCTCTCCCCATCTCTCTCTATCTCTCTCTCTCTCTCTCTCTCTCTCTCTCTCTCTCTCGCTCTCTCTCTCTCTCTATACATATATATATCTCCCCTCTCTCTCTCTCTCTCTCTCTCTCTCTCTCTCTCTCTCTCTCTCTCTCTCTCTCTCTCTCTCTCTTTCTATCTCTTTCCCCATATCTCTATCTCCCCATTTTTCTCTGTCTCCCCATCTTGCTCTCTATCCCCCATCTTCTCTTTCCAAATCTTCCAATCTCTGTCTCTCTCACCTCTCTATCTCTCCCCCTATCTTTCTGTCTCTCTCTCGTTCTCTCTATCTCTCTCTCTCTCTCTTTCTATATATCTCTCCCTATATATCTAGGTATGTGTGTGTCTCTCTCTGTCTGTCTGTCTGTATACTGTTATATATACCCTGGCACAAAATGCTAACCACACTATATTGAGCATCAAGGAGAGAACTTTATTACTTCTCATAGTACAGTATTTTGTTCTGTTGTTTGTTATGCTTTTAAAAAACAGTTGAGGAAGAAATAAGTGTTATAGGATGTTACACTTTATTTCAGACTCGTCATGCGATATTGGGTCTTATTGCATTTTCGTAAAGTGAATACTCATGATATTCTGAATAGGTGCATATTCTCACTAGAGTCTTTGCTATGAAGACACGTGTGTATCGTTGGGAAAAAGATACCAATATAGAAGTGTTGCCCGCTACCAGTTGTAAAGCAATGTACCTTAATATGACACCGTTACGACATCAATTAGATCCCAATTCGCTAGATGCGGCTCATTTAAATAAGTCGTACTCCACGTATACCAGCCTAAGAGTATTTTTTACAAAAACAACCGATGAATTTGCTATGTGATATTGTATACCAAAGGTTTCTTGGACCGTTTATTCAGATTCCGACCCGCGCGGATATGATAGGTAATCTGAATATGCACTGATCGTAAATGCCCCGTGAGTGTTTTTCTTACTCAGTTATGTAGTGGTTAGAGCGTCCGCATTGGGAACGGAATACTAGGTATCTATCACCGGTAGGTTCATACCAAAGACTTTAAAGGTGCTGAACTCCAGAACATAGATATTATATTCAAAGTTTTAAAACTATTCAAAAGTTGTCTTGAAATATTAGAATCATAATTCTGGGATAAAATTAGAGTAATAATTTCACTTTCTAGTACCATAAACACCTATATATTGATCGTTTATGATTCATTTTTACTTGGTAGATATACCCAGTAAGCCAAATTGTGTACATTTTCATGAATTTCAATTGACATTTTCTCAACATTTACTGCCAAGATAGCTTTGAACTACTTATTTCTTACTTTGTTTTCAGTATTAGCAATATTGTCAGAAATTTCAACATTTCAAAATTTTGATCTGCATCTGGATTTAAATCTGATAGAAATAGATTCGCCCCTTGGCGCCTAGGGTAGCAGGGATAGCAACGCAACTGATGCATCGTTTTCAGGATAAATAACTGGTAATTTACACAGGCATCGCCTTGATATTACTATAAGTAAATTAATGGTGTAAACGAGATGAAAGTTACACCAATTGTACGAATTCTTCTTTCAAGGTTACATCCGAATACTGTTGCTAATCGTTTCGTGTTGGTTCATGTCTGGAAAACCACTGGTGGCCGTCTGCCTGTATATGGCCAGTGTTCTTTTAGACGAGATTGATGGACCGATTGCAAGAGCTCTTAAACAGGGTAATACTTATTATACTAGAGATTCGACGTCTAGTGCTTATTGTTATAAACTATAATGTTATCAAATTTTAATAAAGTCTACAAAACATTCTTATATATAGGATCTGGCATGAGTTGTCATTTCATATAAAGTTGTATTAAACGAGTTCAAGAAATTTGTTGGCGACCTTAATAACAAATTTCTTGGACCAGTTTAATAACACGTTTATGAAATGACAACGCATGTCAGATTCTTTTTATAACATGACGAAACACAAAAAGAAAATCGGGTTTTGCAAAGCTATTTTAATTTCGTCAGTAAACCGTATAACAATGCCGCCAATAATTATGCCGAGGTCATACACGGTCAGAAAATAATCCAAACATGTAAAACCTAATAAACTGTGTAGATTTCACCCTCCGTAGATCTTTTATGACCGATAATGGTCCCTTTAAATCGTCCGTCTATCTATCGTGACGTTTGTATTTACCGGAAACACGTTCTCAGCTATTTTGTAAAAATTCGCGGATGAATATAAAAATAGTGATTCGTTCATGTTATCTTACACAAGTTACATATAAAGAAATACGTAATGGGTATATTAGATCGGATGCAGGCGTTGTCATGTGATAAAATTGATATTTATTATACATGTATGTACCTGCATCTATCCGGGGCATAAACATGCTGATGGCCATGCGCAGTTCAAATTGGCGAATCAGCGATCTATGTTGCCATGGTGTCGCAACGCAACAAGTTAACCGAATTTCATGTAAACTTCGATAACTATTCATCTGTTGTACCTTAAACACTTTTCCACATACAACAATTATGCAGCAGACGACTTTGAAAGCATCTTGGTAAAAGAATAGAAAATCTCCAAAAATGAAATTATGGTTATTGAATAGGGTTGAGAACATTGTGGAAAATGGAGAGAAACAGGTCCAGTTGTTTTCCTTGCAATGAACATTTATTATTATAATTGTATTGTTTTAAACTCCAAAACCCATTGTTTTAAATTGAACTATAGGATAACAAACAAATATATTTTGTATATTATAGGTATTGTATAGATAATATTGTTATATCTTTTCCAGAAAGCACGTTTGGTGGATTGTTGGATTTGTTGACAGATTTAATGATGACAATGTGTTTATGCATGAAGCTGGGTCACCTATATCCACACTTTATGTTGTCACTTCAGCTTTACGTCATGCTGGACATTGTAAGTCACTGGCTGCATTTACACAGGTAATATTCATCGATTGATTGGAGTTTTACGCCGTTTTCAACAGTATTTTAGTTATATTACGACGGACAGTTCACCTAAAGTGATTTCCAGCCTTCTTCGTACAAGTTCTCCGCAGCACATTATTCGCTGGCAACTAGCTACTTTCCAACATGGACTATTTAGCTGATTGGTGCAAGACGAATGCATCTCGTCACAATGACATTTTATCAATCATCAGAGGGAATGAATGGCCGGGCCGTAATTCGGAAGCTTGACCCTGAATTGATAACACTCGACGTTACCGACAGAGCTATCGGGCTTCGACACATTGGTAATGCACGAGGGTTGTCCAGAGAGATGCATCGCACTCAATACAATGCCAAGACCTACCATAATCGTCTGCTGCAGGTCTTTCAAGACATGTCACCTTTTTATATTAAAACTACAACAAAGACAAATACTTCAAGTTATACTACTTTTGTTTTCCGTAATATTTTATTTTGATACATTTCTCCAGTTCAGTACTACATGGGTTTACCAGCCATAAAGGGATTTCGTCAACGGATAATCAAATACTTCGTCTTTACTATGGGAACTGGGTAAGTAGGTAATTGAGCACCATGTAAGTCAATCTCACCGAAACTAGACTAAAATACTTCGCTATGCGTATTGAATTGATATATTGAATCTGAAGACACCGTATAAATGGAAGTCTCGAGTTGACCGTTTACATTTAAATATTCATGAACAGGTGCTCATTTGTTCTGCCCAGTTAAATGGCACGATACAACCAACGGTCGGTTCTGTATTCAATATGATTACTATACAATCGGAGTACTCGGACATCACCGCTTGTCTATTACCTCGTTTATTTATATCGGTCATCTCCCCTATTGATACCGAACGATTTTGCAGGCGAAACAATGATTGGCTGACGCACATATCTGAATGCAACAGACAGAAAAACACTGTTTTCTGAAAAGTTTTCAATCCACGAATCAATTTTAGCCGAGTGTTTATCGCAAAATAATTTGAGAAAGAATTGACTAAAGATCGATCCTCAGAAAGTGGTGTTGATGTCGGAGTGCCCGTATGTAAGGTTTATTTAATAACCTAGCACTGGTTAATTAACAATGTTTTATTGGTAAATGAACTGTCGACGTGAATAACTTATATTTACAGATAAAACCGGCGTACATTCCTATACATGAATTAAATCAGGCGAAACAATGATTGGATGGCGCACATATCTGAATGCAACAGACAGAAAAACACTGTTTTCTGAAAAGTTTTCAATCCACGAATCAATTTTAGCCGAGTGTTTATCGCAAAAT
Source organism: Serripes groenlandicus (assembly GCA_031761405.1). NCBI lineage: Eukaryota > Metazoa > Mollusca > Bivalvia > Cardiida > Cardiidae > Serripes > Serripes groenlandicus. Next base: position 36,782,280 of record JASEVX010000003.1, on the reverse strand, counting down.
AATTTGAGAAAGAATTGACTAAAGATCGATCCTCAGAAAGTGGTGTTGATGTCGGAGTGCCCGTATGTAAGGTTTATTTAATAACCTAGCACTGGTTAATTAACAATGTTTTATTGGTAAATGAACTGTCGACGTGAATAACTTATATTTACAGATAAAACCGGCGTACATTCCTATACATGAATTAAATCCGTAAATTGAACACATTGTGTATCGAAATAATTGGTTCATACACAAACAATATGATCTAGAGGAAGTGTTATTTAAGCAGGTGGATGATTTAAACATATATGATCATACGGTTATATATCTAGATATGAATCATCGCTTAAAATAACAGTTACATGTCTTGTTTTACTTTGGCAAGGCTGTCTCATCTATTCGAAGTATCCGTCGTGGCCGACTTGTTAGCGTTTGGGGTATGGACTCGGGCGTCCCGGATTCGGTCCCAATTGGCGACGGTCATGGTGGAGTGTCCTTTGGGCAAGACACATTTTATCATCTAGTAATGGTTTGTTTACCAAGGTATCATGAATAAGTAAATGTTCTGTCGTTGTGATATAATCTTAATAATGTTGAAAACAGCTTAAATCAATATACAAATACATTGTATTCTATAATTATTATAATGTCGTTCGTTTCAGACAATTCTTACAACTTTGTGTATCACCAATCAAACGTTTCTCTCCATGGTTTACCTTGTCTTCTATTCAGAGGGTCCTCCACGTAAGAAATATTTTAGTATGTTTATATGAAAACGGTTCAACCTTAAGACATTTGCTACCAGCGTAGATCAAGATTAATAAGCGTATCCGCGCAGTCTGATCTGGTTCTGCACTGTTCGAGAATTATGGAAGGTTTCAATAAACATCTGTAAAGAACGTTCCATTTGGATCCTTTGGTTTGGGTGTAAAATCAGATATGTATCCATACATATGATACTCATGCTATGGTTCAAATTCCACAGTGAATGCTTGAATATTTTTAAAAGCAGTCGAATTTATTTGATAGTAATCAGGATTTGAGATTTTCTCCCCTGGTTTCGATCACTGCTCGTAGCGGTTCTGGTGGTGTTTCTACAAATATTTCTTATTTTGTTTTTTAATAATTTGTTTATTAACGAACTCGCCGTCAGCATTTCAAAATGACCAAGTAATACTAGACGTGTAATATCATCCCTGTTACCACCTTGGTAGCCGGAGACCAGAGTTCGATCCCCGTTATCCGATCGTGTATTACCAAAGTCTTAACAAATGATTTAATAACATTCACTTACCTTCCATAATGCTGCTAACTGTTTATAACGAAAAGCAGCCAGTAGCTTGGAAAGACTGCTGTAAGGGGTAGTGGTGTGAGCAAGCTAAAACACACATCGGTACATAAACTGGCCACCGTGATTGTTGAAAACGGCGTGAAACCCGAAATCAATTAAAGCACAGATAGCATACTCATTGAAACATCGATAACAGGATAAGAATGACAAAAAGTCAGGTTATTTACATATTAAACGCCGCGATATAGCTGAATAACTGTTGAAAACGGCGCAAAAAATAAGTCAAACAAATTAACCCACATCCTCTCTACTTTTCAGTTTTTCAGATGGGATTATGGCGCATTATTTTGTATTTATGCGCCCCCTTTTTCTGCGCGAAGACCGGTGTCACTCTGATACAGCTATGGAGAGCAGCGGTAAAAATCGCAAACTTTGACCAGGAAGAGATGCGGAAGAAAATGGGTTAGCTGGATATAATAGTGTGTTTGAAAACGTTTCCAAATGGACAGTGAATTAAAGATACCCTATTGCGGACAGATTTATAGGACTTATATTTAACACTTTCTCACCTAAAGACGCATTTTGATGCATCTTTGACCATTATCCTACATTGCTATATCCAATAAAAAAAATGTATGCATTATTTAAAATTTATCTATTTGTACATATGTTACTTGTACAGCTGCATTTTAAATAATGGGGTGTAGACTGTCGTAACCGAGTGGTATACGGGATAGGGGATTATGGAACCGGGCGTCGCGGTGGTCATGCTAGACATAGGCATATTTCCTAGCTGAGTACTGGTTTGTTTACTAGGGCTCTGTCGCCGTGATATAACTGAAATGAGGATAACAAAATTATAACTTAAGTTATGTGTATACTTTACCTTGGTAAATAGCTGTATTTCGAAGCAATCAAATTACCTTTGAGCGAAGATTGATATTAATTTCTTAAGTCTACTGAAACGAATTGACTTATGGTTTGTGGAGCTTAACTACCAACGTTAATAAGCAGTAGTCCGTGCAGCAAATTCAGGTGTCCATGGTCAACAATTGACGACATTGTATATAATTTAATTTAAAAACAAATGGAAATAAATTAAACACATGTGTGTTACAGAAATACTATTTACCTTTGGTTTTACTCTATTCTGAAAGAATATCCATGCACTACCTTAGCCTCGCTTTTAATAATACTTATTCATAAGGACATTAATAAGACATGAGTAATGACCGACATATGTAGAAGTAACCGTTAATTGATATTAGTAACTTAATTATGAGTTATTGGGACTGCATCTCGGCGTTAGTAATAAGTATTTTAAATATTAACATCGAAAGTAAAACGATGGTAGGGTTATCATTAAGAAACTTGTATATATTGGAGTTTTGCTTCAGCTTCTTTATTTTACATCGATTGTTTATTTTTCTTGGGATTTTACTCCGTTTTCGACATTATGTTAGTTATATCACGGCGCAGTTCACTTATTCATGATCCCTGGGTAAACACGTACTAGGCTAGGAAATGTGCCAAGTTCTTACAACTAGTATAATATTACTTTCTCTCGGTTGTAGCTTCCTGAATACCAACGAGCACTTGCACCGACTGAGATTGTGTGAGGATTGCTAAAATATGGATCGAACTCGGGACATACGGATTAGGAAGTCGACACTCTACCTCTGAGTTACTTTCTCCAATACATCGACTTTTAATTCTTCATATAACTCACTTACTGCCTCGGTTGTGTGATGGTAGAGCGTCCGCAACGGTACGGCAGGTCGCGGGTTCCATCCCCGGTCGAATAATACCAAATACTTTAAACATGGTAGCAATGATTGCTCTCCTCTGCGCTCAGTGCTGCGGGTTAACATAACGATTGACTGGCTAGTGTCAGGATAAATGGACATATTGGACATATAGTACTGGTTACTTACCCAGGAAACGCCGTGAATAACTGAAAAAGTGTTGAAAGTGGCGTAAAGCCCCAAACAATCAGTCATGTAATCAATCATATAACACACACATACAATTACGAAAGACCCATTTAATGGTCATACATTGATTAGACATTTAAGATTCATCTGCACATTAAAATGTCTCCCCAAGAAAATATTAATTTCATCAATGACAAACTTACATCGAAATACTAAGTTGGATATATTGTTTAGTGTTTAATGCCATTTTCAACAATGTGTCATTGTTCTCCCATATATTTACTGACTTTTACACACAATAACTCCACACAACATCCGGTCTATCATTCGTATGCGCAAGCCCAGCTAAGTATTTAGGGTTCGCATATGAAATAGTACCTCCCGACCCCGTGTCTCGGCTCATCTCATTGATTACGGCATACCCAAATGAGGTCCGTTTATCTGTAATTATACCTACACAGTCAAACCTATGATAAAAATAACCTTTGTATAGACATTCCTTGTCTATAGCAACCGCACTTTTAATATCCTTAAAACTCATTTTCTGCTGAAATGACCTGTACTTAAAGACAATCTGTGAACAAAGACCATATTGTTCTCTTCCCATGGGTGGTCTTTAAACACGGATTTGGCTGTATTTGTTTCATTTAATCAAGAAAGACATGCTTACTAAATATAATTACGTCACATAAAGATCTATAATCAGGACCAGCGACGAACCAGATCGTCCTCCGCTTCCTCGAAACCAAATCAGGAACGTCCCTTGTCACCGCTAGTGGTGCAAATATCCGATGCAACGAGTACAACCTTTTCAATCTTCAACTGATGTCAATAGCTTTGTTTTGATGAAGTATCGGATAAATATGGGTGACGTCTTTCTTAAATATCTAATAAATGTGCATCTTTGAACTGTAATCTAAAAACACACTGTCAACTGAACTATTTATCAGATAAATTGACACCTTTAAACGTCCGTGCGACTCTCCGCTATTTACACTATTTTGGATAAACAAGACAAACGACTTCTACTAAACAATCTCTTTAACCTACCAAAATAAATATCTAACCAAAATTGTATTTGATATATTTCATATCATACATATCTGCAACTACCACACCACACCATATGAAGTCAATTGCAGTTCTAATGATATATCACATCATATAAGGTCAATATAACGATAAACCACGTCACATAGTGTCACCAGTTGTAGTTCTCAGGATATATCACATTATATAAGGTCAATACAACGATAAACCACGTCACATAGTGTCACCAGTTGTAGTTCTCAGGATATAGCACATTATATAAGGTCAATACAACGATAAACCACGTCACATAGTGTCACCAGTTGTAGTTCTAAGGATATATCACATCCTATAAGGTCAATACAACGATAAACCACGTCACATAGTGTCACCAGTTGTAGTTCTAGGGATATAGCACATTATATAAGGTCAATACAACGATAAACCACGTCACATAGTGTCACCAGTTGTAGTTCTAAGGATATAGCACATTATATAAGGTCAATACAACGATAAACCACGTCACATAGTGTCACCAGTTGTAGTTCTAAGGATATATCACATCATATAAGGTCAATATAACGATGAACCACGTCACATAGTGTCACCAGTTGTAGTTCTCAGGATATAGCAAATTATATAAGGTCATCAGTTACAGTTCTTAGGATAAACAACATCATATAAGGTCATCAGTTGTAGTGCTAAGGATAAATCACAACATATAAAGTCACCAGTTACAGTTCTTAGGATAAACCACATCATATAAGGTCACCAGTTGTTGTTCTAAGGATATTCCACGTCATATAAGGTCACCAGTTGTAGTTCTCAGGATAAACAACATCATATAAGGTCACCAGTTGTTGTTCTAAGGATATTCCACGTAATATAAGATCACCAGCTGTAGTTTGAAGGATATAGCACATCATAAAAGTTCACCAGTTGTAGTTCTAAGGATATTCCACATCATATAAGGTCACCAGTTGTAGTTCTAAGGATATTCCACGTCATATAAGGTCACCAGTTGTAGTTCTAAGGATATTCCACATCATATAAGGTCATCAGTTGTAGTTCTAAGGATAGTCCACGTCATATAATGTCATCAGTTGTAGTTCTAAGGATATTCAACATCATATAAGGTCACCAGTTGTAGTTCTAAGGATATTTCACATAATATAAGGTCACCAGTTGTAGTTCCACTAGTTGTAGTTATAAGGATATTCCACATCATATACGGTCATCAGTTGTAGTTCTAAGATTATATCACGTCATATAAGGTCACCAGTTGTAGTTATAATGATATACACTATTATATAAGGTCACCAGTTGTATTTCTAAGGATATACCACGTAATATAAGGGCACCAGTTGCAGATATAATGATATACCACATCACATAAGATAAAAAGTTGTAGTTATAATGTTATAATGAAATACCACGCAATATTAAATCACCAGTTGTAACGTATTTATACTTGTTCATTGCAAAACATTTACAATATTTGACTTTCTGCATTAAGTCTGTTTATTGAATGAATCATATCTAACACGTGCCATTTAGCAGCGTTATGAATCGGTCTGATTCTCCAGGATGTAAGAAAACAGTCCATAGCTATTTTTATTTCATTTTCTTGTTTAAATATCCACCCCAGGAAGTTGTAGGCTGTTTTTGTATGTCCAAGGAGTGTGACTGTGCGTATGACGTCAAATAAGTTGTCGACAGCATCTTGCTTATAGACGGGCTTGTTTGTTTTTGAATACAATATGAATTACAAATGATTTTATATAAACTTATAGAATATTAAACACATATAATCTGTATATTATAGTTATTGTATAGATAACATTGTTATATCTGTTCCAGAAAGAACAATTGGCGGGTTGTTGGTATTGTTGACAGATTTAATGATGACAATGTGTTTATGCATGAAGCTTGGTCACCTATATCCACACTTTATGTTGTCACTTTAGCTTTACGTCCTGGTTGGCATTGTAAGTCACTGGCTGCATTAACACAGATCATTTTCATCGATTGGTTCGAATTTGACGTCGTATTCAACAGTATTTCAGTTAATTAACCTAAAGTGATTTCCAGCCTTTCTTCGCACCAGTACTCCATACAACATTCTTCCGTGGCAACTCGCTGCTTTCCTACATGTACTATTAAGCCAATTGATGTAAGAGGTATACTTCTTGTCACAATTACCTTTTATACATTATCAGACGGAATGAATGGCCGGGTCACGGTTCGAAATCATAACCCTGAGTTGACAGCAATCGCCGTTACCGACAGAGCTATCATGCTTCACTACACTGATAATACAAGAGAGTTGTTTAGACTTATAAACTCGGTAATATATGACGGTTGTTCACACCCAAAACCATGAACCAATACACTGTTGTAATACTCGGTAATACAACAGGGTTGTTCAGACTTATAAATGCATCACACCTAATACCATGAGCCAAGACCCTCGGTAATACTCGGTAATACACAAGGGTGTTTCAGACTTATTAATACATCACACCAAAAAACATGAACCAATACTCTGCTGTAATACTCGGTAATACACGAGGGTGTTTCAGACTTATAAATGTATCGAACCATTAACCATGCGCCAAGATCCTCGGTAATACTCGGTAATACACGAGGGTGTTTCAGACTTATTAATACTTCACACCAAAAAACATGAACCAATACACTGCTGTAATACTCGGTAATACACGAGGGTGTTTCAGACTTATAAATGCATCGAACCCAATACCATGAGCCAAGACCCTGTGTAATACTCGGTAATACACGAGGGTGTTTCAGACTTATAAATGCATCGAACCCACTACCATGAACCAAGACCCTCGGTAATACTTGGTAATACACGAGGGTTGTTCAGACTTATAAATGCATCACAACAAATACCATGAGCCAAGGCCCTCGGTAAAACTCGGTAGTACACGAGGGCTGTTCAGACTTATAAATGCTTTACACCCAATAACATGAGCCAATTCCCTGTTGTAATACTCGGTAATACACGAGGGTTGTTCAGACTTATAAATGCATCACACCTAATACCATGAGCCAAGACCCTCGGTAATACTCGGTAATACACGAGGGCTGTTCAGACTTATAAATGCTTCACACCCAAAACCATGAACCGATACACTGCTGTAATACTCGGTAATACAACAGGGTTGTTCAGACTTATATAATGCGTCACACCTAATACCATGAGCCAAGACCCTCGGTAATACTCGGTAATACAATAGGGTGTTTCGGACTTATAAATACATCACACCAAAAAACATGAACCAATACACTGCTGTAATACTCGGTAATACACGAGGGTTGTTCAGACTTACATATGCATCACAACAAATACCATGAGCCAAGGCCCTCGGTAAAACTCGGTAGTACACGAGGGCTGTTCAGAATTATCAAATGCTTCACACTTAATTAACATGAGCCAATTCCCTGCTGTAATACTCGGTAATACACGAGGGTTGTTCAGACTTATATTTGCATCATACCCAATACCATGAGCCAAGACCCTCGGTAATACTCGGTAATACACGAGGGTTGTTCAGATTTGTACATGCATCACACCCAATACCATGAGCTAATACACTGTCGTAAAACTCGGTAATACACGAGGGTTGTTCAGACTTATAAATGCATCACACCCATACCATGAGCCAAGACCCTGCGGTAATACTCGGTAATACACGAGGGTTGTTCAGACTTGTACATGCATCACACCCAATACCATGAGTCAAGACCTTGACGTAAAACTCAATAAAACACGAGGGTTGTTCAGACTTGTACATGCATCACACCCAATACCATGAGTCAAGACCTTGTCGAAGTCCTCGGTGAAGTCTTATATATCTCCGCAACTATAAAATCGTTTCTAGTAACTTTTAACACAGTACTTTTAAACTAAAAATCTCTTCACATCTCTCCGTATATAAACGAAACGAAACCAGTCCTGTTAAGCGAATACAAACAATTTCACATTTGTAGATGCATTCTCATGCATCTGCGGCAGACACATTTTGAAGAAAAATATGACAAAAAAATGCACATTCGAAGCAATTTCTCTATTCATCATAATGACTTCAACTCTATTCAATAATTACTCTTTTAATTGTTGAGCTCTACCATATGTTAGCCTAGATGCTTTCATAATCGTCTGCTGCAGGTTTTTCATGACATGTCACTATGTTTAATAAAATCCACAACAAAGGCATAGGCATACCTTCAAAGTATACTACATTTGTTTTCCGTAACATTTCAGTGTTATCAATTTCTCCAGCTCAGTACTATATGGGTTTACCAGCCATAAAGTGATTTCGTCAACGGATAGTCAAATACTTCGACTTTACTATTGGAACTGGGTAAGTAGCTGGTTTAGCACCACGCAAGTCAATCTCATCGAAATCGGACTAAAATACTTCGCTTTGCGTAGTTACTGTATATATTGGATCTGAATACACCGTGTAAATGGTAGTCTCGAGTTGACCCTGTACATTTAAATATCCATGAGCAGGAGCTCGTATTTCAGTCCAGTTAAATCGCACGATACAACCAACGGTCTGTTCTGTATTCTGTAGGTCTGCTTTTGGTGAGAGTTTCTAATAGCGTTGTTCTTATCTGAATGCAACAGAGCCAGCAAAACACTGTTTTCAGAAACACATTTTAGGTGAGGCGCATTTCATCATCTAGTAATGGTTTGTTTACCAAGGGACCTTAAAAAAAGTAAGTGTTCTGTCTCTGTGATATAACTTGAATAATGTTGAAAACTGCTTAAAAACAATATACAAATATTCTATTATTATTTTAATGTCGTTCGTTTTAGACAGTTCTTACAACGTTGTGTATCACCAATCAAACATTTTTGTCCATGGTTTACCTTCTCTACTATACAGAGGGTCCTCCATGTAAGAAACATTTTAGTATGTTTATATGAAGGAAACAAACCTTAGGATATTTTCTATCTGTATAGATCCAGATCAATAAGCGTATCCGCGCAGTCTGATCTTGTTCTGCACTGTTCGATAATTAATTATGGAAGGTTTCACTAAACATGTGTAAAGAACTATCGATGTGGATCCTTTGGTTCATGCTATGGTTCGAACTCCTGGAACAATGCTCATATAGTTTTGAAAGCAGTCGTATTTATTTGATAGTAATCAGGATTTGAGTTCTTGTCCCCTAGTTTCGATCACTACTCGTAGCCGTTATGGTGGTGTTTCTACAAATATATTCCTTTTTTGTTTTTTTTCTATTTCATTTAACAACGAACTCGCCGGAAACATTTCAATGAACAAGTAATACTAGACTTGTGACATCATCCCTGTTACCACATTGGTAGTCGGAGACCAGAGTTCGATCACCATTCCTCGATCGTGTATTACCAAAGTCACTCATCTTCCATAAATGGTCTAACAGTCTATAAATAAAATCAGCCATTTGCTTGGAAAGACTGTTGTGAGGAGTATTGGTGTGAGAAAGCTAGAAAACACATCGATAGATAAACTTGCCAGCCGTGTTTGTTAAAAACCGCGTTAAACCCAAATCAATCAAAGCACATATTTCATATTGATTGATACATCGATGTCAGGATAAGAATGACCAAAAGTCAGGTTATTTACAGAGGAAACGCCGCGATATAGCTGAAATACTATTGAAAACGGCGCTAATAAAAATGTCAAACAAATTAACCACATCCTGTCTATTTTTCGGTAAACGAATTGATTATTTACAAAACGCTACGATAAATGCAGATCTTTCAGATGGAAATGTTGGCGGGGAAGAACTTACTTATATAATGCAGCAACCTTCTAGAGATAGAGTATTTAACGCTTAATGCAGGGTTTATCCAAACAATTTCAATGCACGAACTAGACATATCGTCTACTCATACACGTAATATAGAATTAAGGGCGTTAAGGTTTCAAGGTGATACCAATACAGAATGAGGTAAGTGAAACAAGCGCATATCGTGATAAAGTAGCTGTACTTGTTACACGCTTTGAGTATGCTAACTTTTACCACATAACTATGAACTGGTACGACATATTCCTCATCATGGTTCTATATAACATTGAACCGAGGGACCTAGATGTGTATTGGGTAGATGCTCACCCAAAGTCAAGACTTGACGCCATATGGAAAAAACTATACCGCAAATGCAGGTGAGTGAAAGCGCTTCGAAATCCATTAACGTACAAACACATGGTATGGAACGGCTTATGTCCCAAAAGCGAAATCAACGCCCATAAACAGGTAGATTTACCGTACAGTAACGAGTACAGAATTTATTTACTGTCACGGTACGGCGTAAACTCTGACTACGTAATTAATTGTAAGGAACTGCGGATCACAATAATATGGCGACGCTCGTACATCGCTCATCCGAGGAATCCGGATGGGTTCGTTCCAAGACAGATTTACAACGAAGATGAGGTTTGGGAAACAGTGTCTAAAGCGCTCCCAACTGCAACAGTGAACGGCGCGCAGCTTGATAAACTTACCATGTTGGAACAGATGCAATTGATCACGACAACGGACACTATATGTTCTCTTCCTTTAACGTGCAAACATGGTAAGAAGTGCCAGAAAACAAGTTTCTTGTGGTTTTAAAAATTGAAACAGTAAAAGTGATTTCAAAACATATCAAAACATAGGATTGACGAGACACTTCTGTAATAAATGTGAAACGGCGGATTATGCGTATTTTTAGATCGTTCTTCCTCGTCGTACATAGATCACACTTGCAGTTTTGGTAATGGTTTTTTTTCCATTACAAACTGCTATTGATGTAATTGATACATCGTTGGATGTCACAAGGCTTTCATAAATGAATTACGCATAAAATTAAACACAGCAACATACTTAGAGCAGCACACCTTTTTTAGTGATTTGTTTATTACCCATACACCCAACTTATAAAATAACAATGTTACAGTAAAAGTTAAATATTATAAAAATTCTACTTCTCACTTCAGTAGATCCTTAAAGTATAGTATTACAGTTTAGATATGGCTATACATGTAATACATCTACGTCTTAGTCTCAAGTACATATTGTCAAATGATATCGTATAGTGGGGCGGCTAAGCATAAAATCGTGCACTTTGGGTTAAAAGCATGACACTTGGCACACATATAAAACATCCCCTAGCAATTATTTTTAGATATGAACCCAAGTCAGCAGCGCCCCCTGGTGACCGTAGCGGCTATTTTTCAAAATGGCTGCCAAAATGGCCGACCATTTCTTCAAATGCTTTTATCTTTGTAACTATATGTAGTCGACTCATGTTCTTGGTGTCTAAATATACAGATTTCAGGCCAAGTAAGCCATTGGGCACACAAAACGTTTATTAAGTATTTTGTTTAGAAATAACTTTTATGTCATTTAAAATGGCCATGTTTTGGCAAAATCACCCCCGGTTATTAAACGATCATGATCCCGGTATCTAGGAAATTTATAAAGTTACTGGACCCAAAAATATATAATATATGGTCTTTTTGTGATAAAAAAGTATCTAGTTCTTTTTTTCAAACAATGTAGGTTTCTACCACAACACATGTATTCCAGTAAGCTTTCTTACTTAACGATCGTCATCCAACGCTGGGCATATCCAGGCTAAATGAGCTTGGTTTGGATCAAGTGCAAGTTCATACAACTAGGCTCAAGGATCGGATACTGGCTGCCATACCAGATCTGATTCTGAGATCGCAGACTGAAGGCAGGGACATTCTACTTATATATGACGAAGATATTGGAACATCTCTCAAACAATAGGCATGCAATGATGATTGTGATTCCGATGCCCTAATTCTGGCAAATGCATCACAAATAATTCGACGAGATGTCTTTAAACTGTCACAGTCCTTCAATGGACGTTTTCCTGTTGACTGTCAGGAAAAAGCTTTGCCTCAGTCTCTCGCTGCATTAGTGAACATGTTACTGACTGGAGCCAATATCAAAGACTAATGTGCTGAAGAAAAGCCCATATCATATGGAGAAAAAACTATCTCACAATTGATTGTGTTTTATAGTATAAGATCATCCAAAAACCATGCTTCATCAAACCATCGGCATAACAGAGACAGAGAAACACCCGCAAAAATCTATATTGCCTTAAAGATACACGGAGAGACAAAAAAAAGGCTTGGTTGACACTTTCCACAACATGGGGCTGTGCATTTCTTATGACCGTTTAATTGGAATTTCTACTGACATAGCCAACAAAGTGTGTGCCATGTATGACGAGGAAGCAGTGGTGTGTCCCCCAAAACTTGCCAGGAATATCTTCATGGTAGCAGCAGTCGATAATATTGATCATAATTCGAGTTCCGCAACAGCAAGAGATTCCTTACTTGAAACAGGAATATCCTTAATGCAACTTCCTTCGGAGCACTATGATGTAACACCACGTTTTATTCCAGTCATTGATGAGACTTATGAGAAGAAAACAAGAATACGGGAACTTCCTGCAGCATATACACATGTGCCGCCAGTTGCCTTGATCAGACCAGATCATATTGTTCCTAAATTAAATGGACTATTCAAGCCAGATAATCCTATTGCAGCAGTTGCACCATCAAACGACAATGTCTGGTCAGCATATGAGGGGACTACTCAGTAAACAGGAGCTAACCAATGAAGATTTCGTCTCATGGTTTGCATACCATGCTTTCATACAACAGGTTGTAATAGCTCCTAGCACAGTTGTGGCCCTCATTCCACTGTTCCTTTAATGCGCACCTTCGGTAACCATGATACAACACTCGATGAATGCAGTTATGACAGCATTCAGGGTCATTGGCGACTGGCTTGATGGAAGTGGTTTAACAACCGCCATCTTCTTGCCGGGATTGCAGCAAGTGGAGTCGCTGACTGCCCGTTGAAAGCCACACATGTAACCAGAACAAGGTATGCTCATCAGATAACAGCTGCTGCCCTCTCTATCATGCAGCATGATGCCTACGACAGATACAAAGAAACTCTGCTAGCGGGAAAGAATTTATTGACTGGTGTGGCATGGGTATTCAACTTTGACCATATCAATTATGCTAAACGACTCTCGGTGCATATCAGAGACATTTACTCTCTATCAGAAATGCACCCTGTCATCTACCAAGAGTTTGTCGCAGGATGGTTTGTTGCACATAAAACAAACCGTCCATTCTCTGCCATGGGACTCGATCAAGCCCACGAATAGGCAAATGCTAATGTGAAAGGTGATAGTGGGGCTGTGGGTTTGACTGACAACCCAAATGCGTTACAACGCTGGATGGTTGCAGGCCCCTAAATATCAAGAATGGTCGCAGAGTTTGAAGATGGTACCATTCATAGTTCAACTAAACACCATAAACAAAAGTTCTACAGCTGTTCAAACCTCATTTGCCAAGGAAGTGAAGTCTCTTGTTGAGGTCTTTGAAGAAATTGGAAATCCTTTCAAAGAGGACAGTGGTGACAAGCATACACTGGATACAAAGCTCATTATGGACTCTAAGGTACATACAATTGTAGAAAAGGTTTGCTGATCAAACAAAGTCAATCAAAGACCCAATAAAGAAACACAAACTACAGGTGTTTACCAGAAGTCCACAGAAGCAAAACTCCCAGGTTGCAACAATGAAGGAAGACTGCTTCGTGTTTTCCAGATTATAAATTGCATGCCACTCCAAGGAAGGGAAACACGAAAATCAGCCATGGCCTCCAGCACTCTCTAAAGGTAGGGCACTGAGATCTGGAAACAAGGCAGACTTACTTGGAGAACTTGAAGCTCTGGCCATACATTGAGCAACAGCTGGAACATGCCGATAGCATTAATATAGTACATGTATTTACACCCAAGGCAGCCTGAAAGCAGCAACCAGGGAAAAGAGAGGTAATGGGGTTAGGAGGAGAGTGGAGCTTTCATCAAATATGCAAAGTAACTGGAAAAGCTTCCTTCGTTTTAATGAGAACAAGACAAAATTGTTTCACCTGTTGGCTACAGGCAGAGACCTTCCAGAAAAAACCAATTCCACAGCACATATGGGGACAAAGTGCTTTCAGCACCAAGGAGAGGAGATAATATGCAGATTGAAACATGCAAGCATGAAGAAGCCGACACAAGATTGGTACTTCATCTGCGTGATGCAGCACATGCTGGTCATGAGAAGATAATGATCAGGACATGCGACACCGATGTAGTCGTGATCATTCTGTCCAAACTAGCAATCATTCCAATGGCACATGAAGTCTGGATATCATTTGGTGTAGAGAGGCACCATAGGTAAATTGCAGCATATACTAGTGCAGCTCATGTGGCCCATCTAAAGCACCAGCATTGATAGTATTCCATACGTTCACAGGATGTGACACAACGTCCTTCTTTGCAGGCATCGGCAATACATTCTCGTTACTCGCTGATGCGCCTCCAAGTATACTTGACAGCACATTTGAAGTTCTAGAGAAATATGTTGTTCTCTTGTACGACAAAACATGTCAACTGACGGAGGTAAATGAAGCAAGGCAGCATCTCTTTGCACATCGGTATAGATTCTTGAAGAATATTTCTCCAACACATGCAGCTCTGAAACAGCACATACTACGAACCGCCTACCAAGCAGGGCATGTTTGGGGGGCAATCACTACAAAAAGAACCCATATTACCAAGTCCTGCAAACTGGGGATGGCACCAAAGTGATGATTCATGGAAACCAAAATGGACCACCATTGGTCAGGCACAAGACATACAATAACTTGTAATGTGGCTCGTATTGGACGTATATAGTATTACAACAACACTGTTATTTGTTGTGGTAATACAGATCCTTTAATAGTTGTTACTTTTATTTCGTAACATATCATGCATATGGGAGTTGATTGGTTGATTGGCATAACTCAAACAGTCTACTATTATTACTACTGACAATGATTCACTGGTTGTATATAAATGGCCATTTTATAAGATATAAAAGTTATTTCTAAAACAAAATACTTTATATATCAAATTTTGTGTGTGCCCAATGGCTTCCCTGGCCTGAAGTCTGTATATTTAGACACCAAGAATATGACTCTACTACATATAATTACAAAGATAAAAGCATTTGAAAAATGGCCGCCATGGTCACCAGGGGCGCTGCTGACTTGGGTCCATATCTAAAATTAATCAGTAGGGGATGTTTTATATGTGTGCCAAGTGTCATGCTTTTAACCCAAAGTGCACGATTCTACCAAAAAAGGCTCTTAACAGCCCCACTATTATCAGTAATGTTGAGTTCATAGTTTCGCAATAGATTAGGTGACGTTACAATACGTTATGTATAAACAGATAACACTTCTACATTAATCCTTTTCCACTTTCATTCATCTGCAACAGGCGACTTTCGAAAACATTTTGGCAAAAGGAGAAATGTCTCAGGGTGAGCAATTTCTACTTTTGTCATGACGTTTCTAACTATATGATTCATTATACATTCAGTTTAAATATTTTACAATTTTTGTCAAGGTGCTTACAACGTCGCTCTTGATAGATTTGTCGTGGGTAGAAAATGGTAAAAATGTGTTGTGTCTGTTCTAAAGGTCCAATGATCAAAACAATTACATTTCCATTTCCATTTCTTTTGCATTGCAAATCAGATTTATTATTAACTTAATATATTATTTAAACACTCGACTGATCGAGGAACTACATACATGTGTAGCATATCACTAAATAACTAAAACAAGTACACAGATCGATGCAAACTGCAGCAAAGGGTTGCGCGTTGGAGCGAAACAGTCTTTAGACGAAATATACGCGATACGCTTTTTCCATATACGGATTCATATTAACACATGTGTAGTAGACATCTTCTTAAAACATTGCGGTAAAAGGAGAAATGTTTCATAATGAGCATTGTTTTCTTTTGCTGCAATGGTTTCAAGTTTCAAATCGAGTTAATTACTGCATGCATTACTTAAATTATTGAAATTTATGAAATAGAGGCATTTAAGAAATATCGGCAGGCAAGAAAATAAAATCATAAATAACATTACTATTTTCTACGAAGTTGTGAATGGTCTTAAAAGGGAAACGAACAGACAGGGATAATGAGTCAGAATATATCACCCTGAGCCTTCCGTTCCCGGCTCGGCCAACTTTCTTTCCGATGATTGACAAAAGTAAATGCGACATGCGTCATTCGTCTTCCACCAATGGGCTATGTCTATGTGGAAAAGCAGCCAGTTGCTTGGGAAGATTGTTGTGTGGAGTACTGGTGTTAGAAAACCAGGAAATGCATGGGTAGGTGAACTGGCCGCCGTGATATGACTGAGAAATTGTTAAAAAAGGCGTTAAACCCCAATCGATCAATCAATCAATCAATCAATGAGCTTTCCGTTCAGGTGATTAGAAAGATAACCCACCCATCATTGATAGTTTCTATGTACAGAAAGTGTATTTTTTTTGCTAAGCAAGAGCCATTTCTTCTTTTACCTCAATGTGTGCAACACTCGTCTGCTGCAGAAGTGTCTACATGTGGGAAAACCTTCAACACATTTTCAAAGAAAGAATTATCTGGTTTTTAAAAATCAATACAGCATCTAATGTCTTTATCTTTTTATAGAATAAAACAATACATACTAAACGATTAACTTCTTCCCCTCCGACATTCCCATCTGCAAGATCCGCATTTATTGTAGCGTCTTGTAAATAAAATATATTGGAAAGATGCACATACATCGGCCGATTTCGTAACCTACATATTAGATGTAGTCTGGCGAGATGTTTCGAAAAAGGGAGGTAATTAAACAAGATTTATGAACATGAATAAAATGTTTATTCAAGTAAATTGTAAATTCAAAGTAGTGCAGTAAAAGGAACAAATGCTTATATTGAGCAATTTTTCACTTTCTATTAATGCTTCCTGCTGCAGTATCATCAACATGTTGTCATTATGATGAGCATTTCTCTTTCTTATCTCATGTAGAGGATTTCTGATGACACTGCTGCAGACATCTTTAGAACACATTTTGACTGAAGTAGAACTTGCTCAATGCAAGCAATTCCAATTTTCTTCCCCTTTTCTATGTGTTATACCTCCATTTAGATTTTTATACTTTTTTTTGCAAAGATATGTTCAAAGTCGTCTGCTGCAGATGTGTTGTATGTGGGAAAGGGTTAATTAAAAAACAATGAAACAAGCTTTTAAAAAATTAAGCAAAATTAGATGATCTCAATTTTTAGTTTTTACTCAAAGGGTAAAGTAAGAAATGTTATGAAAAAAACATAATATGCAACGGTGCGGCTAGCATATTTTACCCGTTATGCTACTACATCATGCATTATGCATATATAAGTATAACAGTATATATTGAACATTTCCACTTGAGAAAATATTATGTTATCAAAGGAAAACTAGCTCATAATGAGCTATTCTCCATTTGCCACAATGTATTGATCAACATACAAGTTCCTCAGCAAGTGACTGTAATAGCTCTCATATTCTTCGAATAGTCGAGCTAAAAAAACTACTAAGTTTTAAAGCAAGTTTTAAACAAACTAAAAACATGATCAAATGCAATTATTAATTACATTTTCAAAATAATTCGTTACTAATGCTTTCAGAACTTTGATTAAACACATGTTGGACAGACTATGTTGGACAAGTTATGACAGACTTGCTAACTAAATTATTCACGTTACATGTATGTATAGTACCCGCGACGGACCAGATCATCCTGCGCTTCCCGAAGCCCAATTAGAAACGTCCCTTGTCACCGTCTAGTGGGGTGTAAATAGTCGATACAACGGTTACATAACATGGAAAATATTTATTTATTATAAACATACATACAATGTTTTGAACCAGATACAATACATTCACAAATCAAAATACCATAAAAAAAAAAAATCAAATCAAATTATGTAGATAAATGTTTGATTGTGTCAAGCATTATTATAAAGATATTCATTTCGTTCTTCATAGCATTTATGAATACATAGATTTAATACTTCATTTTTCTTTGCAGAATTTTTAAACAAGGTTAACAATGTATATACACTTAGGTTTTTCCAATATTTCTTATTGATATAGTTTTGTCTGTTACGAAGAGGTATATCACATTAAAAAATAAAGTGAAATTCGTAATAAATTTCATTAGCATTACAAAAGACGCAAACTCTGTCTAATTGTATAATTCGGTTTCTTCCGTATCTGACAATTTCAATCCTTAATCTGTGTGCCATTGATTATCATATCTAAGTATGCTTCATATTTAAAGTCAGTTTTGATATGCTTATAAATAAGGAGGCTACCATTACTTAACAAATCACCTCGCCAATTTTGTACAAAACAGTCACCTAATCTTTGTTTCAAACCATTTAAAACCCATGTTTTGTTTATATTCTGTGGATTTTGCTATATATAACCATAGCCATTTTTACATAAAATATTTCTAACTCTGCTGGCCAAGTTTTGTTTTCCATTAATGCAGTCTATCACTGATAACTTGTATGATACTTTAATTATTCAATTTTTAGAGTTGACTATTTTAAACCAATATCTAATAGCACGTATTAAATGGTTAATGTAGAGAGGATATCGTCCAATTTCTCCATTCATTCCTTCATTCATATCTTTATTCCCTCTAAATTACAAAGGAGAGTTACATGAACATAATAACTAATTACAATGTATTAATAAGATAAGGTACAGAGAGGGAGAAAAAAAATCCATCCTATAATTCAGAATAAAGTGTCATAGCATGTACAGCTGTACTCAGGCATGGGACAGTATATAAATAACACATTGCTTTGAATTGGACAGTAATATTGTCAGCCTGAAGAGAATACTGTCACCCGAGCCGCAGGCGAGGGTGACAGTATTTCTCCGAAGGATGACAACATTACTGTCCAATTCAAAGCAATTTGTTATTTATTTTATTATACCAAAAAAAAGAATTAAATTATTTTATGATCTGTAATATGTTTCATAGCAAAAAAGTACAACATAGAGCGCTCTACATGTCTAGTTTTAATGAGTTTCATTAACATCTTCCTACCTAAAATTGCATACCGTCGTGAGACAGTACACAAACTGTCACATGGTCACGTGGTACATATGTCTTGACAGTAAAATTAGCAACATGCCTACCTACCTAGTTTTCATACGGCCGTGAGACAGTACAAAAAATGCATACCGCCGTGAGACAGTACAAAAACTGTCTCATGGTCACGTGGTACATTTGTCTTGACAGTAAAAAGAGCAACTTTTTGTCAATGGGAGTTTTATATCGACAATGAAATTTAGGTATAATAATATGGAATGTCCACAATCAAATTTAGCCATGAAATATTGACCACATAGATCAATGTAATATACCATCGATGTTATGAAGTCAATATGCCAGATATGTAAAAGTTCTGTAAACTCTGGTATTGGACCTCCGAGTAATATACATAGTTTGAAATCATCATTAAATGAGTAGAAATAATTATATACCTCGATACCATATGTGTTAAACAAGGCATCCATTGATTTCTTCTAATTTCTTGTACAGAGATACAATGTATTAAGCAGTGTAGAGCTTAATTATTGTAAAATGACCCACATTTATTGCAGAGTTTATTAGCATTATAACTGCCCAGAGCAGAAATAATTTAAATGATATTTCTGCAGTGTCGTTTATATTTATATTTGCATTTACTTATATGCCGAAATATGCTTTCACAGAAAGCTGGATGAATGTTGGCAAACGAGTAAAGGTCCGGATCACTGTTAGCTCTATACAACCAGTGCTCAGTGACAAATGCATTAACAGTCTGTTTTATTGTACTTTTCCATTTCAGACGTTTTGGGTATATACCATCGTTGTAATAAGAAAACAAATAATTAGTAAGCTCATATTTTTTAAGTATGAAGAAAATATCTGAAAAATATCCAGCCTGGATACAGTTTGACAAGCAGAAACTACACAGCCGTTTTATAAAAATTACCTTTATAATGTTATTAGGATTCAGAATGCAGAGTTGTCAAAACAAGTTTAACTTACGTTTATCAATAATGCATTCCATATTTAATATTTGTAACATGCCTAAGACAATATCAGTTCTTGTAAATTTGTCTATGCCTTGAATTATTTTTAAGCACAATCTATGACATCTCTCTAACTGTAGCAATTCTGATGATTTTAAGGAAAATAGTATTTCACAACCAAAAAGTCCCCCAGTCAGAACTATGGTGTTATACAGCTTTTTACATGTAAAGGGGTGAAAACCTTTTTCATTCAGACCAATTCTAAACAGAGACATGAATGATCCTCTAATCTTTGAACAGAGATCTTTAACAAGTTCGGCATTAGGCATGTACTTATTGCAAACAACACCTAAGTGAGTATAGTTTACAGTTTCATGTAAAGTGTGGCATCCGATTGACAAATATTTAATAATCGATCAATACCTTTCTTTGACAAACTGAGTAAAACCATATCATCAGCTGAGGTAATGCATGGTATATTAGTATCCTGCATGACAAGACCGTACCGACTATTATCTAACGTACAGAGTAGTCCATTTATAAAACAAAAGTAGAAAAATGAGGAGCTCAGCCCCCCTTGTCTGGTCCCGACCGTCACGTTAAATGGATCTGATTTATATACTCTGAACAGAACATATTATTCAGACACATCATACAAACTTATTACAGACTTAAGGGTAGCGGTACGTACTCCCATTTCATGCAGTTTATGGAACAGTCCATTGAATGCTTTTTTAAATATCTAAGAAGCAGGCATACAGTTTGCTTCCAGTTTCTCCTGCAATGTAGATACATTCTTTCAGTAAGAAGTATGTCATTGTACAGCTTACACCCTTTTGAAATCCAAACTGTAAAGGGTTTAAGCTGACAGTGATATCTGATTTGACAAAATCTAAAAGTAAGGCCTCGTATAAATTTAAAATAGCAGACGACAGAGTAATAGCTCTATAATTGTTTGGGTCATCCTTCCTCTTTTTCCCAACTTTAAACAGTGTAACAATAAGACCAAAGTGCTTAATGTTAAGTCGTACTTCTTTGTTTGTGATAATAATGCGTTCATTGCTTTAATACCTTTCTCGATAACTGTATTACGATGCAAAGTGAACGATCGGGTGTAATTTAGTACAGTACCTAGGTAATTGGAACTGTTCACTACTTCAATCTCTGCTCTATCGTAAGGTAACTTTTACTTTGCCGATATATCTTTTCTTTTTCTGAACACCATTACTTTTGTTTTGTCTACATTTACCCCACATATCACAATAGTGTTTAAGGTTATGTAGACTAGTTTGTAGGTCGGATACGGTATCGCTAATTATGCACATGTCGTCTGCATATGCTAATAGTATGACGGTTATTTGAGAAAACGTTATCTCGCTATTTATATCGGTGGTTAAGAATAGCTCTAGATCTTCAATACATTATACAAAGCCGTCTAAACACTTTCCTCGAGACGTCATTAGGAACGTCCATTGTTACCGTCTTGTGGTGTAAATATCCAATACAACGGTTAAAATTAAGCCTACTAAACATATTTGTAAAGTGTGATTCAGTATACTTTGTATACAAACATGAAACATCGAGCCCCGGTAGCTCAGTCGATAGCTACATGTATGCTAGCTGCCTATCAAGGGGACGACATTCTTTCCGACATTTGACAATAGATCACTGTGACAATTGTCATTCGTCTTTCACCAATGGGCTAAAAGTCTATGTGGACAAACAGTCAGACGCTTAAGTATGTTGTGTGGAGTACTGGTTTGAGCAAACAAGGAAACATATGAGTAGGTTTACTGGCCCCCGTTATATGACTGAACAATTGTTGAAAGTAGTTAATTTGATCGTTCTCTACTTTAACCAGTTACCTTTTGGAAGAAGTGTTGGAACAGGCGACTTGTTCTTATATATTTGTATTTTCAAACATCAAACATCATAATAAATCAAAGTAGTTATTTTTATCGTTCTCTTCTTTAACCAGTTACCTGATATCATATGTTAGAGTAGACTGCTGTAAACATTTTAATTGTTTTGGAAGTAGTTTTTGAAAAGGCCAACATTTCTTATCTATACATTTATATATATGTTTAAACATTAACACATAACAGATAAGAGTAGTTTATTCTTGTCCTTATGTAATCTAACCGTGTACCTTAAATGGTTTTAAAATGCGTCTCCTTTGAAACTTATTGTCCAATTAAGAAATTTGGAAATATGTTTGGAAAGAATCGCTTAACTGTGAGATAGTTTGTCCTTTTACACAATGTTCTAACAACTCGTCGGCAGCAAAGGAGCCTAAAATCGAAGTTAACATAAACAATTAAGAATAATTCATTAAACAATGTCACCTCTTTTTAAGTAACAGAGTACTTCAATCTTGTACTGATGACAAAAACCCTGTTTGACTTATCGGATCGTTACAGTTTACGTACTTCTAACGTATTTAATAAATGTTGCACTTTGAACTTTAACCTAATAATACACTGTCAAAAGATACTTTTGATAAAATAGACAAATTACTTATGCTAAACGATCTCTCTTACCTAATAAAATAAAAATATAACCACAAATCTGAATTATTTGATAAAAGACGTTTCTCTAAATACTATGCATATAATTTGCTCGCCAAATGGCGCTAATGCCCTGCGCGAGGGTAAACAACGTCACGAAATAACAACAACACCATATAGGTCAACAATTGCAGTTCTTATGATATACCTCATCATATAGGTCAATAATTGCAGTTCTTATGATAAACCACATCATATAAGGTCATCATTTGTAGTTCTAAGGATATACCACATCATATAAGGTCACCAGTTGTAGTGCTAAGGATATACCACATCATATAAGGTCACCAGTTGTAGTGCTAAGGATATCCCACATCATATAAGGTCACCCGTTGTAGTTCCGATGATATTACGGCATATAATGTCAACAATAAAAGTTCTGAAGATATATCACATCATAAAAAGTCAACAAGTGCAGTTCTGAAGATATATCAATTCATATGAGTTCGACAGTTGCAGTTCTAAGGATATATCACATATAAGGTAAACAGCGATATTTCTTAGAATATACCACATGATAAAAGGTCAACAGTTGTTGCAGTTATGATGATATACCACGCCATATAAGCTCATCAGTAGCAAATCTGATGATATACCACATCAAATAAGGTCACTATTTGTCGTTCGAAGCATATACAACATACTTTAAGGTCACCACCACTTGTAGTTATAAGGATATACCACAACATATAAGGTCGCCAGTTGTAGTTCCAATGATAAACCACGCCATCGTAAGTTACCACTTGTAGTTCTAAGGATATTTTTATATGTTTGTTTCACTTAAAGACGTTCCAAATCAATGGTGTTTGAGATCAACGGTAATATATTTATACTTGTTCATTGCAAATCATTTACAATATATGACTGTCTGTATTAAGTATATTTATTGAATGAATCATATCTAGCACGTGCCATTTAGCAGCGTTATGAATCGGTCTAATTCTCCAGGATGTTAGAAAACACTCCAAAGCTTGTTGAACTTTATTTTCTTTTTTAAATATCCATCCTAACAGGTTGTAGGCTGTTTCCTTATGTCCAATGCTTTTGTCTGTTCTTATGACGTGAACTAAGTTATCGACAGCATCTTGTTTATAGACGGGCTTGTTTGTTTTTGAATATAGGATATACTGTAGGAAATACAGATACACTTTGGAATCCACAACCATCCAGTCAAACCAGAAATCCTTCATTTCATCCCTAGAATCTGCCGGTGTATGTACCGAACGATACATCTCGCAATGTAAAGCTGGAGGTACAATGTTGGCCTGATGAGGTAGAAAGGTTAAACAACCAGCTATACATGTTCTCGCGAACTCACTGAATGGAATGTCTTGTGAACTATGCATTCGTACAATTTCTTTAACTGACTCACTCCGATACATTATTCTAAGTTTATTGCAGCCACACAACGATATAATATATGATTGCAAAGACGTTTCGCATTTAAGTAGAATCTCTTCACAGGCATTATATCTGTCACTCTGCAAACAATAGGATGCGACTATCAAAAACGCGGACATAACGTCAAGGTCTTTACTTTCTTCTATATAAAACTTAAACGTATCAAACAACATCTTCAGTAGATCCGGGTCATTTGTAGTCAGTATGATACTCGCTACGCATTGTGCTAATTGTAGGCGTATATGGGGAAGAAAGCAGCGTATCGCGTGTCGTCTTTCATTTTCAGTATGATGTCGATCGATCTCCATGTGTAGTAAATGTGTTTGTTTCGAAAGTAATTTTGACATTAAGTGAAGAGCTGATATACTTTTGCATTCCTTAAGACTGAAAGATATTAAATTTTTGAATATTATTATGATCTCTGTGTTCAATTGTGATGCTTTTTCAGATACATTGATATGTTTTGCTCCCATTATACTTGGTCCGTATCCAAACAACACATCGTGCAACACATTTCCGATGTCATCACATGTCAATGACCATAGAAATGTACACCAATGATGTGTCATGTCCTCTAGGACAGTCTGTATCCGTCTTAGAGTTCTGTACTCCAGTTTGTCAAACATGTTCTCATCTGGAACAAAGTAATTTGGACAGTATTGTTCTTTGACCCAGTGTAATAGCAGTTTGATACACATAAACGTGCATTCTAGTAGGTTTCTACCGGTCCAGAATCCACAAGGCGTATTTTCAACTGCATATAACAAACATGTTTTACAGTGATACGACGATATCGATTCAGGTACATGTTTGAGTATTATGTCTTTCTTGATTATCTTAAGTAAGATGTAGCATTTATGCTGCGTAGAGTTAAGACTAGACATTAGTTCTCGTTCCTGGAGCGAAAATGACAGCCTCAATTCGACTGGTCCATTTATACTTGATGGATGGTTTTTCCAGACGAAGAAACACCCGGATCCTTTCAACGTGTTTATGTGTGTATCATTTAGCCGATTGCAGCGGATAACCCTCCTTAGCCAGGATTTAGCGAAGCTTGGTATGTGATGACATCGGTATGCTTCAAAAACTCCGTCTAGATCTGTGCTCCCTTCTTCACCCCTAAATGTCATGGCAGGACCATTATTTCTTAACACACCATCATTTTGAACAAGGTGTCGTAAACATAACCTGCCGTTTGTGTCGGCTTCTATATGTTCATTAGGGAACGTTTCTCTGGTATAAACGGGGACCTTGTTAACGACACACTGTAGTTTAACATACCCGGGTTTGGTAGTTTCATCAGTCACCAAGAGCAATGATAGTCCGTGTTGAGGTGCATCAGAGATCCTCTCTACAACAGGTTCATCAGAACAGCATAAACTGTCTATGTCTGAATGAAGCCCTGTTGTTGTTGTTCCCTCATAGCCACTTCCAAACACGTAAAAGGTTTGTTTTTTTTTGTGGAAAAAGTTGTGTTGCATGGTTTGTAATACTTCACATATTATTGCTTTTTCTCTGTATTTCCTCCTCATCTCTTCAGAAGCACCGATCCAATCTAGAATGTCATAAAGACGGAGTGACACATTGTGATACTTTTCATCCATTTTGAAGAACTGTGACCTGAAATTAAAAACGACTTCCTCGTAGAGAAGGACTTTTTCATGGTAACGGTCACATTTATATTGTTAAGTTCACTAATTGATGAAATATAATATTGTCATTGGCACACTACACACACACACTTACCTCGGTCTTAATCTCAGATGTATTTATATTAAATAAGGTCATAAAACATCATTTAACTAGCTATAGTTATGAGATGTTTGTTTGATTGTTTGGTGTTTTAAGCCATTTTCAACAATTATTCAGTTATATCACCAAATTTCCAAGTTAAGTTACAATTTACCTATAGTACTGGTTCATTTGTCCTGACAATAGCGAGTAACCAGATGAATTTATTCACTATTTTATTTTAATTGACCTAAGTTGCTTAAACCTTATTTGACGTGTATAATTACATTTGAACTAAATGTAAGTCATTATAAACATGAGTTCATAAAACAGGGTTTGATACTTTCTGAGTAAGTGCGTGAACAAGCTGAACCTTGTTGAGACGGTGTCCGGGTGGCCGAGTTATTGTGGGGTGTGGTGTTCTCCTAAAGCTCACCCACCACCCTTATAAAGACACTTAGATAAATATTTATTTTTTATTTTTAATAACGGGTATCTCATTTGCATATTAATGTTATTCATTCCGTAAAAAGGGGGTTAATTACGGAATAAATTGCATACTTGTGGCGTGCACCCCACAAAAAAATCAAAGGAAATAACCCCAAAAATACACTTCATCAGTATGTTCGTACCTATGAAGTGTATTTGTGGAGTTATTTCTTTTGTTTCAAACTTGATTATACTTTGATCATCCGCATTCGAAGCTGACCCTTGAACGTACACACCTCCATAGCATGTTACAGTAAAAAGATAGGAACAGACGATTTTATTACATTTCATCGATCATCTCTTTCTAAACATCGACATCAGCGTCCTGTTTTTTATATAAAATCGAACATCGATGGCCGTAAAAGGGGAATAATTACGGAATAAATAGCATACTATTATGCCAAAAAGATGTATGTGTTTGAAGTTGGCTTTTAGATCGGTCATCGATGATGTCGATGTTTAGAAAGAGATGATCGATGAAATGTAATAAAATCGTCTGTTCCTATCTTTTTACTGTAACATACTATGGACGTGTTTAGGTTCAAGGGTCAGCTTCGAATGCGGATGATCAAAGTATAATCATAGTAAAGTCATTATCAAAGATTTTAAAGCATCCCCAATTAGTGTACCGACTTTTGGGAATCGTGTTTATTTGTTCAACTGCAGATAATAAATTCGGAAATGAGATAATCCTGGAATTTATCCAAGACAAAATCGTGATAAGAGTGAAATACCGTTGAGAGCGGCGTAATAGTCATCTGACAAGAAAATGGACAACTCATCATTCATTATGGCCCTGTCACACCATTGCGTATTGTACAAGCGTATGCCAGAGTATGAACAATATCACGCATGCGCTGGTATACGCTGGCATACGCTAGGGTACCCATATACGTTAGGCATAGGTTCTATACGTTTCAAGCAAGGTTGTATACGGTGGTATACGCTGGCATACGACGAGGCAGAATTTTATTTTAAGCATGCCTAAAAATGTGTGCGTATTCGGACGTATGGTTTATGCGCAAAGCAGACGCAAGGCATGCGCTGAAAATGCTGTAAAATGGAGTAACACTAGAGGTACGTTACTCATAGGTCGAGTACGCTGGTCATACGCTGACATACGCTTGCATGAAGGTGTACCGTACAGCTAGCGCATTGATGGCGCATGAGTAACGTACTTCTAACGTATGTCTGACTTATTAGCAACGTATATAAACACCTTGGCGTATGTCTGAAAATTGAGTAACGTATACATAACATACAACTAGTGATTGGTGAATAGCAAGCGTATCCCCTGCGTATTGCCAGTGTTTTGATAAAGTGTATGTAGAGGATCCAATTTCTAGATATTCAACAGTTCTTCGTGGACTTATATGGGAACCTTGTCACGTGATAGCGGTACGCTGGACATGCGCAGTTCATACGCTACTCATTCGCTAACCATACACAGACTACGCTGGAAGTACGCTTGACATACGCTGGACATACGCTGGTTCAATACGGTTAGTATACAAATAATTCTGTATTTTCAAGGGCTTTTTGTACGCAATTTTCATACGCAACTAATACGATTCTCTCATACGCAATAGTTTGACAGGGCCATTGCAACACTACAATGAATTGTATAAACCTTGGGGGACATAACATACAATACAAAAATATATAACATTCTTATTTTGTTTATTATTTTCCCATCCACAATATGATAAACATGTATTACCTTAAACTAACTTCCGGGTGTAAGAAAGAAACTTGTCACTCAATTTCTTCATTGTTTGTATTCATTAACACATTCTATGTCCTTGAACCGCACACACAAACTAACACAATTGTGTTTTTTACCATTGTTGTTCTGGTAATTCAGCTGACCATTCATTAAACAATTAGAAGAAAACATATATGTTCGGTTTTGTACAACATTCCAAATTAACGCTGAACGTAAAATACAGTGAACAATTCGTGTCGTCATTTATTTGTTTAAGATTTGTTTTTACCTGGATCTATAAATAGACCAATGCAAGTGATATTACTTGGCAGTTAAGCACAACATCTTAGCTATTGTTTGGTGTGTTTTGCCTCTTTCAACATAGCCTCAGTTATATCACCGCGTCTCCTTGGTAAGTTACGACCGTTCCATTTATCCTGACACCAGCCAGTCAGTCGGAATACTGACCGCTTAACCCTGAGCGCCAGGAAGGTAGTCATTGCTACTATTTTAAAGTATTTAGTAAAGCCAGGCCGTGGATCGAACGCACGATTTCCCGCATCCAAGATGGACCCTAAACCGCTACACAATATAGGCGGTCAAACCTTAAAAGTGAACTATGAACATCATAATGCCAGTAGGAGAAGGGATTTTGTTGGGTTTTCCCCTCCCTTTTTAAAGATATATATATTAACATATTAATAATGTTCTTACTTACAGCCTGATATTCCCTATCTCGACAGTATATTGGTTAAGGCATCAACTGCGGGAACGGAAGATCGAATGTTCAAATCCCATAGGCGCCAATGGTCAGCTGATTAACCATCCGTAGTTATATAATGGTACCGAAAGTCTGCTGCCCAGCAAAAACAAAATACTCCGACGCTTTTGAAAACTGTTCAGGTATATCACGTTACATTAACAGTACGTCTTGTCTCTTTATTCTGACCCAGCGACTCAGGTGTAATGCTCCTTATCGCAAATTAAACCCTCTCGGCTATCTCATAAATGGGACAAGTTTGACCCTTTCAGTATTGGTGATACTAAAACATTGTGGTTCCTTCCAATATGACCTTTTGGTGAGGCGCTATCTAGTTACATAACGGTAACGAATGTCTGGTGCCTGGTTTAAAAGGATAGGGTTCGGGAAGTAAAACGTGCTAAGGTATGTCATACGTCATAGCTTAGCTGAACGCTTCAATAAAGTGGGCACCAGACCTTCATACAGAAAATGACAATTTCCCTCATACAGACGAATTCTGAGCACGATATATCCAATTTAACTGCGTCGAAATGCAGAACAATATAGGTTTTTATCTGGTCGAAAAGCCATTACTATCGGCTTTATTTTCTTGTGAAATGATTAACCTTGAGAACGCAGTCTTATCTATAGACATTTCCCACATATAAATTAAAGTTTAATTATTGAATATAGTTGAAATTATCGCGACAGTAATGCCTTCTTCTGACACACGATTTTCTGAGGTATTTTGCTGCAGAGGGGTCAAAGTATGTGTTCGTGTGTGGAAAGGGTTAAAAATAGATACATGTTTTTTTAGTACTGGCGACACAGGTTTTACAACACCCGTTCAAGCAGTCAAAGGGTTACTACATAAAATACTGATAAATATGTCACGATACACCAAACCAACATTACCTACTGATTCGATTATGTGTGTAGTCTTAAATTTTAAATAAAATAAAAGGGATGTAACTGCAACCAGAAATTCGTTTCTTTGACTGTTTCAAAAACGCTTACAGGTAGGTTCGATATGTGAATTCCAATTACCCTATTAACATGATTAAGACTACGCCACGCTTTTAAATCGAAGCATTTGTTGAGGATTTGTTCATATTATTTCCGTAAAAAAATATTTGTTGTCTTTAGATAGTGAAATAGTGTGTCCCATCTGTTCCAATTTTGTCAGTTTGTTATCTGGGACTTGTTTATTGTCAGTAAAGGAGATATAATAAGTCATTCATTATTCATTTAATCTCTTAAAATTAATATCATTTAAGCATGATTCATGTTGCATATTAGTCGTGAAGCTTTATAAAACTGTTACGTTATTGCACTTGGCCAAATATGTACGTGAAGCGTTTGCACAAAGGATAAGCTTCGACAATTATGTAACCCTTTACCTAATACAGACGTATGCTGACGCATATGCACCAGACGACTGATACCACTTAAACTTTTCGAGCTATCATGCGATATGCAATGAAAATCCAATATGTTTCTTATCATTTATATGTTCGTGTAAGTATACGTAAGATATATACATGTATGTCTATATAGATATTCACATTTAGTTCTTACATTTCCATATACTTTCAACCTCATTTATATAATGATAGAACATATTTGTCGAAACAACATTGTGCACATAATTGTCTTGACTTGATCTTTGTATTATATATCATATTATGCATATGCATGTAACTAGAAACTGTGTAAAGTTTACGTTACTGAATAAAGAAATCTTGAATCTTGAATCTTGAATCTATAAAATGCCATTAACTATTTTGTCCATTTGATTACTTGTAAGTTATCGGTACTACTAGTTCATTCATCCTGACGCAAGCCGGTCAGTCGTAATGCTTACCCCGCAACCCTGAGTGCCAAAGATGGCAGCCACTACTACAATAGATAAAGTATTTTGTTTGACCAGCCGGGCATCCAACTCACAATCTCTGGCACACAAGATGGACGCTCTACCACTAAACCACCGAGGCGGTCCTTTATGTAAAGATGCATGACTTATACACGTGTTCATTATTTGTTCTATGAAATACACATGATGAGATGAATGACACACAGTTTATGCAAGGACAACGTTATAGTATATGTATTTACACAAGGGTAATACTCAGGTTAATTTTGTCATGTTATACGTCGATTCGTCGTGCATTTATTCTATATGTAGTTCTTTGAATCGTGCATCCAGACCTATATCAACCACGATTTGAGTATTGTAAAGATTGATATTTCCTCCAATATATATTCGATTGATTTTGTTTTACGCCGTATTCACCAACTTGTCAGTCAAATCATGGCTGCCAGTTCACCTACCAATGTGTCTCTTGGTTTACATACCCGAGTACTTCCCAAGCATCTGGCTAAGTTTCCCCATAGCCGATCGACTGTTAACTCATTGATGGGGGAGGACTGACTTGTCAAACGTCGGACAAATTGACACTGAGTTTGGTTACCTTCTTGATAGCCTGTATCGCTAGCCACTGAGCTACTGATGCATGGCCATTTTTGCGGCCAACTATAGATCGAGACCATAGGTTTTGTTATTAAAAATAAAAAAATGAGATGTGCCCACGTTATCTGATTTTGATAGGCGTCATTCGTCAGAGGCTCCTTGGTTGACGAAAAGTAATGGACCAGATCAGCCTGAGCGCATGCGCTAGTCTATATCGATCTAAAACTGGTCGCTTATGCTTAAAGGTTGATTTTCGTAAAGAACGGCTGCTTTGTATATATTTATCTTGTTATAAACACTTTCTTTTAAGTATATAAAGTACAACGAATATATCTCGGACGAAGTGTTTTTCTTATTCATTCTCTTTCTAAAAACAAATCAATCAAAACTCTCAATTCTACTATCAAAGGCTTAGTCTCTCTTTGTACTTGTCAAGTGAAACAAAGCTGGTATTTGATCGTATTGTAATCGTAGTGTAACCCTTTACCTAATACAGACGTATGTTGACACATATGCAGCAGACGACTTCTGAAATCGTAGTGGCAAAAAAGAGAAAGTGATCAACCATTTCCTGGCACGGATCTATCGTTAAACAGCGAAGCAACAGGTCTGGTTGCTCATACGAGATTGGAATATTTTGATTGTCCTAACACACCGAGAACTCAGACATGTCCTTGCCGAACTAACTAATCACATTGCTAGTTTCTCACTATCTAGCTCTCGGTGTGTTACGACTCACATCCCTGAATACACCCTATGTCTAGTTGTCATCTTTCTGACGATTGACACAATTCAATGCGGCAAGCGTCATTTGTCTTCCATCAATGGGAAGATGTGGAAAAGCAGATAGTTGCTTGGACAGAATGTTGTGTTTAGTACTGATGTGAGAAAGCCATGTTTGCGAAATGGCCGTCATGTGATTACTGTTGAAACTGGCCTTAAAACCACTCAATCAATCAAATACTTCTTATAATACATATAAAAGTCATTTGCAAATTGAGGTTTAACGCGGCATTTTTTCTAATGCGAAATAACGCGACCTTTAACCCTTATCATGCTTAATTCCAGCAACTGCCACTGTGACATTTGACTTGTTAACAAACTCGTTTAGCTTTATGACAATATGTGTTATATATACATACATGGGTATTGAAGGATCCAGACATATATGGGAATGCATGACGGTCCACGCTGATCTTGTGGACAATGTTTGCAAATAAAATGTAGCCTTTTCCCACACACAGACACTACATGTATCTGATGCTTCTGCGACAGACAACTTTTGAAGACATTACGACAAAAGTAGAACAATTGTTCATAAATCGCAATATTCACTTGTGTCACAATTATGTTATCTCTATTCAACACTCAAACTCTATTGTATGGAGGGTTTTCACCAATATGTTTTTAACGTCGAACGGGAAAGGGTTATACTCTTGCAATAAGGTGTTCGTTATTGTAATTTTACTGATAGCGGGATAAAATATTAGGATTAAAATAAGTTACAAATATTCCCACTTTCAAGATTGAGTAACATAAGCAGAAATGCTAAAACGATAAAGAGCCGGATATAGGCCTACTTGAAAAAAAAATTGCGATACAACTTCTTTATGTAACAATTACATGCTAAGAATCGGCTTTACGTGTAAATGAGCGCTTGACACTTCATGTTATTTTGAATGTCATTTTTAATTCATATGCAATATGTCTTTTTCGGGGATTGGGGCTGTTTTTCAACATTGTTTAAGGGCGTCTCGGGTTCGAATCTCTGCTTGCGGCGGTCAATGTAGAGTTTTCCTTGGACAAAGCAAATTTTCTAGCCGAGAACTGGTTTGCTTATCCATCAATTACAAATAAGTGATCTGAGGCCGTGTAATATAACCGAAATGTCGTTGAAAACGGCGAGTAACCCGAATAAAACAAACGTATGGAATACTCCGAATAATAGTTAAAAACAGCGAGTAACCCAACTACAACAAGCGTATGGAGTACTCAGAACAATAGTTGAAAACAGCAAGTAACCAAAATAAAACAAACGTTTGGAGTACTCAGAACAATAGTAGAAAACGGCGAGTAACCCGAATAAAACAAACGTATGGAATACTCAGAACAATAGTTAAAAACAGCGAGTAACCCGAATACAATAAGCGTATGGAGTACTCAGAACAATAGTTAAAAACAGCAAGTAACCAAAATAAAACAAACGTTTGGAGTACTCAGAACAATAGTTGAAAACGGCGAGTAACCCCCCAAAAAAACAATGTAAGGAATACTCAGAACAATACTTGAGAACGGCGAGTAACCTAAACAAAACAAACGTATGGAATACAATACAATACACTGTTATACAGCTTTTTACAGTGTTAAACAGCTATTTACAGTAGTATACAGCTATTTACAGTGGTATATAGCTATTTACAGTGTTATACAGCTATTTACAATGTTAAACAGTTATTTACAGTGGTATACAGCTATTTACAGTGGTATACAGCTATTTACAGAGTTATATAGCTATTTATAATGTTTTTTCTGCTATTAACAGTATGTACAGTGTTATATTACTATTTACAGTGTTATACAACTATTTACAGTGTTATACAAGTATTAACAGCGTTATATAACTATTTAAAGTGCTATATAACTGTTTACAGTGTTAAACAGCTATTTATAGCGTTTTTCTGCAATGTACAGAGTTATATAACTATTTACAGAGTTTTACAACTATTTACAGTGTTATACAGCTACTTACAGTGTTATACAACTATTTACAGTGTTATACAGCTATTTACAATGCTATACAGCTATTTACAGTGTTATATAACTATTTACAGTGGTATACAACTATATACAGTGTTATATAACAATTTACAGTGTTATACAGCTATTTACAATGTTATACCGCTATTTACAGTATAATACAACTATGTACTGTGTTATACAGCTATTTACAGTGTTAAACAGCTATTTATAGTGTTTTTCTGCTATTTACAGAGTTATATAACTATTTACAGAGTTTTACAACTATTTACAGTGTTATACAAGTATTAACAGCGTTATATAACTATTTAAAGTGTTATATAACTATTGACAGTGTTATATAACTATTTACAGTGTTATACAACTATTAACATTGTTATATAACTATTTAAAGTGTTATATAACTATTGACAGTGTTATATAACTATTTACAGTGTTATACAACTATTAACAGTGTTATTCAGCTATTTACAGTGTTATACAATTATTAAAAGTATTATATAACTATTTACATGGCTATACAAATATTTACAGTGCTATAAAGCTATTTACAGTGTTATATAACTAGTTACAATGTTATACAGCTATGTACAGTGTTATACAGCTATTTACAGTATAATACAGATATGTAAAGTGTTATACAGCTATTTACAGTGTTATATAACTATTTACAGTGCTATACAGCTATTTACAGTGTAATACAGCTATTTACAGAGTTATATAGCTATTTATAATGTTTTTCTGCTATTAACAGTATGTACAGTGTTATATTACTATTTACAGTGTTATACAACTATTTACATTGTTATACAAGTATTAACAGCGTTATATAACTATTTAAAGTGCTATATAACTGTTTACAGTGTTAAACAGCTATTTATAATGTTTTTCTGCAATGTACAGAGTTATATAACTATTTACAGAGTTTTACAACTATTTACAGTGTTAAACAGCTACTTACAGTGTTATACAACTATTTACAGTGTTTCACAGCTATTTACAGTGTTATATAACTATTTGCTATGCTATACAGCTATTTACAGTGGTATACAACTATTTAAAGTGTTATATAACAATTTACAGTGTTATACAGCTATTTACAATGTTATACCGCTATTTACAGTATAATACAACTATGTACTGTGTTATACAGCTATTAACAGTGTTAAACAGCTATTTATAGTGTTGTTCTACTATTTACAGAGTTATATAACTATTTACAGAGTTTTACAACTATTTACAGTGTTATACAAGTATTAACAGC
The DNA here is from genome assembly GCA_031761405.1 of Serripes groenlandicus. Taxonomy (NCBI): domain Eukaryota; kingdom Metazoa; phylum Mollusca; class Bivalvia; order Cardiida; family Cardiidae; genus Serripes; species Serripes groenlandicus. Next base: position 36,746,905 of record JASEVX010000003.1, on the reverse strand, counting down.
GTTATATAACTATTTAAAGTGTTATAAAACTATTGACAGTGTTATACAACTATTTACAGTGTTATACAACTATTAACAGTGTTTTTCAGCTATTTACAGTGTTATACAATTATTCAAAGTATTATGTAACTATTTACATTGCTATACAAATATTTACAGTGTTATAAAGCTATTTACAGTGGTATATAACTAGTTACAATGTTATACAGCTATGTACAGTGTTATACAGCTATTTACAGTATAATACAGATATGTAAAGTGTTATACAGCTATTTATAGTGTCATAAAACTATTTACAGTGCTATACAGCTATTTACAGTGTAATATAACTATTTATAGTGGTATACAACTATGTACAGTGTTATATAACTATTGACAGTGTTATACAGCTATTTACAGTGTTATATAACTATTTACAGTGTTATACAGCTATTTACAATGCTATACCGCTATTTACAGTACAATACAACTATGTACTGTTTTATACAGCTATTTACAGTATTAAACAGCTATTTATAGTGTTTTTCTGCTATTTACAGAGTTATATAACTATTTACACAGTTTTACAATTATTTACAGTGTTATACAGCTATTAACAGTGTTATACAACTATTTACAGTGTTGTACAGCTATTTATAGTGTTATATAACTATTTACAGTGCTATACAGCTATTTACAGTGTTATATAACTATTAACAGTTTTATATAACGTTTTACAGTGTTTACAACTATTTACAGTGTTATATAACTATTTAAAGTGTTATATAACTATTTACAGTGTTATACAGCTATTTATAGTGTTATATAACTATTTACAGTGCTATACAGCTATTTACAGTGTTATATAACTATTTACAGTTTTATATAACTTTTTACAGTGTTATACAACTATTTACAGTGTTATATAACTATTTACAGTGTTATACAGCTATTTATAGTGTTATATAACTATTTACAGTGCTATATAACTATTTACAGTGTTATATAACTGTTTACAGTGTTATACAGCTATTTACAGTTTATATAACTATTTACAGTGTTATATAACTATTTACAGTGTTATACTGCTATTTACAACTGTGAACACACTCAAGGGAACAGTAGGGTTGCACTTGAAGTTGAAAAATGAAGGTGTTTGTTTTGTTAAAAAAAGTGTTTTTTTCATAAGTATAATGTCTGAAGTTAATGAAACCTCAGCGGTTTGCAGCTGGTCACACAGGATATACTGTTTTGACTCTTCGATACACTCCCCACAGTTTGCTGGTTACGGACACTACATAGGACACTAATTGCAATATATTAATACAAAACTGTATTAAACTTTTATTAATTTGAAATAATTGTAACATAATATCATGTATAAACACAAATAAAAATAAAAATTGAAGCCGAGATAGGTTTTAATTCTCACAAAGACACCATATTTATAGTAAACAATCCTGTTGCAAAAATCACCTATATATCAATTATTGTTACATCTTTAATTTTAGAGTTAATGGTAAGTAATTGTTCAGAAACTAACATTTTATCTTTTCTGTATGAAAGGCAAAACAATATTTTGAAAGGACAATACTTATTTCTCACTAAATTTATGAAAATAAAAGGTCAATATTTTAGTTACGGACACTACGTATGCCCTGTACATAAGTAACAGTTTACATAATGCACATATAATAAAAGCTTAGTTGGATAATAACTTTCTTAGTATGAATATTAAATTTTAATGGTCCTTTAATGTTTGTATCTGTCATTTTGACTTCTGTGTCATAAAATTTATAAAATGTACCCAATTTTCAGTGTGAGAAAAAAAATATATGTGAAACCTGTCTGTTTTTACATAGTACCTTAACCATTTAGCAAGAACATTAAAGTCATAGCAATGCTAACAAACATATAAAACACAACTATAGATCCTTCTATAACACAAATATGTAAATGATATGAAACATCAAAGTTTAATCCATGGTTACGGACTCTATGCCATTGACTACCCTAGCGAAAATACACAGATTTGTTGTCTTTTGACAATTCCACTGCATATTTTGATGAGAAAGAAGTGCTTGGAATATTTCGCAGTTGGTCGTCATCGGTATTTTTGGGGTCGGATGTGTTTATCAATCTCACCCGCAATCTCAATGCCTGTGTTTTCTTGACTGCCAACTGCCTTTTAAGGTTATTACTTGATTTTACAATGTCATGTTTTTCTTTGTTTTCTTGACTTTTCTTTTCTTTGACGATATCGCTGCATCTCTTTTCTCTTTTGTTTTCTTAGCTTTCCAAGTTTTGTCGTACTATTTTCAGCCTCCTTTCTATCTTCTGGTTTTCGATCTCTATCTTTTTAGCTAGGTGAGTTATTGTGATCACCTTTTGTCCGGCGTCTGTTGTGCGTCGTCCATTAACATCTTCTCCTCAGTAACCAGTGGATTGATTGGGATGAAACTTCACACAAAGCATCCTCTCAATAACCTCCCCAGAATTCCTTCAAAATTGTGGGATCCATGCAGAATTCTGGTTTCAATGGCAACAAAACGAAAAAAAATCTTCTTCTCCCAAACCGGTTGGCAGATTTTCAAATAATTTTGTAGAAATGTTCCTTGGATGACCCTTTATCAGATTCCTGTAAGCCATGTTGATTGGTAGAAAAACAATGGTCAACAGGGGGCAGGGCTATTTTGCCTTATATGGCTATAGTAAAAACTTAAAAAATCTTCTCCTCCGAAAGAGTGAGACCGATTTCAAATAATTTTGTAGAAATGTTCCTTAAGTGACCGCATATCAGATTCCTTCAAGCCATGTTGATTGGTCGAAAATATGGCCACCAGGGGGTGGGGCTATTTAGCATTATATGGCTATAGTGAAAACTTAAAAAATCTTCTCCTGAAACTGTCAGGCCAATTTTCAAATCATTTTGTAGAAATGTTCCTTAAGTGACCCACTATCAGATTTCTTGAAGCCATGTTGATTGGTCAAAAAACATAGCCACCAGGGGGCGGGACTATTTTGCCTTATATTGCAACAGTGAAAACTTTAAAAATATTCTCTGAAAGCCATGTTGATTGGTCACAAACTATGGCCGCCAACAACAAATACTATCAGGTGAGCGATCCAGGGCCATCGCCTGTACGAAAACTTACAGGCGGAATCCACCCGGAATCTCACCTAGAATCCAGGCGGACAAAAAGTGATTCTCCAGGCGGACTAGAGTCCGGGCGAATTAAACTTGGTTGACACGGAATTCTATTTTGAGTAACATTAAAGAAGGAAATTGGCCGAAATATTTAAATTAGTCCGGGTCATGTGACCATGTCCGGGCGGAATCCTACGAAATTATTCCACCCGGAAATTTATCCAGGTGGAAAAAATTCCGGGCAGAATTCTAAAATTTCCGGGCGGAATTGTTAACTGTCTGGGCGGAATTCTCCAAAATCCGTGCGGAATTGTCAACTGTCTGGGCGGAATTCTCCAAAATCCGTGCGGAATTGTCAACTGTCTGGGCGGAATTCTCAAAAATCCGGGCGGATTTCTAAAATATCCAGGCGGATTTTTAGACTGTCCAGGCGGATTTTTAGAATATCCATACAGCCGCGGACGACGGACAAAAAGTGATCAGAATAGCTCACCTTGAGCCTTCAATGGCTCAGGTGATCTAAAAATCCTGGAAACTGCCTGGCAGCTAGGATTTTTAATCCTGGTTGTCTTGGGAAAATCTTGGAAAAATCCTAGGTCCATGATTATACCCAGAGCTAGGATTTTGGATATTCCCAGGATATTTCCAGGATCTAATAATAGTAATAATTTCACCTGTACGAAATAGTCTGGGCAGACTAAAACCAGATTCTGTACAGAATAAAATACGGAAACTGGGCAGCAGTCTCTGTACAGAAACAAATCTGGTTCATTGAGACATAGTTGAACCAGAATTCTATAAATAGATTTTTCAAATGGAGACAAAGAGCAAAATCTGTACAGAATTTCGCGAAATATTTAAATTAGGCAGAAAATAATTATGTGCAGAAAAAAATTCTGGGTGTAGAAATATTCTGGCCTGAAAAAATATGGGTGCATACAAATTCTGGCCAGAAAAAAATCTGTACAGAATTAATTATGTATGGAAGAAAAATACTAAAAAAGTGCAGTTATATTCCCTTTCCCACTTGAAGACACATTTGCAGCAGAAAACCTGTGATAACATTGTTGAAAAAGGAGGGATTGTTTGAAACAAGCAGTTTCTCCTTCTGATGTTTTTCAAAGATATTCAACTATTGGACATAATTGAAAACATTAAATTGTGACAAAAGGATAAATTTCTCAATGAAAATTTCGCAAAAAAAGAAGGTGTAAGTAACATAATATTTTATTTAAGTTTAAACACAATCATTTTCTTTTAAACAACAATATAACAAATGATAAATTTACAAAGATAACTAGAACTATCACTGAAGATGACAAATAACCCCAAAACAGCACCTTGACCTACACCATAACTTAATAAGTAAAAGGGCCATAGCTCTGTAAAACAAGAGGGCCATGAGGCCCTGGAATCGCTCACCTGAGAATGGGCTATTTAAGACATAACTCTCTCATGCTCAAGCCAAACATGTGGCTTCCAGAGTGTTAACAAGATTTCCCTTAAATTTGGTCTAGTGACCTAGTTTTTGACATGACATGACCCATATTCGAACTTGGCCTAGATATCATCAGGACAAACTTTCTGATAAAGTTTCAACATGCTCAAGTTTAAAATGCGGCTTCAAGTGTGTTAACGAGATTTTCCTTAAATTTGGCCTAGTGACCTAGTTTTTGACCCGACATGACTCATATTTGAACTTGGCCTAGCTATTACTTAGACAAATATTCTGACAAAGTTTCAACATGCTCAAGCCAGAAATGTGGCTTCTAGAGTGTAATCAAGATTTTCCTTAAATTTGGCCTAGTGACCTAGTTTTTGACCGGACATGACCCATATTCGAACTTGGCCTAGATATCAAAAGACAAACTTTCTAATAAAGTTTCAACATGCTCAAGTTTAAAATGTGGCTTCCAGAGTGTTAACAAGATTTTCCTTCAATTTGGCCTAGTGACCTACTTTTTGACCGGACATGACCCATATTCGAACTTGGCCTAGATATCATCAAGACAAACTTTCCGACAAAGTTTCAACATGGTCAAGTTTAAAATGTGGCTTCCAGAGTGTTAACAAGATTTTCCTTCAATTTGGCCTAGTGACCTAGTTTTTGACCCGACATGACCTATATTCGAACTTGGCCTAGATATTACTATGACAAACATTCTGACAGAGTTTCAACATGCTCAAGCCAAAAATGCGGCTTCATGAGTGGTAACAAGATTTTCCTTAAATTTGACCTAGTGACCTAGATTTTGACCCGACATGACCTATTTTCGAACTTGTCCTAGATATCACTAAGACAAACATTCTGACAAAGTTTCAACATGCTCAAGCAAAAAATGCGGCTTCAGGAGTGTTAACAAGATTTTCCTTAAATTTGACCTAGTGACCTAGATTTTGACCCCACATGACCCAGTTTCGAACTTGGCCTAGAGTTGATCGAGATATATGTTCTGATAAACTTTTATAAAGATTGGATGCAAAATGTTGCCTCTAGTGAATTAACAAGCAAATGTTGACGACGGACAAAAAGCGATCACAATAACTCACCTTGAGCACTACGTGCTCTGGTGAGCTAATAACATGCAGTTATAAGACCTTTAGGATATGCACATCTCTTGGTATAGAAGCTTCATGTAAAATTGTATTGAATTCTTCGAAGGTGGTATAATTATTCAATTTCATAAATGGTTTTAAATCATAAACTGTAGCAACGTCTTGTTTCTGTTTCCTTGCTTGCCCAGGATTTCTTGCTTGATCCATTATTCAATTGCATGCCAACAATAATGTATGTAACAGCATCTGAAATTTAAAAAAAAAAAAATTTAAAATATTTTTGCATGGACATATTCAAAGGCGTATACTGCAACTTTTTTTGTGTGGGAAAGGGTTAAATGAAAAAACACCTCAAATAAGTCCAAAACACCTCAAATAAGTCCTACTGTAAAATTTTGGCTTTTATCCTGCAATATCCGAAAATGAATTTGTCCGAATACAACGCTAGTTATCAAGCAAGCTCTAAACATCCGGTTTAGAAAAACCTGTGAAAAAAGGTGGAAATATCAAATATTAAGAACAGAATAACGTAAGATTATATTTTATAAGTATTTTTTAACAAATAATCATATCTATTAGTTAATAGGACTTTAAAACCGATTTGTCACTTTGTTGACAAAGACATAAAATGGCGGCCACTCGCGTAGTGAACATGATTCGGACTAGAATTGCTATGCATTTGTCAATTTCCGGCCGATTTCAAGAATTTATATATTAAAATAAAGCTCAGATTATAAGGTTTAATTTGATATTGATTAGAAAAAACATACCTGGTAGTTATGAGGCGAACACCGCATCGTCTCTCGGAATCCATTAACACTAGAAATCGCGGTCATTCAAATTTCCCAACAGATTTCAAATTCTCATCTGATTGGATGGTTTGACCGTTATAAACACACGTTCGTAAGTGTGACTCTGATACTGAAATATCACCCGTCCCTACACATTTGTAGCAAGTAAAACTCAAAAACTATTGAAATTAAAATGAAATATGAGATGGAAGTTTAAACATAATGTTCTGTGCAAAGCATAACAATATTTTAATGTACTACACTTTTTGATAATATTTTGAACAAAACAGTTAGACACATAAATTAAATTGTTCCAGAGCTTCTGAAATTTACACATTATATTTAAAAGTCCTAGGTACTCTTGGTTATCCTGGAATTTGCATTGTAAATGTCCTGGTAATTGCAGTTGAAAAGTAAAAGTCTTGATACACCTGGAATTATCCTGGTCCTAGCTCCCAGGATATTCCAGGATCGCCAGCTTGGTCAAACCTTTGCGTGCAAGGCCTTTTCTCAGACACTGTGTATGCTGTTGCTTTGAAACTTCACACACTTATTCAGGATCATTAGGGGACCTTGTATGTCAAGTCCCATAACTCTGGAATGGATTTTGACTGAATTGTGCCCCTTTTTGGACTTAGAAATTTGGTCAAACCTTTGCGTGCAAGGCCTTTTCTCAGACACTGTGTATGCTGTTGCTTTCAAACTTCACACACTTATTCAGGATCATTAGGGGACCTTGTATGTCAAGTCCCATAACTCTGGAATGGATTTTGACTGAATTGTGCCCCTTTTTGGACTTAGAATTTTGGTCAAACCTTTGCGTTCAAGGCCTTTTCTCAGACACTGTGTATGCTGTTGCTTTGAAACTTCACACACTTATTCAGGATCATTAGGGGACCTTGTATGTCAAGTCCCATAACTCTGGAATGGATTTTGACTGAATTGTGCCCCTTTTTGGACTTAGAAATTTGGTCAAACCTTTGCGTGCAAGGCCTTTTCTCAGACACTGTGTATGCTGTTGCTTTCAAACTTCACACACTTATTCAGGGTCATTAGGGGACCTTGTATGTCAAGTCCCATAACTCTGGAATGGATTTTGACTGAATTGTGCCCCTTTTTCGACTTAGAATTTTGGTCAAACCTTTGCGTGCAAGGCCTTTTCTCAGACACTGTGTATGCTGTTGCTTTGAAACTTCACACACTTATTCAGGATCATTAGGAGACCTTGTATGGCGTTGGTATCAGCGTTGCCAGGTTAAGATTTGCATGCAAGTATTGAAAATTTGTGATATCTTGCAATAAATAATAGTGTGATTTTATCTGATACTGATACTGTAAGTCTTCGGTATTATGTTCACTATTGGCATACATCGTATATAAACCAATTTACAGATTTAAAAGGCCTGTATGGACTTGGTTAACATTTGCATGGAAGTATTGAAAAGGTGTATTATCTTGCAATAGGTGATACTGTGTGACTTTACCTAATGCTATAACTGTTCTGAAGTAGGCCCTGATAGACGATGGCCCTGATAGGCGAGCTATATTGTCCTCCGACAACTCTTGTTATATATCATATCAGGGACATAGATAAGATCTAATGAATAAACCTAATGAATTTGATGAGTCCAAAGTGTCTAGTACTGAACATTTCTAAGTATGATATTTCCGTGTGAATTGTAACATTTTGTTGCTCTTTTTTTTTCTAAGTATAAAATTTCCGTGTTCTCAAAATTTTAAGTATTAAAAATCCGTGTTAAGATAGAAATTCCGGGCGTAAAAATTGTTAAGATTTAAAAATCCGTGTTGAAGTTGAAATTCCGGGCAGAATGTCCACACGGACTCTTGCCATGATTTCCGTGTCCGCCTGGAATCAGGGCGGAAAATAGTGATTCCGTGTGATTTTCACCCGGAATCCGTCTGGACTCCGCCTGGAATCCGGGTAGATTTTTCATACAGGCATGGCCCTCTTGTTTCTTTAATTTTTCATTTGCTTCTGTATTCTATTTCTGTTTTTCTCTCCACTTTCTAACCTTTCTGCATTTCTTTGCCTTTTGAGTTTCTGTATTTCAGTTGTTTCACTTGATCTCAAATCCATCTAAAAAAGGAACAATTAGATATATATCAGATTCATTGAAGTTGTAGTTTTCTTACATTTATTTATGAACTTTGGTTTTAAATGTTGATTGTCTATTGTTTTTCTTGTCCCAGGGTTTGTCTTTCTCCCTTGATTTCCGAGTCCCAGTAGCTCAGTCAGTAGAGACGCAGGCTGTCAACCCAGGGGTTGTAAGTTTGAACCCCAGCTCAGCCAACATTCTTTCCTAAGTTTCACAAAAGTCATTGTGACAAGCGTCATTCGTTTTTCACCAATTGGATAACAACTTCTATGTGAAAAAGCAGCCAGTTGCTTGGAAAGTATGTTGTGTGGAGTACTGGTTGAGAAAACCAAGAAACATGAGTAGGTGAACTGGTGAAAACGATGTTAAACCCCAATCAAACAATCAAACCCTTCTTCTAGACTCAGTGCTTTTGGTTGTCTATGGTATTTGGACTTAAATACTTGTGTGTGTTTTTTAATTAACACCATTAGTTTAATTTACTCATTTATTATCATCCATTTCTTTTGAATTAATTCAAAATTAATTCTTTTGATTTCTTACCTTCAATACAAAACTCAGTTGACATTTTGATATAAGATGTAATCTGAACAATGATAAAATATTGTAGTGTCCGTAACCAAATTGTGCTCTTTTAAGTAGCTACTTCTGATGAACAGAATATGTAAGAAGTACTTAACTGAAGAAAAACGTGACTCCGTGTAAATAATGATAACGATTTGCATGTTTGTAAAGGCAAACATATCAATATAGTTCAAAATGAGTGTAAGTTAGTGATAGATATCATTACAATTTGTATGAACACAATTTTATGTAAAAAAACAAGTTCTAAATTTTAATCATTTAAGGTTACATATTCATCAAACAAAAGTTTATATAATTAACTTACCTTTATATATGGAAAAACTTGTAAACTTTGCTAAATCTAATTCAGGAAACACAACATTTTAGGAAGAAAATCTTGAATGTAGCATCCCCACTTGCAGATTCGAAATATTTCCTGTCTTCACACAGGCTGCTGCTCAAGGAAAATGATGCTATTCCTAAAGATAGTGCAATCCAGAATTTCCATTCAATTGCATCATCTTTTTATGTGTAAAAAATTAGTTGATTGACTTCTTTTTAAAATAAAACATGCAACTAGCATAAGGCTAATGATATTAAATGCAAAAAAAATCAATATAAACATTACAGAAAAGCAGGTTACGGACACTAATTTTTTTTTGTAGTGTCCGTAACCATGTTTGTGTTTCTACAGCAAAGCTATAGTAAAATATCAAACATATGAATTAATATTTTAACTCTCCAATGATCTTAAGGTATCTTAAAAGAAAATGGGCTTTATGAAGACTTTGTAAGTTAACTATTGACAAAGGGTTACAGACACTACATCTTTTCAGAAAATAGCATTTTCACGTTTTGAAAATTCATGAAAAAAATAATATAATATATACACAAAAGATTTTTTTGCTCTAAAATTAACTACTTTAGAGCAATGATTTTGTGCAAAGACTGTAAAAAAGAAGTAATTAAAAGCTGGTTTTAATTTATTATAACAAATTTTAAAAATTGCACTTGAAAATTGTTTAACAGACCACCATTTTTGCATTGTTGACCATATCTTCACCAATTTTTATCTGATTTCAACAAAACCAACTCCAAAATAATTCTAAATTAATTTACTGTTTACTGAGTATGCAGAAATGCTTCATTTTGTATTTGACAATGTAGAATTTTTTCTGAAAAAAAAGGGAATTTTTGAAGCGCAACCGCATAACGCTGTAAAACAGCTGTTTTGTGTATACGTTCTTATCACCTGTGTGAAAACTATTGAAGGTAGAGCCTTGCAATTTGGTCTGAAATTTCTTTATGCATTGTACATTAGAATGAAATTAATTCATACTCTCAAAGCAAGAAGAATTTGATAAAAACAGTGTATAACATTGTACTATTTTAAATGCTCCCTATATTGTGTTTCACCCGATTATGTATGGTGTTAAACAGCTATAATCGTGTTAAACAGCTATTTACAGGTGAATAATTGATGGCGGTATCCGAGGCCATTGTACTTACAAAGACTATTACAAATCACATAAACAACTCCGTGACATGCATACGAATGCTCTTCTTGTATAAGTAAGGGATAACAATGATTGACCCTAAAGGATTCTGCCTTATCACAAGGAATCTAATAGGAATCGTCCATATCCGAGTGGTTCCATAGATGTTTTTTAAAAGTATTCCGTGTGTCTTTCCGTGATTAATGTTTCTCGGTCTAGAATAGGACGCTGATAATTACAAACAGATAGGTGTGACGATCTAAAAGCTATAAAGCAATGCCAAATATTGCATTTATTCGAATGAATTTGACATGGCGACGTCCAGGTTTAGCGCTTCTATTCTTAACTCGACAAACACACTAACATTTAATTAACTTTGCTGGAATTGGTTTGAAATAACCATGTACATATCTGGTGACAGCCCATTCGATCCACTTGTAACCAACTTGAAATACAGGATAATAGTAATAGTTGGTATATTTATTTATTTATTTATTGGGGTTTTACGCCGCTTTCAACATTATTTCAGTTAAGTTAGTTGATAAACTAGAGTTGAATTTCAGTTATACCACGTTGGCCAGTTCCCCTTACATGTTTTTTTCTGGATTCCTCGCACCTGTACTCCACACAACATTCTTCCCATGTAACTGGTTACCATCCCTCATAAACCATTAACTCTTTCAGCGCCGAATTGTTTAAAGTAGACTCTTCCATGTTCAAAATTGGGTGTGTCCATTTCTCAATTTATGATCGTTTTGAACTATTTTGGTAACTAAAAGGCAAACAATGCTGATTTAAGGTAAGACAGCTCGTTACGAGCTGACTCACCTGAATCAGTATTGTTTGCAAAAAGCTCAATATTGCCTTTGTCGCTGAAAGAGTTAATATCAACCTTTAGACATAACGCATATGTGTCAGTCATCGGATCGAACGAATGGCCGATATGGCAATGCAAGTGTATGTTCCACTTATACAATAACGTATTGCCCATCGCAAAAGAACAAGAAACATGCAATGCACTTTCATTAATATGCCCAGAAAATCAATCAGGCTTCAATCGCTTCTTGCTTGTTTGAATAAAGTAAGTGAAGCTCTTGTGAAGAACATCGTATGATTAAATCACATTAAATGTTAAAATCAATACTCTCTGGAATCCCAGATTGTGTTTCCCTTATTGGATATCTAAATTACACATTTTTTAAATGATACAGATGTTCATAATATTATTTTAATTATAATTTATCTTCAAGAGATTTTTTCCAATCACTGCTTTCTTTAAATGAAATGCGATATAGCACAACTTAGAATGAAACAAGAAGACGAACATATCACACTTTACTATGGCCATGTTGTTATTTATCCCACATACGACACTAGCATCTCCAGACATGAAAGTGTCATTACGACGCCATGTGGTTTATTGTCTGTCTCGAGGCATTATTGTGACCAACATCTACGAGTGATATTGACCTGCTATATGTTAGATCCATTACCCGATCACATAATATTGGCTGTTCTAAACATAAACAGTCAATCAGATGGAATCGTTTATGAGACAAGGTGTAACCAGAATAATTATACAACACTTGGAATATAATTATGCACACTTGTTACAGTGGTACTGTCGTAAATAGAATATGTTTAAATCCACAGGAGATGATTACTAAAACAAGTACTATGTTTATAAACAATCGATCAGCAAAGAATAGTCGTCGGGGGTAATGGTCCATAGGAAAAAAAACCTTAGGATCTTTATTCATTGGACAATAAGCACTCCCAAGTTATCTTGTAACTATAATCACCTCTATATCTAGCGACAAGTCTCTAGAGCACATGTATTTCTTAAGTTTAAACTGATTTATTTTACATCGATTACGAAACAAGATTTTAGCTTATATTAATCACGCTCGCTGTCTGCTTCCTGCAGACCTAACCACTACACACGCCGTTTGCGTGGAAAAATCCCAAATGCAGAACCCGCTTATCACGGGATTCGAACGCGGGACCTTTGGAAACGAGAGGCCGACGCTCTACCACTGCACCCGGTCTGCCACTCTCTGGAGTGGTTGCACTGTACATATATGCATATAACAAGATATAGTTATTATACAATTCGTGCGAGATGACAATCTTGTTGTAGGTCTGATATACACTGATATACACTGTCCAGTGTCGTAACAACACATTATTCATCTTGAAATTTACAATTATATCTGTTAAATACTAGGTACAAACTATAATTTCCCGGAATCATTCATTGTACGAAGCAGACGTTGTGTAATATCGTATAATGCCCAAGTCATTAAGTCTGAAAACATACCAAAGATCGAAATACTTCAAAGATATTTAGAACAGCTAATTCAGACATTTCCCATATACAACACATACGCAGTAAACGATTTCCAAATATCTAGGCAAAATGTTTGAAACTGTTTACAAGGGAAAGTACTGTGAATATAGGTGCTACCTATTAAGCTCGATTTACGTCCCTCATAGGAACATCATTGCAATCACCGTTGACTTTGGACATGGTAGTTTAGAAGTTGCTGAATTTCGTGACTCCTGGCATTACCAAAGATTTAGTGTGACTATGGCGATTTAAACTTGATTAACAAGAGAAGAATACTGTTTTGTTTCTGCGGTAAATGGGTTGAGTATTGGGTGGCTTCAACAGTAGCCCAGGCGTATCATGATGCCCAGTTTACTTATTTTTCCCGATTTATCTTTTTACTATACTCTCTTCCCGTGAACACTTTGCATTTATAAATTTGTAATTCTTTTGATGTAAACAAAATCCATATCATGTCAGCCTAAATGACCTTTGACGCTGAAATGTTTATTTGGCCTGTCTTGATTGGTTTGATTGATTGTCTGTTATTTTACGCCGCTTTCAACAACTTTTCAGTTAAATAATTGCGTTTCCTGGGTAAGTTACCAGTACTTCTGGTCCGTTTATCCTAACACCAGTCAGTCAGTCGTAATGCTAATCCCGCAACCCAGAGCGTCAAGGAGAGCAGACATTATTACCATTTTTAAAGTATTTGGTGTGACCCGGCCGGACTTGATTGAAACTCAAGACTCCAGACAGTTTTGTAAATCGTCTTCAATACTATTCCCTTGAGCTGTGGTGCTCACATAGTATCTATGTGGCTGTCTTGATCGTGTAGCGTAGTTTGTCCCTGAAAATGGTGGAAAAATAAAGGAAACTTTCAGAATGATCAATCACGCGTTTGTCACATGATGTATTTCCTACACCATAGGTGGTTGTTAATAAATGGTACGGATCCAGCTGGAATTCTCCAATTGGTTTATAAACAAACTGCAAGACGAGAAAAATAAAGGTGATAAGGTAAGTGTCAACATATTACAATTGAATTTGATAATATTACGAGTACCTTTAACTTCCGGTAACTTCCGGTAACATTATCTTCCACAATGCTAACGTGTTGTACTAAATGATTTCAACGTATGTCAAGTCGATATGAAAAGATTTAGAGATCACAAGTAAAGAAAACATGATAATACAAAACAGCCTTCCATATAAACATGCGTCACTGGTTGACACTTTAGTCATATACAGTGGAACCTGTGTATAAAGACCACCCGTGGGAAGACAACAAGTGGTCTTTTTTTGCAGAGTCTTTTATGAATAAAAATGAGTAATAGGGAAAATAAAAGTGTTGCTGCTATTGCCAGGGGATTATTTCAATGTCGTATTAAGCTCTGTACTTATCATAAACCACAAAGTATGTGATTGTGAGGAAGGCATTTTTAATATGGCATTGAATAATTGTTTAAATCCTTTTTTACCACAGCAAGTAAATTGAATAAAAGGAAATTTTATATTGGATTATGTATATCAGATTTCTAATAACAGTGGCAATAGTTTCCGTATCAATATCATTCGATACATCTATTACATGACATTCAATATAAGACTTTTATATTAAGCACTAATTCTAGGGAAGAGTAAGGGTAACTTAGAGAAGAAGATGAATACTTTTGAAATATAGTCGTCAGCACTATGTGAAATGTAGGCTCTGTTCATGATGTATTGATTATTTTCCCGTGATGATTAATATTTTACAAATTCCCTCATACGAGGGTTGTTCGATAAGTTCGTAGACTTTCTCTATTGTTTTCTAATGAGGACATATAATTGGTTAATTTGCTACTTTATTTGAATAAAAATATGTTTCGAGTAAATAAATTAATGAAAACAAACATTATTTGTATTAAGGTAAGCAATATTGGCTTCCATAGCAACGCATGTATCGCTGCCCGAAACACGCATTTTCGTCTGCCGCGTAACTGACGTTGTGACGTCATTTCCTAAAAGTTTCACGTGATTATAAACAACAAGCGCGAAGAAAAAGGAAAAAGTCGGAAACTTGCTGAGATTGAAGTTTGTCGAAAATGACGTCAACCGGCGACGTCGAAACCCGAGCGGTTATCAAATTTTGTGTTGGTTTAGGGAAGACTTCAACACAGACAATACAACTTATAGAAAATGCGGGAATGAAGCATAAATGCAGCCGAGCGTTAGTATTCAAATGGCATGATAGATTCATGAATGGACGTAACTCAATTGATGATGACTCGAGATGCGGCAGAATCCCAACAGTTAGAGATGCTTTAGTGCAAAAAGTAAAATATATCATTTACGATGATCGGCGGTTAACAGTTCAAGACCTATCGGCCCACTTTGATGTATCCGTGTCAACTATACACAGTATATTGAAAGAAGATCTGCATATGAGCAAAGTTAGCGCTCGGTGGGTGCCAAGATTACTAAAACCGGAGGATAAAGAAAAAAGCGTAAACGCATCCCGAGAGTTTGTGGCAAGATTTGAAGCGGAAGGTGGTACTTTTTTGGATAGGATTATTACGATAGACGAAACCTGGTTATGGCATTTTTACGACTCTGTAGCAGACGCCTTTTTAAAACATTGCGGAAAAGGGAGAAATTTATCACAATGAGCATTTTCTCCTTTGGCACATTGTTATCAGCTTTATGTAATATGTTCTTTCATTTATAAATAATTTCAATAGTGTTTACTTAAAAGTTGTCGACTTCAACTTTGGTGTAAGTTGGAAAGAGTTAAAACATATTAAAAGTATTTAGAGTAGTTGTAAATCCTTTTACACATACAGACGCTTTCTGACGCCTCTGCAGCAGGCGACTTTTGAAAACATTGTGTCAAAAGCAGAAATTACTCATACCTTTTTGCCACAATTTGTTCACCCTTATTCAATACTTCAATATATTCTTTCATGTATAGAGAGAATAGATGTTTTCTACGTCGTAGGTTGCAGATTTGATGTACGTGGGAAATGATTTAGTGATTATATATTCAAACACCAATATATTCTTTCATGTATAGATAGACTACATGCTTTCTAAGTCGTAAGTTGCAGATTTGATGTATGTGATAAATGATTATAGTGATTATATTTGCAAAGCATGTTTTAACAGGAATATAAATAGTATGTCCAAATCCTTTTATTCATGGTAATTTATTGTCTTGAAGACTAACGCAGTAATTAATTATTTGTAGTAGTATTCACTTATACAAGTGAATACTTATACATTTCCGGGCCGACACATTCCGTCCAAGGGGATAAGGTATAGAGAAATGATTTTTGAAACAGAAAATCCACAGTAATCGAAAAATGTTTATCCGGTAAAGCCCGTGCGGCATGCTTTGGCTGATCCGGATCGATACTTTACGCAGAGTCCACAATGTTGGTTTTCTCGCGGGACGGCTCTTATGTATGTTATAGATAAGAATACGTACTTATACTGGCAAATTACGCCAAATACATCCGCGACCATGCTGATTTAGACAAATAGTCCATAAAAAGAATAATTTGCACAGAAATGTGCGTATATCTACACCAGAATGCATTGAATATATAACATTGAGTTTAAGTTCATTGTAAATGGGTAAAGGTGGCTTGATTGATTGAATGTTTGGGGTTTAACGCCTTTTTCAACAATTTTTGAGTCATATCACGGCGGCCAGTTCACCTACTCATATGTTTCTTGGCTTTCTTACACCAGTTCTTCATATAACACTCTTTCCAAGTAACTGGCTGCTTTTCCACATAGACTGATCGCCCATTGGTGGAAGACGAATCACGCTTATCACATTGACTTTTGACAAGTGTCGGAAATTATGTTGGCCGAGCTGGGGTTCGAACTCACAGCCCCGGGATTGATAGCCCGCGTCACTACCGACTGAGCTACCGGTGTGCTAACTCTTTCAACAGGTGGGTTAATTTAACTAACTCTTTCAATATGTGAGTTACTTTAACTAACTCTTTCCCTCAACATGTGGGTAACTTTAACTAACTCTTTCAACAGTTGGGTTTAGTTAACTAACTCTTTCAACATGTGGGTAATTTTAACTTACTATTTCAACAGGTGAGTTACTTTAACTAACTCTTTCCCTCAACATGTGGGTTACTTTAACTTATTTTTTCAACAGGTGGGTTACTTTAACTAACTCTTTCAACAGCTTGGTTACTGTAACTAACTCTATCAACAGGTGGCTTACTTAAACTAACTCTTTCAACAGGTGGGTAACTTTAACTAACTCTTTCAACATGTGGGTTACTTTAACTAACTAGTACTGGTTTGTTTACCCAGGGATCACGTTGGTCATGTTGGATTGCCCTTAAGCAAAGCATATGTACTAGCCTAGTACTGGTTTGTTTACACGGGAATCACTGTGGTCATGTTGGAGTGCCCTTAGGCAAAGCATATTTCCTGGCCTAGTACTGGTTTGTTTACCCAGGGATCACGGTGGTCATGTTGGGTTGTCCTTAAGCAAAGCATATTGTCTAGCCTAGTACTGGTTTGTTTACCCAGGGATCATGATGGTCATGTTGGATTGGCCTTAGGCAAATTTTATTTCCTAGTCTAGTAATGGTTTGTTTACCCAGGGATCACGGTGGTCATGTTGAATTTCCCTTAGTCAAAGAATATTTCCTAGCCTGTTACTGGTTTCTTTACCCAGGAATCATGATGGTCATGTTGGATTGGCTTTAGGCAAATATTATTTCCTAGCATATTACTGGTTTGTTTTCCCCCTGATCACGGGGTCATGTTGGTTTGCCCTTAAGCAAAGCATATATCCTAGTCTAGTACTGGTTTGTTTACCCAGGGATTACGGTGGTCATGTTGAATTGCCCTTAGTCAAAAAATATTTCCTAGCCTTTTACTGGTTTGTTTACCCAGGGATCGCGGGGTCATGTTGGACTGCCTTAAAGCAAAGCATATTTGTTAGCCTAGTTCTGGTTTGTTTACCCATGGATCACGAATAAGCACCCTGTCGCCTTGATTTAACTGAACTAAGGATAACATAATTATAATTAAAATTATGTGCATACTTGACATTTGTAAATGGCAGTATTTGGAAGCAATCAAATAACCTCTGAGCGAGGATTGATATTAGCTTCTTAAGTCTACTGAAACGAACTGACGTATGGTCGGTGGAGCTTAACTATCAACGTTCATAAGCGGTAGTCCGTGTAACTTATTCATGTGTCCATGGCCAACACTTGACGACATAGTAGACCATCAAATTTAAAAAGAAATGGAAATAAATTAAACACATACATATTAAAGAAATACTATTTAACCTTTGGTTTTACCTTATTATTAAAGAATATCCAGGCACTACCTTAGCCTCGCTTTTAATAATACATATTCATAAGGTCATTATTATGAAATGAGTAATGACCGACATATGTAAATGTAACCGTTACTTGATACAAGTAACTTACTTATGAGTTATTGAGACTGCATCCCGGCGTTAGTAATAAGTGTTTTAAATATTCACATCGAATGTAAAACGATGCTAAGGTTATCATTAACAAACTGGTTTATTGGAGTTTTGCTTCAGCTTCTTTATATTACATCGATTTTATTATTGGGATTTGACGCCGTTTTCGACAGTTATATCACAGCGCAGTTCACTTATTCATGATCCCTGGGTCAACAAGTTCTATGCTGGGAAATATGCCAAGTTCTTACGACTAGAATTATATGACTTTCTCTCGGTTGCTGCTACCAGTACACCATCGAGCACTTGCACCCGACTGAGATTGTGGGAGGATTTAAAATTCCGACCTCGCTAGAGTTTGGATCGAACTCGGAACATATGGATCAGAAAGTCGACACTCTACCTTTGAGTTACTTTCTCCAATACATTGACTTTGAATTATTGAAATAACTCACATACCGCCTCGGTGGTGTAGTGGAAGAGCGTCCGCCTCGGGTGCGGAAGGTCGTGGGTTCGACCTCCGGCCGATTATAACCAAATACTTTAAAAAATGGTAGCAATTGCTGCTCGCCTCTGCGCTCAGTGTTGCGAGGTTAACATTACGACTGGCTGGCTGGTGTCAGGATAAATGGACCAATAGTACTAGTTACTTACCCAGGAAACGCCGTGATATAACTGAAAAAGTGTTGAAAGCAGCGTAAAGCCCCAAATAATCACTCATATAACACATACATATACTTACGAAAGGCCCATTTAATGGTCATACATTGATTATACATTTAAGATCGATCTGCACATTAAACTGTCTCCCCTTGAAAGGATGGACTTCATCAATGACAACTTTACATTGAAATATTAAGTTGGATTGATTGCTTGGGGTTTAATGCCATTTTCAACAATGTTTCATTGTTATATGACAATTCACCTACCCAAATCTTTCCTGGCTTTTACACACAATAACTCCACACAATAGTCTGTTTAAATAAAATGGCTGCTTGCCTACATAAACTGTTAGCGAATAAGCTCACTTACTATCCGCCCACATGCTATTGTCAGTTCTAAGTGCAGTAGAAATACACAAAAATAACGAACAGCAATGCTTAATTGAGCGTTTATACAAAAACAATGTTCGTTTCTCTTTGTAGGTCAAAACAATAAGGATTTGACATTGAGAAGTGGCATGAAAGAAATTGTATACTTTCACATTTTAGATAAAACATGTACATACACACTCTTTGGTTCTATTTGTCGGCACTAGGTAGGCTTCGTGATGTGTTGTATCCAATTTAATTAAGGAACTAACTTGTAAGGTTTTACTGTTAAGTGATTTTGGCTAATAGAAGTTTTACTCTTTTCCCGTTTCTAGAATTGATATGAACACATTTGCATTTGTGGCCGTTAACCTATGGCATGTGTCTATAAGTTCTCACCATCAGTTAGTGATGTATTACTTGAATTCAGTTTCACGCTGCTTCCAACAATTTTACATTTATACCACGGCATTTCTTCGTTAAGTTACCAGTTCTGCTGGTCCATTTATCCCGACAGTTGCGAATCAGTCGTTATTCTAACCCCGCAATCATGGCCGCCAAGAAGGGAAAGGCATCCGTACCATTTAAAAGTATTTGATATGACCGAGTCGGGGACCCGAGGCGGACGCTCTACCACCACACCACTGAGGTGGTTCAGTTTGCAAATGAAGGTGCATTGCTATGGGAAATATAAACGAAATGTTGATCAAGATAAAACTTGAAAAGCAACCTGATATTGTTTATATACTGCGACCTCGTATTAATTTAACCCTTTTCCACATACAGACGCTTTCTGTCGCCTCTGCATTAAACTGTTGCTCATAATGAGAAACATTTCATTTTTACCACTATGTTTCCATTTTTCCACTAATTATACAAACACATTTATGGATTTTCCACTGTTTCGCCTAGAGAATTTCAAAGTTGCCTTCTCGAGATTTCTTGTATGTGGGAGAGGGTAACAGGCAAGATATCTGAAATGTGTCGATGTTCATATTGTGAACATTTTCGTATTGTATTGTTCTATTAATGGTTTTTTATTTTTAGAAAAACTGGTCGGCAGCAGAGGCGCATACATCCGTAGTAAAACAAAATAATTGAGGATAACTCATTAACCGATGTCACTTCTCTTCCACTAACAGAGTTCAATCTTCAACTGATAGTCAGTAGCTCTGTTTTGAGGACTTATCGGATCGTTATGGGTGACGTATTTCTTAATTATCTAATAAATGTGCATCTTTGAACTGTAATCTAAAAACACACTGTCAACTGAACTATTTATCTGTTAAGTTATACCTTTAAACGTCCGTGCGACTCTCCGCTATTTACACTATTTTTGATAAACAAGACAAATTACTTCTACAAAACAATCTCTTTAACCTACTTAAATAAATATCTAACCAAAATTGTATCTGATATATTTCATATCATACATTTCTGCAACTACCACACCACACTATATAAATTCCCTTGCAGTTCTAATGATATATCACTTCATATAAGGTCAATATAACGGTGAACCACGTTACATAGTGTCACCGATTGTAGTTCTAAGATATAGCAAATTATATAAGGTCACCAGATGTAGTTCTAAGATTATACCACGTCATATAAGGTCACCAGTTGTAGTTCTCAGGATATAGCACATCATATAAGGTCACCAGTTGTAGTTCTAAGGATAATCCACATCATATAAGGACATCAGTTACAATTATAAGGATATACCACGTCATATAAGGTCACCAGTTGTATTTCTAGGGATATAGCACGTCATATAAGGTCACCAGTTGTAGTTCTCAGGATATAGCACGTCATATAAGGTCACTAGTTGTAGTTTTCAGGATATAGTACGTCATATAACGTCAATAGTTGTAGTTCTAAGGATATATTACAACATAAAAGTTCACCAGTTACAGTCCTGAAGATATACCACATCATATAAGGTCATCAGTTACAATTATAAGGATATACCACGTCATATAAGGTCACCAGTTGTATTTCTAAGGATATACCACGTAATATAAGAGCACCAGTTGCAGATCTAATGATATACCACATCATATAAGATCAAAAGTTGTAGTTATAATGTTATAATGAAATACCACGCCATTATATGTCACCAGTTGTAACGTATTTATACTTGTTAATTGCAAAACATTTACAATATGTGACTTTCTGCATTTCGTCTGTGTATTGAAAGAATAATATCTAACACGTGCCATTTAGCAGCCTTATGAATCGGTCGGATTCTCCAGGATGTGAGAAAACAGTCCATACTTTTTTATTATATTTTCTTGTTTAAATATCCACCCCAGCAGGTTGTAAGCTGTTTCCTTATGTCCAAGGTTTATGTCTGTGTGTATGACGTGAATAAAGTTGTCGACAGCATCTTGTTTATAGAGGGGCTTGTTTGTTTTTGAATACAAGATATACTGTATGAAGTACAGATACACTTTGGAATCCACAACCATCCAGTCAAACCAGAAATCCTCCTCTTCATCCCTAGAATCAGCCGGTGTATTTACCGAACGATACATCTCGTAATGTAGAGCTAAAGGTACAATTTTGGCCTGGTACGAAGATTAAACAACCAGTTGTACACGTTCTCGCGAACTCTCTGTATGGCATGTCCTGTGAACTATGCATTCGTACAAGTTCATTAACTGACTCATTCCGACAAAGCGGCTGTTTTTGTTCACACCCACACGTTGATACAACATGCGATTTCAAAGACGTTTTACATTTAAGTAAAATGTCTTCACAGGCATCATATCTGTCACTCTGCAAACAGTAGGATGCGACTATCAAATACGCGGATATTACGTCACAGTCCTTACTTTCTTTTATGTAATACTTCAACGAATCAGACAACATTTCCAATCGATCCGCGTCAACTCTAGTCAGTATCATACTTGCTATACACTGTGTTATTTGAAGGCATATGTGGGGAATAAATAAGCGTATTGCATGTCTTATTTCCTTTTCAGTATGATATCAATCGCACTCCGTGTGAAGTAAATGTGTTTGCATTAAGTGTAATTTTGACATTAAGTCATAATCGGATAAACGTGTCCACTTCTTAAGGCTCAAAGATATATAACACTTTAATGTATTACTCATTATTAATTATTGTGATACATTGATATGCTTTGTTCTCATTATACTTGGTCCACATCTCAACACTACATCGTGCAACACCTTTCCGATGTCACCACATGTCAATGCCCATAGAAATGTACACCAATGATGTGTCAGGTCCTCTAGGACAGTCTGTACCCGTCTTAGCGTTCTGTACTCCAGTTTGTCAAACATGTTCTCATCCGGAACGAAGTAATTTGGACAGAAGTGTTCTTTGACCCACTGTAATAGCAGTTTGATACACATAAGCGTGCACTCTAGAAGGTTTCTACGGGTCCAGAATCTACAGGGTGTATTTTCAACAGCATACAACACACATGTTTTACAGTGATACGACGAGATCGATTCAGGTACGCGTTTTTGTATTATGTCGTTCTTGATAATCTTAAGTCGAATATAGCATTTATGCTGCGTAGAGTTAAGACTAGACATGAGTTCACGTTCCTGGAGGGAAAATGACAGCCTTAATTCGATCGGACCATTTTGACTTGATGGATGATTTTTCCAGACAAAGAAACACCCGGATTCTTTCAACGTTGTGTATGTGTGTATCATTTAGCCGATTGCAGCTGATAACCCTTCTTAACCAGGATTTAGTTGGATCTATAAATAGATCAATGCGAGTGATAGCAAAGAGAATTAATTACTTGACAATACAGCACAATATGATAATCTTTAAATCTTAGTTATAGTTTGGTGTTTGATGAGGCTTTCATAATTGTATCAGTTATGTCAAGGCGTTTCCTTGGTAAGTTGCCAGTAAGACTGGTCCATTATCCTGACACCACTCACTCAGTCGGAATGCTGATCCCTTGACCCTTAGCGCAAAGGAGGGCAGCCATTGCTACCATTTTTAAAGCATTTGGTATAACCAGGCCGAGGATCGAACCCGCGATGAACGATAAACCACTACACCATCCAGGCGTTCACACCTCAAAAGTGAATTATGAACATCATAATGGCAATGAGAAAAGAGTTGGTTTCCCCTCGCGTTTTTAAAATATAATATATTAGTATATTAATATATACTTTGCATACAGTCTCATTTTTCATATCTCGACAGTATATTGGTTTAGGCATATGTTCCGGGAGCGGAATATCGAATGTTCGAATCCCATAGGCGACAATGGCCAGTTGGTTAACTATATAATTATATTACGGTATCGAAAGTCTGCTGCCCGGCAAATACAAAATACTGGTGTTTTACGCTTTTAAAAAAATTCAGGTATATCACGTTAAGTTACCAATACGTCTTGTCTCTTTATCCTGACGCCAGCGAATCAATCGTAATGCTCATTAGCGCCAAGTAAACGCGCTCGGTTACCTCATAAATCGGACAAGCTTGACCCTTTCAATATTGGTGACCCTAACATAAACAAACAGTTTACTTTCATTTTTAATAGATGATATAAAACCTTATACCACATTTAACAACACTTTATAATACCTAATATAGAACCTTATACCACATTTAACAACACTTTATAATACCTAACATGACAGTTTACATGTGCCAAGAATATGAATAAGGGGTTTGTGTGAGGGTTATTTCTTTGTATATATAGCAGCCAGACTGGTATTCAATATCCCGTCAGCCTTCTAGTTACGATATTAGCTGCGGTAAAGTATGGTAGAATGTTCGAGTCCATTGGTGATACTGTGGTTTCTATCGAGATGACCTGTTGGTGAGCCGCTATCTAGTTATATAACGGTACCGAATGGCTGTTAAAAAGGATAGGGTTCGGGAAGTAATCTCATACTTCAGACATGGATAAACCCTTCAATAAAGGGTGCAGCAGACCTTCTTACAGAAAATGACAATATCCCTAATACAGACGAATTCTGAACACGTAATATCCAATTAAACTTGAAATGCAGAAAAATATGTGTTTTTATCTGGTCGAAAAGCCATTACTTTCGGTTTTATTTACATGTGAAATGATTAATCATGAGAACGCAGTTTTATAACCCTTTCCCACATACAGCAAATCTGCATCAGACGACATGAACATGTTGTTGCCAAACATATTACACACCTCTATAAATTAAAGTTTAATTATTGAATATAGTTGAAAAGATCGCGACAGCAATTTCTTCTTCTGACACACGGTTTTCTGAATTCGTCTGCTGCAGAGGGGTCAAAATATTAGTTCGTGTGAGAATAGGGTTAAAAATAGATACATGTATTTCTTGTGTTTATGCCAATATTATATACATTTACATGTGTATTGATATATATGTATTAAAATTAAACAAAGACAGAATAACACATGTTTTTAGTCATGTTAATCCTGTACCTCATGTATATAGATGTAAACAATTTTTGACGACATAGCAGAAGTTATCATTGGAAAAATGTATTAAGCATTTTTTCTTAACCATTATTTCGAATAATCCATTACCCATTCTATAAACATAGTCAACATTATTGAGCCGTTCAAGCAGTCAAAGGGTTACTACATGAAATAGTGATGAATATGTCACGATACACCAAACCAACATGTGCGTACAAGGAGATTTATATTTTAAAGGGATGTAACTGCAACCAGAAATTCGCAAATCTGACTACGATTAAGGTTCTTCGACTGTTTCAAACACTATTACAGGTAGGTTCGACATGTGAATTCATCCTAACGTAGAACAATTCCAATTATCCTATTAAGACTATGCCACGCTTTTAAATCGAAGTAATTATTGCCGATTTTGTTTATATTGTTTCCTTAAACAAACATGTATGTCTTAAGATAGTCCCATGTTATATGTCCCATCTGTTCCCATGTTGTCTTTACATACTGTTTGTTATCTGGGACTTGTTTATTGTCAGTAAGGTAGATATAATAATTCATTAATTATGCATATAATCTCATGAAATGAATATCTTTTAATCTCATAATACGAAAAAAAAACACATAAATGGTGTTTTCGTTCATAGGTAACAGGTGTGAGATTTTTTATTTTTTTAATTTTTCAATAACCCATGAAGCTTTCTGAAATGAAACTGGTCAAATCCATGGGGGCCGCCATTTTTTATATGTATAAAATGAGACGAAAAACACGGATTGAAAATTATTGTCGTCTTTTTAATCATTTTTCTTTAAAATCGATATTTAAGATCATTAAAGTGCTTTATCACATAACTTGCACTCCAGGAGTAACATAAAGCAGTGACATAAATATCATATGTAACTTGTTACATAAATAGCCGACTCACGGCACGTATGTGACGTCACTCCAGTTTGACGTCACTTTCAATGACAGCATATTGTTTACAATTGTTCTGAATGTCGGCATTTATTAAAAATATTGTTTTAAGAGAATAAATCTCGATAAATGAAACGTTATAAGAGCATTGTTGCTAATCAAAAGGTTATTGATAGGGACTACATTTTACAGTGGACGTATGCATTAGAACTTCGGGGTGAACTTCGGTCACTGTTTATATGAGGATGAAAAAAGATCGATTTAAAGATTGAAAACAATCTTTTTATGATGTTATGTGATAAATAGAATCTTACATTCGTGCTTATTTGATATTGTTTTTATGAAACTCGTGGACTGAAACGAATATGCCGCTCGGCAGAGCCTCGCGTCATATTATTTCAGTCGACTCGTTTCATAAAAACAATATCAAATAAGCACTCATGTAAGATCCTCTATGTATTATGTGGGAATTAACATTTGTACGAAAAGTTAAAAATAAATAAAACTCTGTAAGAAATATGTTTTCCCGTTCGTCAAAAAAAAGACAGCATTAGTCACCTTACGCCCGAACCTAATTTTGACTGTATTGTAGCCAAAGAAGGACGTGACGTCATTTCCGTAACACTTCATCTTGGCGTAAAGCCAATGGAGCGACGTCGTTTCCCGCAACAAATGTGGTATCAACATGAAATACCCCAAATTTCTATACATGAGCTATTGACTCACTCATTCAAAGTATATTGATAAATTTACCAGTAGTAACTTATTTTTTTAAGCGGCGTAAACATAATAAAGAAAATTAAAAATTATTAGATTTCATGCACGACGAGTATTAATAAAAGTCATTTTATGACCTTGATTTGTTGTGTGTAATACTAGTGCAAGACAGACAGGCTTGGTTAGGTGAATGTTATAGCATGGATTCGATCTATGTGATATAACTGAAAAGTAAAGACTCGATGGATGCTCAATACGATGGAGTCGCTATCAAAATCGAATGGGATCCATAAATTACTTCGAGATATCGACGTGTTAGATGGACAACCCAAGTACAGTGGTCTCACTATACCTCGAAAACGAAGGAGGCCGATAAAATACTTCGAGATATGGGCATGTTCGAGCGATTCCTCAATCTATGCTTATATATTAATATATGTGTTTTCAGCTTCATAATTCACTAATACTTAACTTTTTATTATGAAAAACAAGCCAGTCATAAGATCATATCAAGAAAAACAGCACAGAAGCAGTTCTAATTGATTGCACGTCAGGCCAATAAGAACTGCTGCTACACTATTTCAAAACGACAGATTCCTCACAGGAATTGGTTCGAGTTATACGGTGTATCCAAGTTATAGAATGTTCGTGCTATCGCAATCACTGACAATTTTCAACAAATATGAAATTGTTTATAGGTTCTATGCAAGATACCTCGGGATTCTTGGAAGCGCCGTGTTCGAGTGGTTAGCGTCGTGTATTTGAAAACGGGCGTACCGGGTTCGATCCCATGTCGCGGCACTACGGTCATGGTGGAGTGAGGCAAATTGTCTAGCCTAGTACTGGTTTGTTTACCCAGGGTCATGAATTAGTGAACTGTCGCCGTGATATAAGATAAATAATGTTGAAAACGGTGTAAAACATCAATTAAAAAAATGTTTCTTTGAAGAGTATAATCTGCCGGGCGAAATATACATTGTAGCATTTTTACGGAAAACTAAAGTCGTAGTAAATTAAATTTGAAAAGCAATCCTTCCCTCATGGAAATACCTAAACACTACGTCAAGATTGAGTTCGGCGAACCTGTGATGTAACTGTTTAGATCAATGTATTCACTGTGGAGTGCACTTTTTGCTAGCCTTGTACAGGTGTGTTAATTCAGGAAACATGAAGACGTGAACTGTCGCCGTGATATTATTGAAATAATTTTGAAAACGGCGTAAAAAACAATTAAAATAATAAAAATAAGATCAACTTAAACTAAATTAACGGAACATGTTTCATTCAAATTTAACCTTGAGTGTGTTTTCCACATATAATACATATGCAGCAGACGATCAATGCCAAACTATAGACATCGAAGAGCGTCTTCATGTGGGAAAGCGTTTAAGTTTTCGATTTTATTTGTAGAAATCTCTCTTTCGTGGGAAATATTGTTATCGATATTTTGGCATATTCTAACAAGCATAAATGGTCACGCGACCGAGAAAGTAGAACCTCGTCTTCATGGGTTAGATTTACATTACGCAAAGTCCATAATGTCGGTTTTCTCGTGCGACGGCCCATATGATATACTTGAATCGCTAACCACACGCAACTAGAAACTTTTGTTTATGTGTATATTCGGATATGGAACGTCTTTACTATCTTAATAAGTTGTATTGTATTATACGCCGTACATTTTCACGTATACGAGATACATATTTCCATTGACATGGTAAAGTTTACATGATATGCAGTGCCTTTTCTGTTATACATGGTGGTTATTTAATAATATGCAATGCAAAACAGTGTAGATACACTAGAATAATCTTTATGTGGTGTACAAACAAATCATATGCAATACAAACAACATTATATGCAGTTCAAATGACATTATATGCAGTCATTTTTTCAAAACATGTGGTGGTACTTTGATTAATATACAGTAGATTTACCTTTATATGCGGTGCATTTTTCTTTACGAGGATCGTACTTTCGGCATTCTACGGAATAATTTCGGAAATTACCGAGTATGACATTCTATTTCAATCAAAGTGCTGAAAGGATTGATGGTAAAGGGGTGTCTGTAAGTTGAATATATATGGCATAGTGTATATAGATACACGTTGTCAACAATGTATCATCGACATGTTAACAAACCGAAGCAGATATGTTTGAAACAACACGAATTGCCTGCCAATAACCGAGCAGCGACCATTAAGCATAATATTTCCTGTTCAGTTGACACTAAATATCCACACTGTATATTGGAATCATGCTGTTACATGTAAATGACAGACAATCGAAAGCATGCTAGAGTTATGTTTGTTGTGCAATTCAGATCTGCAGGTCATAGGTTTCCTATAAAACAAGTTTGAAATTGTTGCATTGAAAATTTACTCAGACAATGGCCGAAGAAAACATTGGCAAATAGAGATTATACCTAACAAACTCACATCATATTTATGTTCGAACTATTAGATCGTTCTCCTGATCACAATGTATAAGCGTGACCATGAAATGAATCTGCCAAACAGAAACAGCGTTTAGACCAATGAATACAAACCGTGACAAACATATGGTCAAAAACACGGAAAGACAGTCGGTCGAACCAGACAAAGGTGAAAGAACAAGAGTCCTTCCATGTGTTGCATTCGAGAAAGTCATAATAAGTGAGAACATGGAAAGATAGCATACTAGAGTCATGGTTAGTGTGCACATCTGCAGGAGTTACCTTATAAACAAGTTTTAAAATGTATTGAGACAATGGCCGAACTTTATAAGGAAACATAGAATAACTCCCATTTCTGATTTATTTGTTCTTATCGGGTGACGATATTTAGGGAAATGAAAAATTCTATTCTATCTATAATTTATAGTATAAATGGTATTGAAAAAAATACATTATGCTATATAATTCAGCAATACGGTTTGTCTCATTCAAATCATTCCTCTTACAACTCTAGCACCCTCAGTCTCACTCAGACGCACTTCATTCTCACTCACTCCATTCAGTCTTCATTCAAATAATGGTCGCTGCTCGGTTATTGGCAGGCAATTCGTTTTGTTTCAAACATATCTGCTTCGGTTTGTTAACATGTCGATGATACATTGTTGACAACGTGTATCTATATACACTATGCCATATCTATTCAACTTACAGACACCCCTTTACCATCAATCCTTTCAGCACTTTGATTGAAATAGAATTTCATACTCGGTAATTTCCGAAATTATTCCGTAGAATGCCGAAAGTACGATCCTCGTAAAGACAACGCTTGTAT
Source organism: Serripes groenlandicus (assembly GCA_031761405.1). Classification (NCBI taxonomy): domain Eukaryota; kingdom Metazoa; phylum Mollusca; class Bivalvia; order Cardiida; family Cardiidae; genus Serripes; species Serripes groenlandicus. The sequence goes on along the minus strand of JASEVX010000003.1, from coordinate 36,717,111 downwards.
TTTGAATTGACAGACGGCTGCTCTACCTACTGGGCTACCGAGTTTCATACAAATCGATGCCATTACAAAATATTTATTTAACAAAAGTTCATTACCAGGTCTATACTACGCAGTAATATTAAACATATGTTTTATGTTATCATCGACACAAAGTGGTATCTCATCATAATTATATAAGTATTCGTGTCGTAATTTTAGACATTTTAAATTTATTACTAAATAAATATAAGTTACAGGTTTACCCATCAATCTTAGTCTGAAACCTATTAATACGTAAACTCAGGTGCTTATATTAACACCTTTGTCATAGCCCAGTGGCTACGAACGAAGCGCTTCAAACCTTAACGTTCACTTTTCATTGGTTCGATCCTTATGCTAGGCGTGCATTTTTGTCTGTCTGTTCTTTTTTCTAAATTTGATTTGTATATATTACATAAACGACCATCTATTTTTCTTTTCAGACAATTTCATTCAGTCGATCATAAGATTCCTTTCATCTTCAAATGTTTCAATTCCAGTGCAATGTCAATGTACGTTTAATCTTGCCCCAAATGTTACAACGTATCTTACATGCACATATATCTTTGTTTATAAGATTAACTCGACAATATAAAATACATATAATTAATCGGCATACCTGTATTTTAATCATTTAAAGAAAAAAGAATCATGCTCGCATAAAACAAAATGAGCATCATGATAAAAAGGCCAAAATTGTAAAAGACATTCCGATTTAGATATTCGAACCCGTGACAATTGCAATTGCAGCTATGTGTGTTAAGTACAGAGCTATCTACGAAACAATGATGTGTATAACCTATTTTAAATTGGATGTTGTACATATATTATACTGTCTCTCACAAAAATTAAATTTAGAAAAAAACATTACGAATATTTATGAGTACGAGACAGTTAAAAGTGAACGAGACAGACAAAGGGGAGAATAGAGACAGACAGACAGAGATAGCGAAAGAGAGACATAGAGACAGAGATAGCGAAAGAGAGACATAGAGACATAGTGAGTGTAGAGAGAGAGGGACAGAGAGAAACAGAGGAAGAAAGAAAACGAGAGAGAGAGAGAGAGAGAGAGAGAGAGAGAGAGAGAGAGAGAGAGAGAGAGAGAGAGAGAGAGAGAGAGAGAGAGAGAGAGAGAGAGAGAGAGAGAGAGAGAGAGAGAGCGAGAGCGAGAGCGAAAGGGTTAAAATGAAAGAAATACAGCAGACAGACAGACAGCCAGCACTCCATAAGTGCCTCTCAGCTTTACAGACAATCGAATTCAAATTCAAATTCAAATTCGATACTACTCAGAACAATTCAATGATTGACATGAGAATAATGCAGTCATTAAACAATGGAACGATTTAACCATTTCCATGTTACTGACGCTTGTTAACGCATATGCAGCAGACGGCATTTGAAAACATCGTGACAAAAGCGGAAATTGCATTTCGTACATACAAACGTATAAAGGTAAAACTACTGCATATAATTAAAAAACTACCATATGTATCGAGACACTGACTGCATGTTGTATTGCATATGAAGTTATTTGCACACCATAAAAAGGTTATTGTACTGTATCTGCACTCTTTTGCACTTCATATAAATTGAATTACCACCATATATAACAGAAAAAGCATTTCATATCATGGATAATGTACCATGTCAAATGAATGATGTACCTCGTATACATGAAACTGTACTGCGTATAATACAAACCAACATCATAATACAGTAAAGGCCTTCCGTATTCGGAGTTAACGGTAAACTGTTGAGTGCTGGTATCCGAAAACATGATCCAATAGACCAATACAACTGCAATATTTGTGTACATTTACATAAGTAAATTATTTTGTACAATAAGTATTGTAGAGTTAAAGAACATACGACGTAGAAATATTAAATTGAAATGCTCTGCAAAAACAATTGCTTTATAGATTGATTGATTGATTGGTTGGTTGATTGATTGATTGATTGATTGACTGATTGATTGATTGATTGATTGATTGATTGATTGATTGATTGATTGATTGATTGATTGATTTATTAATTTATTTATTTAAGTGTAACGACGTTTTGCCGATTTCGGTGATCACGACAGCAAGTTCACTTTAAGTTTTTTCCCTGGCTTTATCGAACCAGTACTACTGAATATAATTAAAAAACTACCATATGTATGGAGACACTGACTGCATGTTGTATTGCATATGAAGTTATTTGAAACGTTATATGACGTTATTCACAAAGCACTTGATCAATTATCGGAAAAATGAATGACCGATCCGAGGTTCGAACTCTCATCCCTTGGCTTGAAATGTCTCGTAGTTCCTGACTGAGCTATTGTGATTCGACATTTAAAAAACATGTAAGGACAGACGGTCACACGGACGGACTGACAGAAGGGCGGACTGACAAAAGGGTAAAAGGAAGGAAGAACAGAAGGACGGACGGCCGGGCAGACTGAAGGTTGGTAGGAAATCTTAAGTATTAGCCCGCAATGTACTAAGTGGTGGACTATTTATTACGCTTTCGCGGATTTATAAGATTTTTGAACGTTTACGATTGCACAGTCGTATAACCTCGGCTGTACTAGTTAACACGAATGAAATATCGCACGCCGTTCTGAAAACCAGTCGTATAACCTTGGCTGTATTCGTTAACACGAATGAAATATCGTACGGCGTTCTGAAAACCAGTCGGATGACCTCGGCCGTATTTGGTAACACGAATGAAATATCGTACGGCGTTCTGAAAACTAGTCGTATAACCTCGGCTGTACTCGTTAACACGAATGAAATATCGTACGGCGTTCTGTTACACTTGTGTCGTAAGGGACTGCTTCAAGACATTTGATCTCCAATCTTCATATGATTGATGGTTTGGTATTTTACGCCGCTTTCAACATTATATAACGGCGTACCAGTACTACTTTACCGTTTATCCTGACACCTGCTAGTCCGTCGTAATTGTAACCCCGCAACCCTTAGCGCCAAGCCGGACAGCCATATCTACTTTTTTTAAAGTATGGAAAATCTCTCTCTATATATATTAAAGTGTTTTAATCAATAAGGGCTCAACACATTGTGGCAATAGGAAACACTTGTTCATAATGATCTCGATTAGAAGTTTTACAAAAAAACAAGTAGTTACTTTTTTCCCAATAACTGGCTCAATTAGAACTGGGTATTCTAATTTATGGAGATTATTGTATATTCAGATCAGCAAGCGCTTCCACTCAGTCTGATCTGGCTCTGCACTGTTCGCCAATTAGTCACAGAGAATTCCAAGAAACTTCTGTAGAGCAGTAGCCTTTTGGTTTCTTAGCATGAATTAACACGTGTTATTATAAAGTTAACTCTTTCGCTGCCAAATGCAATTAAAGGCTGCTACAAACATCGCGGATCCAGGTTAGCCAGCTCGTACCAAGCTATCTCTCCTGAAATAATCTGCATGGTTTGCCTCTAAGACATCAAAATGTAACCAAATTGCCTGTAGGGCGAAAAATGAAGTGGTCCAATTTTCAACATAGAAGAGTCGACCTTGTGAAATTCGGCAGTACTTTTTTCATACAGTATAATTATTACGTAAGAATTGGTTTTCACAGAGCACCGCAAATCTAATTATAGAAATGGTTTCGGGAGATTGTAGAATGTCAACACTCCCATTAAGGCATTCGGGTTCATGAAATATTTACAGTACATAAAGATATAACGGAAATTACCCCGTTCTAATTAAGAAAAAGTAACTAGATATCTAGTTGGCTTTTATGAACAGTCTATATCGAGATCATTATGAGCAACTTCTCATTTTGCCACAATGATTTCAAAAGTTGTCTGCTACAGAGGCGTCATAAAGCGACTATATGTGGGGGAAGGGTAAACTGCAATGAAGAGGGATTTTACTTTATTATTTTCTGTTCGTAATAATAGACGACAGCAAAACGAATTCCAAACATTTTGTGATCATGCAGAAAACATGGGATTAACATTATTATCGTCTAGTCAATTACTTATAAATCATTTTTATTGCCAAAGTATGCACTTTAATTTTTATTTACAATTATCTTACTTTCTTTTCGTAAATAGGTAGCACCTATAGATATATTATGAATATCATTTAAGCATAATTAATGTTACATATTAGTCGTAAAGCTTTATCAAATTGCATTAAGTATTTTGTGCTTTGATTACTTGTAAGTTATCGGTACTACTAGTCCATTCATCCTGACACAAGCCGGTCAGTCGTAATGCTTATCCTGCAACCCTGAGCGCTAAGGAGGGTAGCCATTACAACAATCAATAACATATTTGGTATGACCCGGCCGGGGATCGAACCCACAATCCCTCGCACTCAAGATGGACGCTCTACTTATAAGCCCCCGAGGCTGTCCTTTATGTAAAGATGCATGAAGTTCATTATTTGTTCTATGAACTACACATGCTGAGATGAATGACAAACAGTTAATGCATGTAAAACGTTATACTATATGCATTTGCACAAGGGTAATAATCAGGTCAATTTTGTCATGTAATACATCGATTCATCAGTGCATTTCGTCTATATGTAGTTCGTTCATTCAAATGCTCTTGTGTTCTTTGAGTCGCCTTCATCAGCCACGATTTGATTGTTGTAAAGATTGATATTTCCTCAAATAGATATGCAATTGATTTGGTTTTACGCCGTTTTCAACACATTTTCAGTCGCATCACGGTTGCCAGTTCACCTACAAATGTGTTTCCTGGTTTTCATACACCAGTACTTCCCAAGCATCTGGCAACGTTTGACTGTTAACTAATTGGTGGGGAAGAACTGACTTGTCAAAAGTCGGAAAAAAATGAGGCCGAGTTTGGTGGGGTTTGAAGTAAACCCTCTTGAATGATAGCCTGTATCGCTAGCGACTGAGCTAATGGTGCATGGCGATTATTGCGGCCAACTACAGATCAAGACCATTGGGTATTATTCACAAATTAAGATTAAGATGTGCCCGCGTTATCTGACTTTGATAGGCATCATTTGTCAGAAGCTCCTTGATTGACGAAAAGTAATGGACCAGATTAGCCTGTGCGCATGCGCTAGTCGATATCGATAACTAATTGCAAATGTATTAAGCTTGGTTTTCGTAAATAACGGCAATTTTTTATTCATTTGTCTTGTCATAAACCCTTTCTTTTAAGTATATAAAGTACTACGAATATATCTCGGACGAAGTTTCTCTTTTTAAAACGAATTAATCAAAACTCTCAATTTTACTATCAAATGCCAAGTCTCTCTGTGTACTTGTCAAGTGAAACAAAGCTGGTATTTGATCGTATTTCAATCGCGGTGTTACCCGTTACCTCTTACAAGCGTATGTTGATGCATATGCAGTAGACGACTTCTGAAATCATCGTGGCAAAAGAGAAATTACGCATGATTTACTCTTATTAATAGATAGCGCTTTTCCATATTTTGTCGAGATGTTTTTCTAATTCATCTGCTGCAGATTTGTTGTATGTGGGAAACGGATAAGTTGACCTCTTATCCTTAACACAATGTATACATGCGACCGATTTCATCACTATTCAGTTTTATCAAGTCCAAACGCATCCATTGAGAACTATTTCCTTCTTACTGATATATGTAAAGGAAGCATTGTAGAGTAAGATTAAACTGCACTAATGTGCAAACCGAACTTGGTCTAGATTGATTACCGTCTACGAATTATATACATACAGTCAAACCTGTCTAAATTGTTTGTATACACAGTGTAACTTCGGGTATTACGGTATACGAATTGTATATAAACTGTCAAACATGTCTAAATTGTTTGCATACACATTGTAACTGCGTGTATCACGGTATACGAATTGTATACATACTGTCAAACCTGTCTAGATTGTTCGCATACACAGTGTAACGTCGGGTATTACAGTATACGAATTGTATACATACTGTCAAACCTGTCTAGATTGTTCGCATACACAGTGTAACTTCGGGTATTACGGTATACGAATTGTATACAAACTGTCAAACCTGTCTAAATTGTTTGCATACACAGTGTAACGTCGGGTATTACAGTATACGAATTGTATATATACTGTCAAACCTGTCTAGATTGTTCGCATACACGGTGTAACTTCGGGTATTACGGTATACGAATTGTATACAAACTGTCAAACCTGTCTAAATTGTTTGCATACACAGTGTAACGTCGGGTATTACAGTATACGAATTGTATATATACTGTCAAACCTGTCTAGATTGTTCGCATACACAGTGTAACTTCGGGTATTACGGTATACGAATTGTATACATACTGTCAAACCTGTCTAAATTGTTTGTATACACAGTGTAACTTCGGGTTTTACTGTATACGAATTGTATACATACTGTCAAACCTGTCTAGATTGTTTGTATACACAGTGTAACTTCGGGTTTTACGGTATACGAATTGTATACATACTGTTAAACCTGTCTAGATTGTTTGTATACACAGTGTAACTTCGGGTATTACGGTATACGAATTGTATACATACTGTCAAACCTGTCTAAATTGTTTGTATACACAGTGTAACTTCGGGTTTTACGGTATACGAATTGTATACATACTGTCAAACCTGTCTAAATTGTTTGTATACACAGTGTAACTTCGGGTTTTACGGTATACGAATTGTATACGTACATGTACTGTCAAACTTGTGCTTAACACCACATTGGATTCCCTGGCTACATCAACCCCAGTTTTAGTTTCACATTTACCCATTTTCTGCATAAATGACCCTGCATTTAGAGACCATCTTTGGACAAAGACCATCTTGTTGTGTTACCACGGGGTGATATTTATACACAGGTTGTGTTCCCATCGGTGATGTTTATACACATGTTGTGTTCCCATGGGTGATATGTATACACAGGTTGTGTTCCCATGGTTGATATATATATACACAGATTGTGTTCTCAAGGGTGATATTTATACACAGGTTGTGTTCCCATGAGTGGTATTTATACACAGGTTGTGTTCCAATGAGGGATATTTATACACAGGTTATGTTCCCATGGGTGATATTTATACACAGGTTGTGTTCCCATGGGTGATATGTATACACATGTTGTGTTCCCATGAGTGATATTTATACACATGTTGTGTTCCCATGGGTGATATTTATACACATGTTGTGTTACCATGAGTGATATTTATACACATGTTGTGTTCCCATGGGTGATATTTATACACAGGTTGTGTTTTCCATGTGTGATATTTATACACATGTTGTGTTCCAATTAGGAATATGTATACACAGGTTATGTTCCCATGGGTGATATTTATACACAGGTTGTGTTCCCATGGGTGATATTTATACACAGGTTGTGTTCCCATGGGTGCTATTTATACAAAGGTTGTGTTCCCATGGGTGCTATTTATACACAGGTTGTGTTCCCAAAGTTGATATTTATACACAGGTTGTGTTCCCATGAGTGATATTTATACACAGGTTGTGTTCCCATGGGTGATATTTATACACATGTTGTGTTCCCATGGGTGATATTTATACACAGGTTGTGTTTTCCATGGGTGATATTTATACACATGTTGTGTTCCAATGAGGGATATGTATACACAGGTTATGTTCCCATGGGTGATATTTATACACAGGTTGTGTTCCCATGGGTAATATTTATACACAGGTTGTGTTCCCATGGGTGCTATTTATACACAGGTTTTGTTCCCATGGGTGCTATTTATACACAGGTTATGTTCCCATGGGTGATATTTATACACAGGTTGTGTTCCCATGGGTGATATTTATACACAGGCTGTGTTCCCAAAGGTGATATTTATACACAGGTTGTGTTCCCATGAGTGATATTTATACACAGGTTGTGTTCCCATGGGTGATATTTATACACAGATTCCACTGTACGTACATGTCTTTGTAAATTACGAATAATTATAAAATATTCTTTAAACCAACTTCCCCGAAAGTCGGTTTCGAATCACGTGGTCAGAATGAAAGTAGAACTGTTTACAGGAAGACATGAACAAAGTGAATTATAACATGCTGACATCTTATGACATATTTTTATCTCTTTCACATATATCAAGCAGCGAACATTTGTAATTAAACGCATGAAGTATAATTACATTTGATATTTTTTTTCACTTTTAAATCTTTTTAATCGTTTTACATATTAATGAACGAACGAAGCGCTTGGTTTTACCATAACTCAGTTTCGGTGTTGTAGTTTATATTACAGTTAAACTTGTGTTAGCAGTCACCTCTTTTACAGTGTAAGCAGCCAACTTGTATTAAACAGCCATTTAAAGATTCACCAAATCAGTCAACATTTTCCTCTTTATTTTACTTGAATTTAGCAGCCACCTGTGTTCAGCAGCCTCACTTTGACTCTCCGCTTCAGACAGGTATTTCCCACGTGTACGTGCATTCTGACACATCTGCAACAGAACAGTCTTGTAAACATTGTAGCAAAAGAAGATATTGCTCATAATGAGTAGATTTTTCCTTTTGCCCAAATATTTTCAACTCTGTTCAATAATTATAACGTTTTACAGATATATTCCATAGTTCAGCCTAGGTGTTTTTGTTACGTCTGCTGTATAATTTCTGTTTATTGGAAAGGGATAAATATCCTCCCAATTATGGAACATCTAAATCTCAAGATTGATTTTGTATATTCGTACACGTGTATTTTTAGGTTTGGAAACTGGTACTGCTTTGAGGACATTGCCAGTGGAAATACGAGTAAGTTTAAAGTTGCTGAAGTTCAAATCACGACTTTAACACAAACTCTAGATAACATTTCCAATATACGCCGTGAATTGACTGGCTGGTTGGTGTCTGGATAAATGGAACACAAGTACTGGTAACTTTCCCAATATACGCCGTGAACTGACTGGCTGGATGGTGTCAGGATAAATGGACCACTAGTACTGGAAACTTTCTCAATATACGCCGTGAATTGACTGGCTGGTTGGTGTCAGGATAAATGGACCACTAGTACTGGTAACTTTCTCAATATACGCCGTGAATTGACTGGCTGGTTGGTGTCAGGATAAATGGACCACTAGTACTGGTAACTTTCTCAATATACGCCGTGAATTGACTGTCTGGTTGGTGTCAGGATAAATGTACCACTAGTACTGGTAACTTTCACAATATACGCCGTGAACTGACTGTCTGGATGGTGTCAGGATAAATGGACCACAAGTACTGGTAACTTTCCCAATATACTCCGTGAATTGACTGTCTGGTTGGTGTCAGGATAAATGTACCACTAGTACTGGTAACTTTCACAATATACGCCGTGAACTGACTGTCTGGATGGTGTCAGGATAAATGGACCACAAGTACTGGTAACTTTCCTAATATACGCCGTGAACTGACTGTCTGGTTGGTGTCTGGATAAATGTACCACTAGTACTGGTAACTTTCCCAATATACGCCGTGAACTGACTGGCTGGTTGGTGTCAGGATAAATGGACCACAAGTACTGGTAACTTTCTCAATATACGCCGTGAACTGACTGGCTGGTTGGTATCAGGATAAATGGACCACAAGTACTGGTAACTTTCACAATATACGCCGTGAATTGACTGGCTGGATGGTGTCAGATAAATGGACCACAAGTACTGGTAACTTTCCCAATATACTCCGTGAACTGGCTGGCTGGATGGTGTCAGGATAAATGGACCACAAGTACTGGTAACTGCCCAATATACGCCGTGAACTGACTGGCTGGTTGGTGTCTGGATAAATGGACCACAAGTACTGGTAACTTTCCCAATATACGCCGTGAACTGACTGTCTGGATGGTGTCAGGATAAATGGACCACTAGTATGGCTGGTTGGTGTGAGGATAAATGGACCACAAGTACTGGTAACTTTCCCAATATACGCCGTGAACTGACTGTCTGGTTGGTGTCAGGATAAATGGACCACTAGTACTGGTAACTTTCCCAATATACGCCGTGAACTGACTGGCTGGTTGGTGTCTGGATAAATGGACCACTAGTATGGCTGGTTGGTGTGAGGATAAATGGACCACAAGTACTGGTAACTTTCCCAATATACGCCGTGAACTGACTGTCTGGATGGTGTCAGGATAAATGGACTACTAGTACTGGTAACTTTCCAAATATACGCCGTGAACTGACTGGCTGGTTGGTGTCTGGATAAATGGACCACTAGTATGGCTGGTTGGTGTGAGGATAAATGGACCACACGTACTGGTAACTTTCCCAATATACGCCGTGAACTGACTGTCTGGATGGTGTCAGGATAAATGGACCACTAGTACTGGTAACTTTCCCAATATACGCCGTGAACTGACTGGCTGGTTGGTGTCTGGACAAATGGACCACTAGTATGGCTGGTTGGTGTGAGGATAAATGGACCACAAGTACTGGTAACTTTCCCAATATACGCCGTGAACTGACTGTCTGGATGGTGTCAGGATAAATGGACCACTAGTACTGGTAACTTTCCCAATATACGCCGTGAACTGACTGGCTGGTTGGTGTCTGGATAAATGGACCACTAGTATGGCTGGTTGGTGTGAGGATAAATGGACCACAAGTACTGGTAACTTTCCCAATATACGCCGTGAACTGACTGGCTGGTTGGTGTCTGGATAAATGGACCACTAGTACTGGTAACTTTCCCAATATACGCCGTGAACTGACTGGCTGGTTGGTGTCTGGATAAATGGACCACTAGTATGGCTGGTTGGTGTGAGGATAAATGGACCACAAGTACTGGTAACTTTCCCAATATACGCCGTGAACTGACTGGCTGGTTGGTGTCTGGATAAATGGACAACAAGTACTGGTAACTTTCCCAATATACGCCGTGAACTGACTGGCTGGTTGGTGTCAGGATAAATGTACCACTAGTATGGCTGGTTGGTGTGAGGATAAATGGACCACTAGTACTGGTAACTTTCCCAATATACGCCGTGAATTGACTGTCTGGATGGTGTCAGGATAAATGGACCACAAGTACTGGTAACTTTCCCAATATACGCCGTGAACTGACTGGCTGGTTGGTGTCAGGATAAATGGACCACTAGTACTGGTAACTTTCCCAATATACGCCGTGAATTGACTGTCTGGATGGTGTCAGGATAAATGGACCACAAGTACTGGTAACTTTCCCAATATACGCCGTGAACTGACTGGCTGGTTGGTGTCAGGATAAATGGACCACTAGTACTGGTAACTTTCCCAATATACTCCGTGAATTGACTGTCTGGATGGTGTCAGGATAAATGGACCAAAAGTACTGGTAACTTTGTTCTAAAATCCATGTTGTGGGTACTCAAAATAATTGTCTCAGTGGGACTATTCTTTTGAGTACCCACAACCTTAGATTTGCTTTAATAATAAGAGAGAAATAATTGTGGGGAAAAGACATTTTATCTTTTAATTGAAACCATTTCCTGGCATGGATCTGTCTTTTTAAAACATCGAAGCAGCAGGTCTGGGTTCTCATACGAGATTGTATCTACAGGTCTTCTAAGTTCGTGATCATAAGCACTAAAATAAATTACCTTGTCAAATACTAAATGAATCTTCAGACATCAACAAATAGTAACACACCTCTCAATTGACTGCTTATAACAAAGACATGGGAGAAAAGGACGAAAATAATGACGTGAGGAACTTAGATAGATCACGAAGTTGGAAGGTTCTACGATAATTCAGGGGCCTAATCCGATTGTCATAACACACCGAGAACCAAGACATGTTCTTGCCGAATTAACCAATCAGATTACTAGTTTCTGAGTAGCTAACTCTCGGTGTGTTACGACTAACATCCCTGAAAACACACCTCTGGTCTAGTTTTCATCTTTCTGACGATTGACACAATTCAATGCGGCAAGCGTCATTCGTCTTCCACCAATGGAAAAGAATATGATGTATAGTACCGTTGTGAGAAATCCAGGTATGCGAACTGGCCGTCATGATATTACTGCAACATTGTTGAAAAAGGCGTGTAACCCTGTCAATCAATCAATCACTCAAGTACTTGTTATAATACATATAAGATTCATTTGTAAATTGAGGTGTAACGCGGCCTTTTTTCTAACGTGAAATAACGCGACTTTTAACCCTTATCCTGCTTAATTCCAGCAACGGCCATTGTAACATTTGACTTTTTGAACAAGCTCGTATAGATTTATGAACAGATATTTGCTATATATACATACATGGGTATTGAACGATCCAGACACATATTAAAATGCATGACGATCCACACGGATCTTGTGGACAATGCTCGCAAATTAAATTTGACACTTTCCAACACACAGACACTTTCTGATGTTTCTGCTTCAGACAACATTTGAAGAAATTACGACAAAAGTAGAAAATTGCTCATAATTCGCAATGTTCCCTGTTGTCACAATGTTTTCATCTCTACTTAACACTCAAACTCTTATGTATGGCGAGTTTTCACCAATATGTTTTCAACGTCGAACGGGAAAGGGTTATACTCTTGCAATATGGTGTTCGTAATTGTACTTTTAAAGTCGAATATAGCGGGATAAAAAGTGAGGATCGAAAATAAAGATAGCGGCGTCAGTCGCAAATGTCCCCACTTTCAAGATTGAGCAACATAAGCAGAAATGCTAAGATGATAAAGAGCCGGATATAGGCCTACTTGAGAAAAAAAGTAACGCCTACAATACTTGCGATACAACTGCTTTATGTAACAATTACAGGCTTAAGTATCGTCTTTACGTGTAAATGAGGTATTGATACTTATTTACATGTGATGCATGTTATTGAAAGTCTTTTTTAATGTCTTTTTCAGGGATTTAGGCCGCTTTTCAACATTGTTTAATGCGTCCCGGTTTCGAACCCCCGCTCGTGGCGACCAAGGTTGAGTCCCCTTAGGCAAAGCACCCTTTCTAGCCTAGAACTGGTTTACTTATCTATGAATCACGAATAAGTGATCTGTCGCCGTGTAATATAACCGAAATGTCGTTGAAAACGGCGAGTAACCCAAATAAAACAAACGTATGGAATACACAGAACAATAGTTGAAAACGGCGAGTAACCCAAATAAAACCAAGTTATTGAATACTCAGAACAACAGTTGAAAAGGCGAGTAACCTAAATAAAATAAACGTATGGAAAACTCATAACAATAGTTGAAAACGGTGAGTAACTCAAATAAAACAAACGTATTGAATACTCAGAACAACAGTTGAAAAGGCGAGTAACCCAAATAAAACAAATGTATGGAAAACTCAGAACAATAGTTGAAAACGGCGAGTAACCCAAATAAAACAAACGTTAGAATACTAAGAACAACAGTTGAAAACGGCGAGTAACAAGAATAAAACAAACGTATGGAATACTCAGAACAATAGTTGAAAACGGCGAGTAACCAGAATAAAACAAACGTTAGAATACTCATAACAAAAGTTGAAAACGGCGAGTAACCCAAATAAAACCAAGTTATTGAATACTCAGAACAACAGTTGAAAAGGCGAGTAACCCGAATAAAACAAACGTATGGAATACACAGAACAATAGTTGAAAACGGCGAGTAACCCGAATAAAACAAACGTATGGAATACTCAGAACAATAGTTGAAAACGGCGAGTAACCAGAATAAAACAAACGTTAGAATACTCATAACAAAAGTTGAAAACGGCGAGTAACCCAAATAAAACCAAGTTATTGAATACTCAGAACAACAGTTGAAAAGGCGAGTAACCCGAATAAAACAAACGTATGGAATACACAGAACAATAGTTGAAAACGGCGAGTAACCCAAATAAAACCAAGTTATTGAATACTCAGAACAATAGTTGAAAACGGCGAGTAACCAGAATAAAACAAACGTTAGAATACTCATAACAAAAGTTGAAAACGGCGAGTAACCCAAATAAAACCAAGTTATTGAATACTCAGAACAATAGTTGATATCGGCGAGTAACCCGAATAAAACAAACGTATGGAATACACAGAACAATAGTTGAAAACGGCGAGTAACCCAAATAAAACCAAGTTATTGAATACTCAGAACAACAGTTGAAAAGGCGAGTAACCTAAATAAAATAAACGTATGGAAAACTCATAACAATAGTTGAAAACGGTGAGTAACTCAAATAAAACAAACGTATTGAATACTCAGAACAACAGTTGAAAAGGCGAGTAACCCAAATAAAACAAATGTATGGAAAACTCAGAACAATAGTTGAAAACGGCGAGTAACCCAAATAAAACAAACGTTAGAATACTAAGAACAACAGTTGAAAACGGCGAGTAACAAGAATAAAACAAACGTATGGAATACTCAGAACAATAGTTGAAAACGGCGAGTAACCAGAATAAAACAAACGTTAGAATACTCATAACAAAAGTTGAAAACGGCGAGTAACCCAAATAAAACAAACGTATGGAATACTCAGAACAATAGTTGAACATGTCGAGTAACCCAAATAAAACAAATGTATGGAATACTCAGAACAATAGATGAAGACGGCGAGTAATCCAAATAAAACAAGCGTATGGAATACACAGAACAATAGTTGTAAACGGCGAGTAACCCAAATAAAACAAACGTATGGAATACTCAGAACAATTGTTGAAAACGGCGAGTAACCCAAATAAAACAAACGTATGGAATACTCAGAACAATAGATGAAAACGGCGAGTAATCCAAATAAAACAAGCGTATGGAATACACAGAACAATAGTTGAAAACGGCGAGTAACCCAAATAAAAAAACGTATGGAATACTCAAAACAATAGTTGAAAACGGCGAGTATCCCAAATAAAACAAACGTATGGAATACTCAGAACAATAGTTGAACACGGCGAGTAACACAAATAAAACAAACGTATGGAATACTCAGAACAATATATGAAAACGGCGAGTAACCCAAATAAAACAAATGTATGGAATACTCAGAAAAATAGTTGAAAACGGCAAGTAAACAAACGCGTGGAAAACTCAGAAATATAGTTGAAAACGGCGAGTAACCCAAATAAAACAAACGTATGGAATACTCAGAACAATAGTTGAAATCGGCGAGTAATCCAAATAAAACAAACGTATGGAATACACAGAACAATAGTTTAAAACGGCGAGTAACCCAAATAAAACAAACGTATGGAATGCTCAGAACAATAGATGAAAACGGCGAGTAATCCAAATAAAACAAACGTATGGAATACTCAGATAAATAGTTGAAAACGGCGAGTAACCCAAATAAAACAAACGTATGGAATACTCAGAACAATAGTTGAAAACGGCGAGTAATCCAAATAAAACAAACGTATGGAATGCTCAGAACAATAGATGAAAACGGCGAGTAATCCAAATAAAACAAACGTATGGAATACTCAGATAAATAGTTGAAAACGGCGAGTAACCCAAATAAAACAAACGTATGGAATACTCAGAACAATAGTTGAAAACGGCGAGTAATCCAAATAAAACAAACGTATGGAATACACAGAACAATAGTTGAAAACGGCGAGTAACCCAAATAAAACAAACGTATGGAATACTCAGAACAATAGTTGAAAACGGCGAGTAACCCAAATAAAACCAACGTATGGAATACTCAGAACAATATATGAAAACGGCGAGTAACCCAAATAAAACAAACATATGGAATACTCAGAAAAATAGTTGAAAACGGCAAGTAGCCGAAATAAAACAAACGTATGGAATACTTAGAACAATATTTGAAAACGGCAAGTAGCCGAAATAAAACAAACGTATGGAATACTTAGAACAATAGTTGAAAACGGCAAGTAGCCGAAATAAAACAAACGCATGGAATACTCAGAACAATAGTTGAAAACGGCGAGTAACCCAAATAAAACAAACGTATTGAATAATCTTAACAACAGTTAAAAACCACGAGTAACCCAAATAAAACAAACGTATGGAATACTTAGAACAATAGTTGAAAACGGAAAGTAGCCGAAATAAAACAAACGTATGGAATACTCTGAACAATAATTGAGATATGGAGAATAAAACGAACAGTAATTAAAGGTGTTTTGGAGTTTATAGCTTTTCGTCTGGAAACTGCAGCTATCCTAATCAACTCATATGCAATCGTACGAAAGTTGCATATTCCGAGTTCGAGTTTTCGGGTCATTGAGTCTTGATAGTTTACTTATTGGTCAATCAAAACCTTTGTTGTGGTGTTCAAAAGAGTCGTCTCACTGTGTTGATTCTTTTGAGCAGCACCAACAATATATGTTTTGTGGTCAAATACGGATTTAAAGACATGGCACATTACCCTTATCTAGAGCTCTCTAGTCGAATTCTTCCAAAATCCTCGTCGTTTTAATTCATCATTGTTTCGAAATAATGTCATCTTTATAATACAACAAGTTCATGAACACAGTGGTGTCAGAATTGTTGGGTAAAAACATTGACTCGCTGGTGTCAGGATTGTTGGGTAAAGTATTACGACTGACTCGCTGGTGTCAGGATTGTTGGGTAGAGTATTACGACTGACTCGCTGGAGTCAGGATTGTTGGGTAAAGTATTACGACTGACTCGCTGGTGTCAGGATTGTTGGGTAGAGTATTACGACTGACTCGCTGGAGTCAGGATTGTTGGGTAAAGTATTACGACTGACTCGCTGGTGTCAGGATTGTGGGGTAAAAACATTACGACTGACTCACTGGAGTCAGGATTGTTGGGTAAAGTATTACGACTGACTCGCTGGTGTCAGGATTGTTGGGTAAAGTATTACGACTGACTCGCTGGTGTCAGGATTGTTGGGTAAAGCATTACGACTGACTCGCTGGTGTCAGGATTGTTGGGTAAAAGCATTATGACTGAATCGCAGGTGTCAGGATTGGTAATAAGCATTACGACTGACTCGCTTGTGTCAGGATTGATGATAAGCATTACGACTGAATCGCTGGTGTCAGGATTGTTGCGTAAAAGCATTACAATTGACTCGCTGGTGTCAAGATTATTGGGTAAAAGCATTACGACTGACTCGCTAGTGTCAAGATTGTTGGTAAGCATTACGACTGACTTGCTGATGTCAGGACTGTTGATAAGCATTACGACTGACTTGCTGGTGTCAGGATTGTTGGTCAAGCATTACGAATGACTCGCTGATGTCAGGATTCTTGGGTAAAAGCATTACGACTGACTCGCTGGTGTCAGGATTGTTGGGTAAAAGCCATTACGACTGACTCGCTGATGTCAGGATTGTTGGTAAGCATTACGACTGACTTGCTGGTGTCAGGATTGTTTGTCAAGCATTACGACTGACTCGCTGGTGTCAGGATTGTGGGGTAAAAGCATTACAACTGACTCGCTGGTGACAAGATTATGGGGTAAAAGCATTACGACTGACTCGCTGCTATCAGGATTGTTGATAAGGATTACGACTGACTAGCTGGTGTCAGAATTGTTGGGTAAAAGCATTACGACTGACTCGCTGGTGTCAGGATTGTTGGTCAAGCATTACGACTGACTTGCTGGTGTCAGGATTGTTGGTCAAGCATTATGACTGACTCCCTGGTGTCAGGATTATTGGTTAAAAGCATTACAACTGACTCGCTGATGACAGGATTGTTGGTAAGGATTACGACTGACTCACTAGTGTCAGGATTGTGGGTTAAAATCATTACGACTGACTCGCTGGTGTCAGGATTGTAGGGTAAGCTTTACGCCTGACTCGCTGGCATCAGGATTGTTATTAAGCTTTACGACTAACTCGCTGGTGTCAGGATTGTTGGTAAGCATTACGACTGAATCGTTGGTATCAGCATGGTTGGTAAGCATTACGACAGACACGCTGGTGTCAGGATTGTTGGTAAGCATTGCGACTGACTCGCTGGTGTCAGGATTGTTGGTAAGCATTACGACTGAATCGCTGATGTCAGGATTGTTCGTAAGCGTTACGACTGACTCACTGGTGTCAGGATTGTTCGTAAGCGTTACGACTGCTTCACTGGTGTCAGGATTGTTAGGTAAACATTACGACTGACTCGCTGGTGTCAGGATTGTTTGTAAGCGTTACGACTGAATCGCTGTTGTCAGGATTGTTAATAAGCATTACGACTGACTCGCTGGTGTCAGGATTGTTCGTAAGCGTTACGACTGAATCGCTGGTGTCAGGATTGTTAATAAGCATTACGACTGACTCGCTGGTGTCAAGATTGTTCGTAAGCGTTACGACTGACTCGCTGGTGTCAGGATTGTTGGGTAGGCATTTACGACTGACGTGCTGGAGTCAGGATTGTTGGTAAGCATAACGACTGAAACGCCGTGATGTAAATAAAATATTGTTGAAAGCAGCATAAAATACATAAAAAACGAACCAAATAATGACGAGCGTGATCATCTTTGCAACCTACCAGTATATAAGGGAAATAACTCTTGCAATAGGACAAACAATAATCACTCTACATTTATTATCCTTAGTCTATGTTGCAAACATGCGCTATTTTGGTTATTGTCTATCTTGATCCGTATCCAAATCCAGACTCATTTTGACGCATCTGCTGAAGAAATCTTCTGAAAAAAATATGGAAAAGAGAAAATATTGTACATGATTAGCATTCTTATTTTGCTGCAATGTTTTCAAGTACATTTAAATCAAGATAGTTTGCCTAGGTGTTCTCAAAGTTGTCCGTTGCAGTTTTATCAGATGAGGGCAAGATTTAAGGTGTTCGACAATGGACCTATTATTTCGGATATTATCCCGTGATTAAAATGGACAATATTTCATTGCATCCCATGAACGGAAATCGGTGCAATACCCGTAACTTAGACGTTAATTGGAACGCTCCGACTAATCTCGATTTAGGCCTTATATATGTCCAGTTCCAGTTCTTTGAATATCCGAAACAGCGAGCATGTCATACATTCTTTTTGGGTTGGCCCAAATCTCATTTTAAAAGGAAACCGCCGTTGTCGAGAAGTTATCGTCGGAGATTTGAAACCGATCCCAAGTCGCGACACGACGGTCGCGGTGGAGTGCCCTTGTGAAAGGCACATGTCTGGTACTGGTAGGCCTAGTTCTGGTTTGTTTACCTAGAAATCATGAAGGAAAGAACTGTCATGATATAACTGAAATGATGTTGAAAACGGCGTTACAAACAAACAATCCAATTAAAACCAGACTTTAACATCGCTAGCTCGTATGTAGATCTAATGACATACAGGTCATTTCATATTCACCTTTGCATCAGCCAATCAGCCAATCAAATTGTCGCTAACAAAACCGTTTTGTATAAAACAGTGGAGATAACTAGGTAAAACAACGTCATCAATCATCATCATCAATGTAAATAAACGAGATCGAGAACCGGTGATTGTCAAGTGTTCGGATTGTATAGGACAGAAAGTTGGTTGTATCGTGCGATTTAATTGAACAATAATACGAGCACCTGCTCATGAATATTATGTGCATAGGGTCAATTCGAAACAACCTTGTATGCAGTGTTGTCAGATCCAATATATACGTACAGCGAAGTATAGTGATCTGAATTTAATGTGATTGGAGCGTCTTCGACTTGAGTATGTAACTGAAATGACACGCTAATATTCAACGAGTCTACTCTCGAAAATAGTTAAATGGGATCTAACTCGGGTTGAACCCAAGAGATCCTTTTGGTCCCTGGCAAAGGTATTAATCGTTATCCAACCCTTTCCCACATATGACAAATCTTAAGCAGACTACTTTGAAAATATATTGGCAAAAATGTAAAAATCTCTATAAATGAAAGTGTGATTATTGAGAAGAGTTGAAAACGTTTTGACGCCTCTACAAGCAGACACATTTTTATTCTTGTTTTTGGTTTAACGCCGCATTCAGCAGCTTATGATTTATCACAGCGGACATGTTATATGAAATTATTCCCACACCATATATTTACATCGAGATAAAATACATATCTTATGGAACCAATACCACCCCTACTGCTGGTGCTCAAGAGTTGCATTGACTCCAATCACTCACATCCGTTTAACCGTCTCTTACGGTACACACAAGGGATCAGACCGTGGCTGTCATACCTGACAACTTTTCAAATTATTTTAAACAAAGACGGATATATAACATCGAAATGTTCTTGTTTTGATTCTAGCCGTACATTTGAACCGCGTCGGGCCTATTGGAGTCTTATCCAATCTACAAGCGCACAGTCTCGCCAGTCTTCACCTACTGCCTATATATTATATATCGAGCGTATTGAAGACTTAATCTACTTGCAAGCAACACAGTCTCGCCAGTCTTCACTTACCGCCTATATATTATATATCGGTCCTATTGGAGTCTTATCCAATCAGCAAGCACACAGTCTCGCCAGTCTTCACGTAACGCCTATACATTATATATCGGGCCTATTGGAGATGTATCCCATCTGCAAGCGCACAGTCTCGCCAGTCTTCAATTACCACATATACATTATATATCGGGCCTATTGGAGATGTATCCCATCTACAAGCGCACAGTCTAGCCAGTCTTCACTTACCACCTTTATATTATATATCGTGCATATTGGAGACTTATCCCATCTGCAAGCGCACAGTCTCGCCAGTATTTACTTGCCACCTATATATTATATATCGGGCCAATTGGATACTTATCCCATCTGCAAGCGCATAGTCTCGCCAGTCTTCACTTACCGCATATATATATATTTCATATTACGTAGACGTAAATGCATATTCTGACAATACAGCTAGAAGTATATTTCAAGTTCTTGTTATATTTATAACATTACATAATGCCAAAGCACATATGTAATAATACCTAAAACAGCTAGAAATGTGGCACGTGTTGTTGTTATATTGATAACATTATATAATACCAAAGTCGATATGTAATTAGGCCTAAAACAGCTAGAAGTATGGCCCCAGTTTTTGTTATATTGATAACATTACATAATACCAAAGTCGATGTGTAATAAGGCCTAATATAGTTAGAAATGTGACCCAATTTGTTGTTATATTTACATCATTACATAATACAAAAGTCGATATGTAATAAGGCATAATACAGCTAAAGGTGTAGCCCCAGTTGTTGTAATATCTATAACATTACATAATGTCAAAGTCGATGTGTAATAAGGCCTAAAACAGCTAGAAGCGCGGCCCTAGTTGTTGTTATATTGATAACATTACATAATACCAAAGTCGATGTGTAAAAAGGCAAAAAACAGCTAGAAATGTGGCTCAATTTGTTGTTATATTTACATCATTACATAATACCAAAGTCGATAAGTAATAAGGCCTAAAACAGCTAGAAGCGCGGCCCTAGTTGTTGTTATATTGATAACATTACATAATACCAAAGTCGATGTGTAATAAGGCAAAAAACAGCTAGAAATGTGGCTCAATTTGTTGTTATATTTACATCATTACATAATACCAAAGACGATATAAAATAAGGCCATAAAACAGAGTTGGTGGTATATTTATAACATTACATAATACCAAAGTCGATATGTAATAAGGCATAAAACAGCTTGAAGTGTGGCCCCCAGTTGTTGTTATATTTATAACATTACTTAATACCAAAGTCGATATGTAATAAGGCCTAAAACAACTAGAAATGTGGCCCAATTTATTGTTATATTTACATCATTACATACTACCAAAGTCGATATATAATAAGGCCTAAACAGAGTTGTTGTTATATTTACATCATTACATAATACCAAAGTCGATGTGTAATAAGGCATAAAACAGCTAGAAGTGCGGCCCTAGTTGTTGTTATATTGATAACATTACATAATACCAAAGTCGATATGTAATAAGGCCTAAAACAGATATAAGTATGGCCCAAGTTCTTGTTATATTTATAACATTACCTAATACCAAAGCAGATATGTATTAAGGCATAAAACAGCTAGAAGTGTGGCCCAAGTACTTGTTATATTTATAACATTACATAATACCAAAGTAGATATGTAATAAGGCCTAAAACAGCTAGAAGTATGGCCCAAATTCTTGTTATATTTATAACATTACATAATACCAAAGTCGATATATAATAAGGCCTAAAACAGATAGAAGTATGGCCAAAGTTCTTGTTATATTTATAACATTACCTAATACCAAAGCAGATATGTATTAAGGCATAAAACAGCTAGAAGTGTGGCCCCAGTTGTTGTTATATTCAAATATTACATAATACCAAAGTCGATATGTTATAAGACCCTAAAACAGATAGAAGTGTGGCCCCATTTGTCGCTTTATTCATAACATTACATAATACCAAAGTCGATATGAAATAAAGCATAAAACATTTCATCTTCTTTGGTAAAATCATAGTGTATTTAGGACCGGAGGCCTTGTATTACTGAATAAACTATTTGTATTTTTATTGTATTTATATAATTCTATTGTAGAAATCGTGTTACCGCATCGTACATATCTATTGAATGACTCTTGTTTACAATATTACATTAAATTCAAAGTCCCAGTTCATGCTGTAAACTTTTCACACGTTTTTCGACAGATTTAAACAATTCGTAGATATGTTCGTCTTTAAAACGTTCAAATTGGAAACATGTTTTCGTTGTGCCGTGATAGCTTGGTCTACATGATCGGTAATGGCGAACAGCGGCTTCCATTTCAGGGACTCTGTAACTGAAATAATACAGGAGAAAGAGTTAACTCCAAATATTGCAAACATTATTAAAATTTGAGATGATACTCATCTTAACTAGTCTGGAGTAACCTGCCCCTACCATTACATTATAGGGTCAAACATACGCCAATAATGGCGGCGCCCTTTGAAAATGGTGGATATTTCAAAAGGTTTTGTTGAACACCCGGTTAAACTTTTAAACTCTGAATGTCGTTTGATTCATTATGTAATGTATTGATTCCAAAAATCAATGTGTAATGGTCCACAGTAGAGTTTCCGAAAATCAATTGTATGTTTACTAGTGTACTATATATATACGATAGCTTTATATAAGGGGAGGGGCCAATCTAGTCGCCATTGTTGGTTCATGCCAGAGGTACTAATTTACTGCAGTACGCTGGGTACCAGGCTACTCATAATACGAAAAAAAACCATGAATGGGTTTTTTCGCTTATAGTTAACGGGCGTGAGATTTTTTTTTTTTTTTTTTTTTTTTTCCATAACCCATGAAGCTTTCTGAAATGAAACTGAAAAAAATCCATGGGGGCCGCCATTTTGGATATGTATAAAAAGCAGACGTAAAACTCAGATTGAAAATTATTGTCGGCTTTTTAATCATTTTTTTTAAAATCGGTATTTTGGGTATGTAAAATGAGCAGAAAAACACGGATTGAAAATTATTGTCGTCTTTTTAATCAATTTTTTTAAAATCGATATTTAAGATCATAAAAGTGCTGGAATTAACATTTGTACGAAAAGTTAAAAATAAATGGAAATCTATAAGAAATATGTCAAAAAACGACAGCATTAGCCTTCTACGCCCGAAACTAAATTTTGACTGTATCGTAGCCAAAGAAGGACGTGACGTCATTTCCGTTACACTTCATCTTGGCGTAACGTCAATGGAGCGACGTCGTTTCCCGCAAAAAAGTGGTACATGAAGACCCCAAATTCCTATACATGAGCTATTGACTCAATCATTCAAAGTATAATTATTTATCAAACATTGTGGCAAAAGGATAACTTTCTCATAAGGAGCAATTGTTCTTGTTGCGACAATCTTTTCCTAAATCATAGGCCTCAGAAACCGTCTCTAATAGGGAAAGGGTTTAGCAGAAATGTGACCCCTTACATAATTTGTTCCAGTCATATTGACTGCTTGAAAAAGGCAGTCGCCAGGTGGCATCAGAAAAGGGCTGATCTATTTGCTTCTTTACCATAATGCAGGTGATCGATTAAGGATCACCTTGGCCCTCATGTTTTAACCTCGTTCATTATAAATGTATTCCTTGATTTTCTAAAAGTCTTTACTTTATTATTTTCTGCTCGTAATAATAGACGACAGCAATACTTGATAATGCAAGACACATGACATTAACATTATTATTGTCTAGTCAATTACTTATAAATCCTTTTTTATGGCCAAAGTATGCTCTTTAATTTTTGTTTATAATTATCTTGCGTTTTTTTCGTAAATAGGTAGCACCTATAGATATATTATTCCAGACAGTACTTTGTGTACTGATTCTAAATGTGATTTATTAATTCTAGGAGATGTAATTCAGTTATAACAATTATAACAACTAAATTACTCATTTTCAGCCAAGCAACTATTGTGTCATCCACCAAGGGACTAACAACCACATGTATCTATATACTATCTATATACTACACAACTCCCTCTTTGTTTCAATAAAAACAAACAAATGTAACAATTCCATCGTGTTTTAGCATACCAATATAACTGAACTGAGCTACATGTCAGGGTCCAATTCCACCAATCTTACTTATCGCTATGCTTAAATACTTGTTTTCCATCATTTTTGTTTTTCTAAAGAAATGCCAAACTGTTTAGTTTCTTAACAAAGATTGTTAGTCAGCAAGGTAACCTTTTATACCATAAAATAACTCCACCATTCATGATTTACAAAATCTTAGGGAAGCATAAAAGACGAAATATGATTTTAAGTTTTTAAGTATTACTTAATGCTAAGTAAGGTTTGGGGAATTGAACCCAGTTTGAATGGCCTGAAGTGCTTTACTAGCCATCAGGATAGTGTTTTCCTATTTTAATTGTTTTTATGCTTTTAAAAGATATACGATTTTCAAAATTTTCATCGGGTGGTGTTCAATAAGCTATTTGTGTAATGTGTTCATAATGTTATAATATTTACACACTCACCGCAATCAAATGGCTAGTTTAAAGAAGAAACAAAGAGCACTTTTCACTGACATGTTTATTTGTATGTTTTTCAACAAAATTTGCATCAGTATTTAATTCATATCACGGCGTTTCCTGGAGAAATGACCAGTACTTCTTGTACGTTTATCTTAACAAAAGCGAATGAGTTGCAATAACTTGAAATACTCTCCCTGCAAGACTGGGTATCAATGAAGCAAGCAACTAGAGCCATTCATTTGTAACTTATTTGTTAATACCTAACCGAGAATCGAACCCTCATTGTCTCCCTTTCTTGAGACAACAGCTGTCACCACTGCACCATCGAGGCGGTTGTCTATCGGTCGCTATACATGAGCAGTTGTCTACTTTATTGAGTAGCTTAGATTAACAAAATGCCACAATCTAAGCTCGCCTCAGCATCAAGTCGAGCTATTGTGATCACACAGTGTCCATCGTTGGTCGTTAACACATTCTTAAAAGACTTCTCCTCTAAAACCAGAGGGCCAATTTTAACATGACTAAACAGTTATGTTCTATTTGGTCTTCTTCTTTAAAACGTGTTGAAAGAATAAAACTCTATTTAGAACTATTGCTGCTGCAGCAACAGACAGGGTGTAAAAGAAGAACAACTTTGTAATTAGTCTCCTCTGAATCTACTTAATACGTTCAAGGTATTTTAACAGAAATAGTCCTAACGTGCACATCTAAATGAGAAGTTCAAGCCATATTGATTTGTTGAAAGCACATAACTGCACATAACTGCACCAGAAAAGGATTAGCATATGGCAACTATAAATTTCTAGTTTTAAGGTCTATTTTGTCTAAAAATGTTCCTTATGTGACCGTCTTAGAATATTGTTCCAACCAGATTAATTGGTTGAAAAATATGACTGAAAGATTCGGGCAAGAATTTCCCCCGAAAAAAGCTTTATCCGTTCTCTTCTCGGGTAGAGACAGGTTAATTTTGTTCTCATGATCCACCTTACCAAAATGTGCCGACGATTTAAAAATGCCCCTTCCCCCCTCCCTCCCAAATAAATAGTTAACATTCAATACAGCACCGTTTTGGGTATTTGAAACCTGTTGATGCGATGGATTGCGAGCAAAATCATTTATGGGCCTTTTTCTACAAAATGATATGGTAACAATTAAGGCCCGACTGGAAGTGGGGGCTAAAATCTCTTTGCACGCCTCGTCATTATTATTTGAGTATACGAACCATATGGAGAGACTATGTATAGAACGGGGTTAAAATGACGACAACACTTTTCTCTTTCTCTGTTGCTGGTCTGATTTCAAAATAGAATACAGAAACAGTCTACAATTAATAACTCACATTTCTTATACTCTGAAACAGCTTGTTTGATTTCAAGACAATTTGGGAGAAATGATACTTGGACAAATAACTCACGTCAGGTTTGCGATTCAGGGCTAACTGTCCTACTTGTTTCATTTCTGGAAGGCTTTAAGCACCCAAAACACCCAATTGAACTTCAATTTTTTAAAATTGAATTTGTGGTCTCTGTGGTCAATTACGAGAATTGTTAACCTTCACGT
Source organism: Serripes groenlandicus (assembly GCA_031761405.1). Classification (NCBI taxonomy): domain Eukaryota; kingdom Metazoa; phylum Mollusca; class Bivalvia; order Cardiida; family Cardiidae; genus Serripes; species Serripes groenlandicus. The sequence goes on along the minus strand of JASEVX010000003.1, from coordinate 36,690,770 downwards.
GGATAATAATGGGTTTTATTCCAATAATAATAATACTAATAATCATTATATTTTTTGTTATTATTATTATTATTTTAATGATTAATAATAATTACAATGATAATAATAATAATGATAATAGCACATGGATATTGTTAATTAACGTTGCATATATTTTATAAATTAACTGATGATTATATAAATACATAGCAAAAACAAGATATAATTATATTTTATACATTTTGGCCATAATATATATATAATTATATTTAAATAACATTTCAACACATTTTAGATATAATTTATATAATAAAGTATAAATAAATTGAACATCTTGAAATATTTATGTATAGGCTGATATAAAATTAAAACATATATTAACTCAAAATATTTTTCATATGTATATACAACACTGTAATGTTACATTCGTACACTTTCACTTTAGTTTAACTAAGTAAGTAGAAGCATCAACATAAGTCTTGGTTTCCATTTCGCCAGTTTACAGCTGGTGCTTCAGCCTTAAGAGCCTTTGCTCTAGCTCACGTTAGACCCGCATCCTTAGCCGCTGCTTTCCACCGTTGGCGTGCTGGAATAGCTTGGCCTCGTTAGCAGCCAGCTCTATACGGACCATGTCTACCAGAGTGTATATTTTAGGGTGGCAGTGTCGCAGTTGGTTGTTTATGTTATGGTGCCAACATTCAACATGATTGGTAATGCGTGGACCATCATTGTCGTAATGGTTCCAGGCTCTACGGCCTCACTCTATCCACTGCTCAGTCACATAGTCCTTGAACCTAGACACAGGCGCTTTGGCAGCACTGACCTAGTCTTAGACCGCTGTCTGAAAGATATAAGAAAGCACATGAATTAAAAAGCAAACACCTTCTGCCGAAATAGCTACATCACTTACAAAATGATATATTCTTTCATACTGTTATTGCTCTTTTAAATACATAGTTTAGTTTTCCATCATACCGTTTGTATTCATGGTATTTTTATTTTGATGATATGTACCATTAAATTTTGAATAGATAATTACCTGTATTGACTGGATTTGGCTTCGTAGAATGTTGGCAGTTTAGCCACAACATATTGGGTGAACTCGTGCCATTCCATATATCGTGTGTCTGCCAGCATGTCGTTGAAGATGGAAGGTACCGGCTGCGTTAATCGATCGGACCTGCTTTCGGACACCACTCATGATGTCCTCAGCAACGATGACGCTGTCATCTCTTGGGTGATTGTGTTCTCCAGCGATTCTAGTAGGAAGATCATTCCTAGTGTTGAATTTCGCATTGCAGGTTTTGTTGACACAGTTCCAGTAGCGACTCTCCCGTTTTCTGGTTTTCAGGTCGTACATGTAGCCATTTAGAACCAGAGTCTGATCTCCCCAGCCATCTCTATGAACCGTATATTTACTAGCACATTTGCCATTTAAGGTGGATTATGGATACAGAGAAAACAGACCCTCTTTGTATACTACGTTAAATCAATGCTTGGCAGTTAGTGACCTGTTCATATTTCAAACTTAATATATGTCTGTCATTCATTAATATTAATCAGATTTATTATTGTTAACCTTAGATACTAACAATTTGTATTTTATCTATACACAATTAAAGAAACACATTTTGGCTTTATAGATATGCATTGAAAACAAATGACAAAAAATATAATAATATTCTATAATAAACAGAATGAAACAAGGTTTCTGAAATAAACAAAAGTGACATAATATACTGCAATAACAAGTTTTTGTGTGTTGTTCATTTCTTTCTTGAGACAGTATAGAAAATACAGGTAGGTTTGAGGTGAGAAGAGATAATTAGTGATATTTGGTAAGTGCGAAAATAAGTGGTTGGTAAAGTTGGAACAAACCAAAATAAATCCCTATTAAAGTAAATATTTCCAGATAACGTGTTTGCCTCCAATATACAATTTAAGTTTGGAAAAGTAAACGACCGCCATATTGGATGGTCCCGTGACTGTCTGCCATGACAGGTAAGTGATAATGATAGCAAGTTCTCGAAGAGCGAGCGATTTACCTTCTAAAGCCTTTCTTAGGTGTAAAGGAATGTGTGCTAAGACCAGATATTCTGAGTCGGTTCGGCATTACCACGTGTTTAATGCGGTCTGAAGTAAGGCTTGTCCTGTTTAAGTACCGACCCACTGTAAATAAAGATCTGTTCGATGTTGGTCCCCAACTTGTGGTGTAAATGTATGTGCCAAATCTGAAACCGGCAGCATCTGGCTGCATCCGCCACAGACGGTCCTGCAATTTAAAAATATGAGATAAAGGAACTTGCTGTATATCCGTTTTTGGATCATTAAAAGTGATATTGGCGTTGTATTGGTCCTACACTTCTAGTTGTTTGACATCAGATGCACTTGGTTCTATTTAACATATAGGCGGAAAGTGATGAAAGTGATGGGACGGTGTGTATGCATATTCTCACCCGAGTCTTATGTACGCAGATGGAATATGGATCGTATAAATATTTCTCTATTCCACAATGTGTTCATCTCATAATCGATAATTTTATTTCCCTTTATAGAGAGTTACCTTATTTAAGCTAAGATGTTTTCAAAATCATATGCTGCAGATTTTTTGTATGTGGGAAAGGGTAAATGTTGATGTTCGTATGTCGTGGTTCAAATAACAAAAATCTCTCAAAACAGCACCTCCACAGAGCGGTAACCCCTACAGAACGACATGTTTAGGTTTGAAACATGCGGCAAAATTGATGCAAAATATCAGAAAAGCACAAAATTAATGATTTTGGAATATAGTGGAAAACATTGCGAAAAAATGTGAAATTGGTTTGTACGAGCAACTTGTTCCTTTCCTACAATAATTTCCAACGTTGTATGCATTCAAGTGCGACAAAATGTGTTTCTATCAGGAGAAGGTATCTAAAACCTCTAAAGAGTATCAGACAGATGCATTACTTTGCCTCCGCATGTATGTTGCTCTGCAGAGGTTGCACTGTTTAGCTTAGAGTTGATTTACTATTGAACGTTTGATACGGGAAATTCTATCAAGAGTGATATGTAGGCGCCTGTAAACAAACGAGTGCGTTTGCACGAGTTCGTAATTAGCGGGTTAAATCACGAGGGATGGGAAATCTCGTATTTATCGTTCAATGGTATATACATTATTTCTTACATATGCAAACGATGGAAAGTAATGTCGTTTCTCGTAACTGGCGTTTTTTTATGTTTCGATAAAAGTAACTTTGATAATGGTGCTTTTTTTATGCGAATAATGTTTATGTGACATATGTGGTGACGTAATATACATGTACGTGACGTCATTTAACATCATCCGGGCGACTGATTATAATCCATGTGAATGATTTCTCCCTAGATAATTAATGTTTAAATGCAGAAGACTATTCAAGACAATTGTGATGCTTAATCGTCGGTTAGTGTGGAAATATTCATTTTTGGAAAAGGATAACGTCACTGTCGTGGGTAGACATGTTGAAGACACGTAATGAAACTTTTAGTTTTAAGAATGATCATAAACACTTGCTGTACGTCAATTATAAAGTTATATAACAAGAAGAAACATTTTCTGGATATCAAGATGTAACTCATAATGATATTCTGTCCGAACTGTGGTATGAAAGAGGAATCCATTGGTAGACCAGGCAGTGCGTGAACCCTTTCTCGTTGTAGAAAGCAGACGGACTATAGAACTTCAACATTTGTTATTCATCGTGGATGCATTTTAGTGTAAAAATACTTGAAGAAACATAAATATGATTCTCATTATAGGACATAACTCGCTTTAAATTGTATTTAAACAATGTTACCTATAAACTGATCACGAGGGGAAAAAACAGATCTACATATGCTACATTTTCAACGAAGAAAGAGAGTTCGTGAAGTAAGACTGAACATGCAAATTCCGTGTAATTTATGTAACGATATTCTTTTCGATCATTTGTATTTGTATTGTTAACATATGATGAAATGTAAATAAAACTATAATAACATAATTTCTGAATTTTGTTTGTGTGTGTTTATTAAATCATTTCTTTGATGGCTATACTACCCACAACTAGTTATTTAGAAACGTAGTTCCGGCGATTACGTAATTTCTATAAAATTGTAAACATGTAAACAAACAATTTTTTATACCAGTGTTATATATCCCATAATCTGCTCATTGCAAGATAACATGTTTTACACAATAAATCTTCGCAGTGAATGATATATATAATAAATATAACTTACAAACAAGGGCATCCATGTTTCATACCTGTTGGGAACTATATACTCGTCTATATCAATGCTTACTATGTACTTATAGCCTTTTAATCGCTCCAAACCATCCATGAGGGATACTGCTTCGTGGTTGAAAAACACACGTCCGTTGTACAGTCGATGTAGATCAAGATCACGGTTATAATAATCTAGAAGGTAGAAATACAAGCTCATTAAAACCATATGTTATCTTCGTTGCAGGAGTCTTATGGCCTGGTTTCAATTGTGGCATAAAAGCATGGTCCAGTCTCCATAACGTAATTCAATGCATATATGGTATCGTGGCTGGCCGAAGCCGAGTACATTGACTAAATAAAAACCTGACTATTTATACCACTTGGATTGTCTGTAACATCGGTACAATTCAGTAGCCCTGGCAGTTACCACTTTCTTGTAAATTGGCCCTGGCACACAAATAATATTCTTTTTTTTACACAATGAGATTGGTAAGAGTTTTACCATTCCAATAACACTACTTGTTCGTTTAGCAATTCCTTACTATTTGTGAGACAAACATGATGAACAGTTTCAAAACTAAATTAAAATAAGATTCATATACAATTATTATATTTGAAAATAAAGGCCTCCGGCCCATAATATTACGCAATATGTTTCAGTTGATATCATGAGTATTTAACTGTGCATAAGGTCAATTGGAGACGACCCTTTATATAAATACGTTTCAGTCAGATCCAATATACATGCGCATACTTGATGCATAAGATAAATCTGATTACAATATGGATGTAACATGAAACTCCATATTCAATTACATATCGAATACATTTTAATTAGATACCTCATAAAATAGCATAGCAGATAAAATGTTAAAACCTACTTGTGGTCGGGAAAGAGAACGGGACGATCTCCACTAATCCCTTGTGTTGGTAATAGTGCAGAACTCTTGTTGCATTTTTGTGGAGCCTAAACGCATAGAATATCACCTTGTTTATTCCCATAAGACGATGGAGCTCCAACCAGGCTATAAGATTCGACCCGCTTACAGTTTCATATATAATCTACAAGGGATGGAAAAAAAAAAGGCTTATTTACTCAAGGTTAAAATGGCTGTCGAAACGATAGAAACTAGGAAATATTATTCCGTTCATTCATTACCGAATCTCATTACATTGGCTGTTCTTCTGAAATTGAAAGGTAAATTAAACTGTAAAATAAAGTTGGATTTCCCTTCTTGAAGGCCAGTTGTGGGGATAGCAATACGACTGACTCGCTGGTTTCAGGATTATGGATCAATAGTACTGATAGCTTACCCAGGAAATGCCGTGATATTACAGAAACACAATACGAAGAATGAACTATCAATGCAGAATTCTGTGTTGTTTGAAGACCGACATTCTACTACAGTCTTCCACTGTCCATACGCTAGACGGAATGGGGCCACTTACCTTTGCAAATATAGCAATTTCATTCGGATGTGCGTAGGTATAGTCGACTTTCACATACACAGAGACGTCTGTTGGACACTCCGTTATGCTAGAATTCTCTATTAATGTTGCGCGTACGATCTTGACGTCATCTTTATCGTGCCCAATCAGATCACAGACAAACTGGTGTGCACGGAACGCGTTTGTGTAAGGTCTGCCAATTTTCGAAATTTGTGGAAACGCCTTTCTTGCTTTAGATTGATAGAGCACACAACACGTGTAATTCTGATTTGTTAAGTTTGCATGTTCCCAACCATGGATGGACAGCTGATCCCACGTCCTGTTATTCGTTGAGTTACTTATGATAGCGGAGTATAACAAAACATTACGGCCAAACTTCTGAATAGGCACTAAGATATCTTTGTCATAATAGAACAATCTGGGTCCAGTAGGTAGCGGTGGAATCTGTTAAATGAGAATATACACTTTATATGCTACAATACAACAACATTATATTGTAATGCCATAACTCACCAAACAGCTGTCCGACATGGTAGGTACGTGGTCTGTGCGTCAAGTTATACAGTTGTTCAAAGTGAGGCCGCGATCTCATGGAAGACGTCTTATATACACCCGACCGTCGAGTGTAAATCACGGGCCCGGAAGTCGTCTCCAGCGCAGATGTCGTCGCGCCGGATACAACACTATCATACTGCGACATGTGTATAATCTCAGCCGTCTTTACAAGCTAAGGGTAATGTGCCCATTGCATTCCCGTAATCGTGTATCCGAAATTCGTGAGCCTAAGCTCTAAAACAAATTGCCAAGTTGCATGAATCTTTAGACATCAGAAAACGTTTTAGCACTTCTCAATTGAATGCTAATACAGAATCACTTGAATAATAAAATCAAGAACCTAGGGTGATGAAGAATTACGGAATAATGACACGGTACGAACAGGATGATGTTCTGGTTGTTTCTATCCGCACGTCAAATTTAACATTTACAATTGATAGACGCATCTGTAGTAGACGACATTTGACAACGTTGTAGCAGCAGGGGAAAGTGTTTATGGTCCAACGTCTGGGTGATGTAGTGGAAGAGTGTCCGCCTCGGAAGCGGGAGGTCGTGGGTTCGATCCCGGGCCGGGTCATACCAAACACTTTAAAAGTGGTAGTAATGGCTGTCCTCCTATGCGCTCAGGATTAGGGGGTTAGTTTTACACCTGTCTCGCTGGTGTAAGGATAAATGGACCAGATGTATTGGTCTATTACCCAGGGAACACCATGATATAACTGAACAATTGTTAAAGCGGCATTTAAAATCAAACAATACCTACCAAATGTAGTTTAGAAAAGTTGAAATAACAGTCATTATATTATTTAAATCAGATCAAACTAATTCGATGTACGTATATATGATCACCTTACATACTCATGGGCAAGTGTGCGGTTTGTATGTCCAATGAATTCGTAACCTACAATAAAAGCCCGTGCTATACACTTGGCAATCCTCACTTCTTTTAAATGATCTGCGCACAGGGAAGACTATGTGCATCTGCCAAGCCTTAACTGTCCGTATGTATACATGTAATTTAGTCCGACATGTATCCTTTAATAAGAAAAAAAGGGCACGTACTTTGGAACGACAATGTTTTGAAACAATAACAGATATCTGTAACTGTTAGTTCAAAACATAAACTTATAAAATCAATGTATTGTAATAAAAATTACTCAAGTCCAGAATACAAAGTTTGGTATTTAATTTGTCATGTTTAAGGATGGTTATAATATCTATCATAAATATTCATATAAACATATACATGTTAATAGGATATCAAGAACAGAGTTCAATCCCCGGTCGTGTCATACTACAGACTTTGTAAATGTTAGAAACACCTTTTCTCATTGGCGCTCAAGTCTCTTGGATACCATTGCGACTGATTCAGCGTGCTCAGGATATTAGTACCGGTATATTATCAAGGACACGCCTTGATATATAAAGGATCTGACATGAGTTGTCATTTCATATAAAGTTGTATTAAACGAGTACAAGAAATGTGTTATTAAGCGAGCCTTTAGCGAGCAATGTCAGATTATTGTTATCACATGACATAACACAAAAAGAAGATCGAGTCTTCGCGGTCATAAATAGTCCCAACATGTAATACTTTTAAAATTAACTAATCACACAAAAAATAATTATGACCGATAATGGTCCCTTTACCTCGTCCATTTATCGTTTGTGTTTACCGGATACACATCCTCAGCTATTTTGTTAACATTCGCAGATGATTACAACAATAGTGATTCGGTAAAATACATAATGGGTATATTAGTTCGGATACAAGCATTTTCATGTGTTTAAACTGCAATACTTTTGAAAAACGGCATTAAAAATTATTCCAACAAAATAACAAACAATCTGAAGAATAGTAAGATGTAATCTCATTAAAACCAGACCTTAACTTCGCTGCAGTGGCAACCGCTCTTATAGATCTGATGACTGCATATTTCATGTCGTCTCAGATTAACTTTTTCATCAGTCAATCAAATTGTCGCTTCAAAAACGTTAGATATCAACAGGGTGGATAACCCATACTCATGCTCATGAGTATTTAAATGTTTAGGGTCAATTTGATACGACCTTTAAAGCGGTGTCGTCAGATCCAATATACGTAAAGCGAACTATTTTGGTCTCATTTTATTGGGATTGACTAAGAGGTAACTTGCTTGTTGTGGTAGTTGAAGAGAATATATCGTAAACAATAACACGTAAACAACGACGTAAACAACGACCAATACTAGCACGGCGAGTAAAGAAGGACGTGGAAGAGAACTCATTATAGCTGGTCCGTCAAACTATCTGAAAGAACATAAACAAACACCATTAGGATTAAACAAGTGACCTGATATGGTGTAAATTACCCCCATATCCCACATAGAGACACTTTGCGACGCATCTGCAAAAGAGGACATTTGAACAAATTGTGGCAAATGGAGAGGTTGCTTTTGATGATTAATTATGATGCTAGATTATGTTTCCAACTGAATTCAGTAAATACACTTTCATCTATAGATATGTTTTGTATGTTAACTTATACGTTCTCAAAGTCATCTGCTGCAGAGTTCAGTGTTGTATATAGGAAAGGGTTAAATAGTTAACTTTGAACACATCTAGGTAGGTGAAATGACAGGAAAACTGTTAAAATGACATTAAATCGTTATCAATCAATCAACTGTTCAATATTGTGATGATTCCATAGCTAGTCTCTCCACCAGACGTCGGTTCAAACACCCCTTTCATCAGTCGGTGGCTCTTGGGTGCGGGAGGTCGCGGGTTCGACCTGAAGCCGGGTCATACCAAATACTCTAAAATTGGTAGTAATGGCTCCCCTCATTGGCGCCCAGGGTTGCGGGAATATAATTTATTGATCCGTTTCATGAAATGAGCCCTCCCACGAGAAAACCTACATCATCTCTGCGTAATGTATCGACCCAGATCAGCCTGCGCAGACTAATCTGGGCCGACACATTCCGTGTGAGGGGGATAGAGGTATAGAGTAATGATTCCTGAAGAGAAAATCCACAAGAGGCAAAAAGTGTCTATCCGGGTTAGCCTGCGCGGCATGCTTAGGCTGATCCGGGTCGATACTTTACGCAGAGTCCACAATCTTGGTTTTCTCGCGGGACGGCTCAAATGTAATACTAGTCATCCCTGTAATTGACCCAGGAAATGCCTTGATATACGTATCTGTAAAACAATGGAGACCGGAGTAACACACCATTCAAGCTGGGGAAGATCTAAACTCTTTTATGTCCTAATGTGTCCACCTTTATCCTTTTTCTCACATGCAGACGCATTTCGACACATCTACAGCCGACAACCTTTGAAAACATTGTTGCTAAAGGAGAAATTATTCATTATGAGTTTATTTCCTAATGTCACAATGTTTTCAACTCTATTCGATAATTGTATTTTCATATAATATATATTATAGATATTTCCTTCCGTTTTGCCTAGACGTTTTCAAAGTCGTCTGCCGCAGGTTTGTTGTGATTTGGAAGAGTATAGACGGTAAGTGTGAAACACCGTTATATTTATATTAAAAGGAGATTTTAAGAAATAGGAAATTATTCCCGTGCGAATGATCAGTTGTACCGTGCTACCTGACCCATACCATAACATTATCAGGTCAGAGTGAAGCAATTCATTTCCATAGGCGAGCATTATAGAGTTATGGGCTATGGCTTTTTCCCAACAATCCAAATAACCCAGAAACCTATATGCAATTAAACTTGATTCTTAAAACTACCAAAAAAGCCCAAAAAACTCACATATATATACACCTTCCTTTTTTTTTTAGCTCATTTCAGAAAATACATGTTGTTCTGAAAATTGCTCCCAAGCCGTCAATATAGCTAAAAGCAAACAATGTTTTGATTACAAATCAGTCAGGGGGTATTCAACTTTATTAAAAAACACTTTCAGTCTCATGAATTCATCTGAAAACCCCAGGACAAAATTGTCTGCCCGGCGCTCCGGTCTGATATAAGTTACAGTGTTTTCAACGTCAAAAAGCATATAATTGGACATTGTTGCCAGTACCATGCACAAACATGATCGGTAACCCTTTGACTGCCGGAACCGATTGGGTGAAGCCGATGCCACCAGCACAAAGATAGGACAGCCGACGCATCCGCTCTTCAATATTGGCTTCTAAATTCAACAGATTTATCTTGATATTCCTCGAATTGGCTTTCCTAATACTCAAAGCTGGACAATTTCTTTTTTCAAAGTTCAGCAATGAAAGGGTTATCAACTTTAGCAGGTCTAAATTGTCCTATGTGAGCAACTGCCGGCAAATCACATATCGTGCTCATGAACATTAAAAAGCGCTCCAGAAGATGGACAGTCATTTAATATAATTATAGAGCCCAATTGCTTTGATTTAATATAAGCAATTATACTTATACAGGCCCATTTGATAATGTACACTTTATCATGTACAGGCATTTGACAGGTGCATACACATTACAGATACAGAGTTAGATACAAGGGAGACCGGTCGCGATATCCTAGCTCTTTCCGAAAATAATTGAATGTGCTCAAGACTCAATGTTATAGCACCGATACACGCGATGCCATTTTCATGGAAAGGACCAGTACTTGACCTAAAGCTGAGTGAAGACACTTAAACACACCCAGAAAAGTATCAGGAGATGAACAGTTTTACATCTGTGCCACAACTTCAAAGAGTCGAATTTGTTTGAACCAGTGTTACATCTTTCAGGAGACGGACATTTTTGAACCAGTGTTACATCTTTCAGAGGATGGACATTTTTGAACCAGTGTCACAACTTTCAGGAGTTGGACATTTTTGAACCAGTGTTACACCTTTCAGAAGACGGACATTTTTAAACCAGTGTTACATTTTTCGTTTTGAACAAATGTTGCAACGTTAAGCAGATATACATTTTTGAGCCAGTGTTACATCTTTCAGGAGATGGACATTTTTGAACCAGAATTACAACTTTCAGCAGATGGACATTCCTTAATCAGTAATACAACTCTCAGGGGATGGACATTATCTCCTTTTTTACGGAAGCAATTGGACTTGAAGACTTTCTTAACGTAATGTTTTTACTTTGCCGATCTTGCAGTGTACATAATTGAATGAAATTTTGTAAACATGCATTTTTAAGTCAAATTTTCAAATTCATAGGTGTTTTTTTTTACCGTACATTGCATATGAAATGTGTGCCTTTTGTGCCAAATGACAAATGTTTGTATACGTGATTTAGGCACAATATGCTCGGTGTTTTAAGAATGAAGGTTTACTTTAGTTTTGAAGAACTAACTGCATTATTCTTTTCCATGAATGAAAATTGGTGACAGAGTGTCCTTGCATCAAAACTTTATAATAAGCGCGCAATTCCACATTTATAAACCTATACTAGATAAAACATAAAAACCATTTCAGAAATAAATTGCACCAGGAGAGAAGAAAAACATTTCTTAACACTTTCGCTGCCAAAGGCAATTAAAGGCTTTTGCAAAAAATGCTGATTTCAGGTGAGACAGCTGGTAACGAGCTGTCTCTTCTGAAATCTGCATTGTTTGCCACTTAGTTATTAAATTTTACTAAACTTTCTGTTGGACGATAAATGGACCGGTCGAATCATTCAAATGGAAAAGTCAACTTTTTTGGCAGTGAAAAAGTCGTCCAGAAGATGAACATGAGTCGAAATCACCGTAGGATCGTTCCGAGTAAATGTCTCCTTAAATCCCACAATAATCTTTCAAAATAATCATTACCTGTAGAAACTTTCAAATGGAGTCTACTTCAGGGAGAAAATAGAGGTTAAATCATACCTCTTTGAAATATCAGACAATCACTTGAAGAATCCAATTGATATGTGTCACTTTCTATTAATCGTATCCATGAATGACAGTTGGCGATATGTTTAAACATTTCCCAAATACAATAAACCGAAGAAAGATGACTTTGAAATCATCGTAGGATCGTTGCGAGCAATAGCAATATAATTACCTGTAGAAACTGTGGAATATTGTCTATTTCATTGGGAAAGCAGAGGTTAAAACATACCTCTTTAAAAGATCAGGCAATCACTTGAAGAAACTCACGTGTATCCAATGGCTATGTGTCACCTTATATTAATCGTATCCCTGAATGACGGTTGGCGATATGTTTAAACTAATATTTCCTAAATACAATAAACCGACGAAAGTTGACTTTGAAAACATCGTAGGATCGTTGCGAGCAATAGCAATATAATTACCTGTAGAAACTTTGAAATATCCTTTATTTCAGTGGAAAAGCAAAGGTTAAAACATACCTCTTTGAAAGAAAGATCAGGCAATCACTTGAAGAAACTTACGTGTATCCAAGTGATGTGTGTTACCTAATATTATTCGGATCCATGCGAATAACGCTTGACGATATGTGTTCAACCATTTACCAAATACAACAAACCGGCGACGGACGACTTTGAAAACATTGTGGTAAAGATATATAGAATATCTTCATAAATGAAAGTTAAGATATTAAATGCAATTGCAAATACTGTGGTAAAAAGAGAAATTGCCCATTATTGTCATTTTCTTCTTTTTTCGCATTGTTTTCAAATGACGTCTGGTGTAGATGTGTCAACATGTATCGATATACGGGAAGGGGGTTTATACTTTAAAACGTGTCATCGATGTATGTTTGTTTTCTGTTTACAACAAATTAGAATAAATATGAACACATACATTGATTAGCGTTTAAACATTTCCCACAAAAATACGCCTTCTCACGCCTCTGCAGTAGACGATTTTAAAAACATTGTGGCAAAAGTAGAAATTGCTCATAAATGAGCAATTTCTCCTTTTTTCACAATGTTTTCAATTGCATTAAATAATTGTTATTTCATTGATATGAAGCTTTTCCATAGTTTTGACTCAATGTTTTCAAAGTCTTCAGCTGCAGATGTGTTGCATGCGGAAAACGTTATAAACAGAAGTTCTGTATACTGCAGCGTAGTGACTGCATACAATTGATAAGGGTCTCAGGGTGTTTTACCCACGATGTCTCTTTAACTGTACTATCACATTAACTTGTTCGCTACCAACGGTAATTAAAGACTTTTGCAAACAATGCATATTCATGTGAGACAGCTCGCAACGGTCTGACTATCCTGAAATCTGCTATGTCTGTCACTTAGAAATTAAATTTTACCAAATTTCTTGTTAAACGAAAAACGGAGTGGTCCAATTTTCAACATGGTAGAGTCGACTTTGTGAAATTCGCTAGATAAAGAGTTAACGTCACAGGTATATGAGCGTCGCTCTGCGAAAACCAATCGTAAGGCAATTGCGAGCAGTATACATCCAGATCAACCAGCGAAATCAACGCAGTCTGACCCTGCTCAACATCGCCAATTAGTGATAGAAAGTTTCTAGAAACTTCTATAAAGCAGTATCCATTTCGATCCTTGGCATGTTATGCGCAGGCAGGTCTGTTTCCACTTGTATTATAACAACGTTAAGATTGGTTTTCATGGAGCATCTCCCCCGACCGGGTCATTCCAAATACTTTAAAAATGGTAATAATGGCTGCCTTCTTTGTTGCGCAGGGTTTCGGGTTAGCGTAACGACTGACTGGTCGGTGTCAGGATAGATGGAGCAGTAGTACAGGTAACTTACTCAGGAAAAGCCGTGATATAACTGAAAATATGTTGAAAGCGGCGTAAAACACCAAACAATCAATCAATCATGGAGCATCTCTCTTTATATATTTATTAACCCATTGACGGATGGAACCGAATTAAGTAGGCCTGTGGCATCAGGTAAGGTCACGGACGGCCGGCCCATCCGCGTCGTCTGACAAGGCCTTATGTTTGGTCTTGAAATATATAGAGACATACCTTTTCTATAATTAATACAATTAGCACTTAACTTTTAACAGAATATACTTGGCACTCATAAACGTTCGTAGCGTTATGTTCTTATTTTAGATTCCGAGACCAAAAGTTAAATACAATGTCCTATTTAAAACAAGCTGCCAACATATATCGTAATAGACTGTGTACGTGACACACATAACTACCGACACAGTGACCACGGGTTCGAATCCCTAAAAGGGAATGTCTTTTAATGTTATAATCTTATTTATAATGGTACTCTTTTCCTGTTATATGAGAATTTCTTTTTATTAAAGTACAGGTATGAAAATTAATTATATCAGGGACGTAGATATGATCTTATCTACGTTCCTGATCATAGTTCCTTCTATATTTTCGAATTTACCTTATAGAAGGAACTATGTGCGTATGTAGGATTCGTTGTAACTTTAAGATTACATATACATTGACAACATTCAATTTGAAGGGAGAAGGGAATCGTATGATTGACTTAATGAAATTTCGTGAAAAGATGAACAGATGGTCGAATATAGATTAGATCAAATAGCAAAAACAAAATGTTTGCCTTGCATGCGAATCGAATCCATGAACAGTTACCTTTTAATACTCTGAACTTCTTTATTACTACACACAAAGCTATCAAGATAGTGTTTCATTAGGTAATAACCACGTAGGCACCGATTGATGGGCCGAATGATGCCGAAGAAATGTGAAGATTAATGCGCGACAGGTAAAACCTGTTCACTAAAACCTCATAATTTGCGTCATCCGGTGATCTGCAAGCAGCAACAAAATGGTGTGGGGTTGTGGTAAACCTAAGAATTGTTTTACGAATTATTATCCAACTCCCCTACTGCCTCCCGTTACCAACAAACTAGATGGACACAAATACATTTATGAAATGTGAGTGAGAGAGACACCGTTCACTCCATTGTCGAGTATTCAACTAACTATACACACAAACAGGACGTAGAGGAGTAAACATGTACTATCCTACAGCGATATGTTTACATTGTGGATATATGTCTAAAAATAGAAACTACAATATGAAATATTGCTCAATCATTAAAACTCCTCCACTTTTAAAAATTCATGAAACTCAGTTATCAGCTTAAATAAAAGTTAATTATAAATTATTTAAAACATGCAACGCCTTTGTTATGAAATATAATCAGTAGGTACATAACTGATCAAAATAGTACATCTAGGGTTAATTTCCAAGTGTTTCTAATGTCGGAGGTTGCAATTATGTATGTAAAACATACACTTATGCGGACAGTGGAGACTCAGATGAGACTTTGAGAATGCACGGAGTTGCCTTAGTCTTCACTGTACGCATAAGCCTTAAGACACAGACTCGTTAGACGGGGTTCTGCTATACAGTTCTACTCAACTGTTAAATGTATACAAACAACTCAATGTTAATTGACGAATTACTTTGTCAACTAGAACTCGTACTAGAAAAATCCTCATAGTACGACTCCGCACAGCGTAACATTGTTATGTCGAACATCTAGAGGGAATGAATCTATATCGAACACAAGCTCTATGTACATAGCGATTAACGTTGTTACCTATTTGTTTAAAAAACCATTTATAGACTTGAATCAATCCAGCTAGTTATTTGGTAAAATGTGATACATAGACCATCATTTAGTTATATGGTATTGCTTGATGTTTTACACGGCTTTCAACAATGTTTCAGTTATATCACGGTATTTTCTGGGTAAGTTACCAGTACTACTGGTCTATTCATCCTGACACCAATGCTTACCCCGAAACCATGAACGACATGCCGTGACCTCCCGAACCGAGGCGGACGCTGTACCACTACACCACCGAATTAATTATACCGTGTCGACATTTTTCAGTTATATTACTGCGACTCGTTCACATCTAGTGCGTTTATTTTCTTGCACCAAGACTTCACTTAATATTATTTCAAGGCAACTGGCTACCTTCCCACATTGATATGTTGTATGCCATTTATGGGAGAAGATGAACGCTAGTCATGCAAGTCACCATTAATTGGGTCAATGGGAGTAGTCGATGGCCAAGGCCTTGTTCGAACTCACAGCCCCTTGATTGACAAACAGGTGACAAGCTAACTTCCCACACTGATTAGTTGTAAGCCATTTGTCGGAGACGATTGAAGCTAGTCATGCAATTCACAATTAATTCGGTCAGTCGTCGTGAAGAACAAATGGCAAAGCCGTGTTTCGAATTCACAACCCATGAACTGAAGATTTTCGTCGTTATTGGTGTCGATTATATACTTGAATCAGTCAGGTTATTGTTTTAAAATATTATTGTGTTCAAAATAAGATAGACAGGTAATTGTTGTAGTAAATTCATACTATTATATAAGTGTTCAAAATAAGATAGACAGGTAATTGTTTTAGTAAGGTCAGAATATTATATGTGTGTTCAAAATGCGACAGTCAGGTAATTGTTTTAGTAAAGTCATACTATTATATAAGTGTTCAAAATAAGATAGACAGGTAATTGTTTTAGTAAGGTCATAATATCATCTGTGTGTTTGAAATGACATAGACAGGTAATTGTTTTAGTAAAGCCAGAATATCATCTTTGTGTTCAAAATGTGAAAGTTGGGTAATTGTTTTAGTAAAGTCAGAATATTATATGTGTGTTCAAAATTCGATAGTCAGGTTATTGTTTTAGTAAAGTCGGAATAGTATCTGTGTGTTCAAAATGACATAGACATGTAATTGTTTTAGTAAAGTCAGCATATTATATGTATGTTAAAAATTCGATAGTCATGTTATTGTTTTAGTAAAGTCAGAATATTATATGTGTGTTCAAAATGATATAGACATGTAATTGTTTTAGTAAAGTCAGCATATTATATGTGTTTTCAAAATGACATAGACATGTAATTGTTTTAGTAAAGTCAGAATAGTATCTGTGAGTTCAAAATTCGATAGTCAGGTTATTGTTTTAGTAAAGTCAAAATATCATATGTGTGTTCAAAATGACATAGACATGTAATTTATTTATTAAAGTCAGCATATTATCTGTGCGTTAAAAAGTCGATAGTCAGGTTATTGTTTTAGTAAGTTCATAATAGTATATGTGTGTAAAAAATGACATAGACATGTAATTGTTTTAGTAAGGTAAGAATATTATCTGTTTGTTCAAAATGCATTATTCAGGTATTAGTTTTAGTAAATTCAGAATATTATCTGTGTTTTCAAATTGCGATAGTCGGTTAATCCTTTTAGTTAAGTCAGAACAGTATCTGTGTGATCAAAATGAGATAGACAGGTATTTGTTTTTGCAATTTCAGAATACTATATGTGTGTACAAACTGCGATAGACAGTTATTTTTATTTTTTTTTGGGGGGGGGGGCGTTAAATCAGAATATCATATATGTGTCCAAAATGCGATAGTCGGTTAATTGTTTTAGTAAGGTCATAATATGATCTGTGTGTTCAAAATAAGATAGTCAGGTATTTGCTTTGGTAAGTTCAGAATATTATATGTGTTTTCAAAATGCGATGATCGGGTTATTGTTATTTGAAAATCAGAATGTTATATATGTGTTCAAAATGAAAAAGTCGGACTATTGTAATTATTTTGACAGTAAACCACATGTGTTCATGTTTATGAATAAAGCTTCTGCACTTGCAGCAGGTTACTATTGAACACATTCTGGCAGGAAGGAAATGCTCATAAAGAGAAAGTTCCCCCCTTTGCCACGAAGTGGGTATAGTGTTCGTGGCACATGTAAGGTTAAGTTGAATTGTTAACAAGTACTTTACTAGTTAGCTAACGGGAATTTGTAAAACATTCGTTTGATTATTCATAGGTAATTTCAAACGAAACTTAGGATCAGTTGTTCATCCCTTTAACACCTAAAGGCTTATAAAAAAATCATTAAAATACAGGATCAGTCTATAACACTACAGGAAGGGAGTTAACTGTGAAAGATGCAGGTGAATTCGTGTTATATTACCTCCCCTGTAGTACACCGCTATTTTGGTTATT
The DNA here is from genome assembly GCA_031761405.1 of Serripes groenlandicus. Classification (NCBI taxonomy): domain Eukaryota; kingdom Metazoa; phylum Mollusca; class Bivalvia; order Cardiida; family Cardiidae; genus Serripes; species Serripes groenlandicus. The sequence continues at coordinate 36,672,699 of JASEVX010000003.1, read as the reverse complement.
AAACATTTTGAATCTTGAGTTGTATTATTCAAATCGAGTAACACGGGAGCATTTCCGGTAATTACAGTTCCATCGTGAATGTTCGTATACATTTTCTGAAGTAATCTGTGTACATGTCATATAATAATATTTCAGTAAATACACTTTCATCTATAAATATGTTTTGTATGTTAACTTATACGTTCTCAAAGTCATCTGCTGCAGATTTCAGTAGTGTATGTAGGAAAGGGTTAAATAGTTAACTTTGAAGACATCTAGGTAGGTAAAATGACAAGAAAATTGTTAAAATGACATTAAATCGTTATCAATCAATCAACTGGTCAACATGGTCAGGTGATTCCATAGCTAGTCTCTCCACCAGACGTCGGTTCAAACACCCCCCTTTCATCATTCGGTGGCTCTTGGGTGCGGAAGGTCGCGGGTTCGACCTAAAGCCGGGTCATACCAAATACTCTAACATTGGTAGTAATGGCTCCCCTCCTTGGCGCCCAGGGTTGTGGGAGTAGAATGTATTGATTCGTTTCATGAAATGAGCCCTCCCACGAGAAAACCAACATCATCTCTGCGTAATGTTTCGACCCAGATCAGCCTGCGCAGACTAATCCGGGCCGACCCATTCCGTCTGAGGGGGATAGAGGTATAGAGTAAGGATTCCTGAAACAGAAAATCCACTGGAGGCAAAAAGTGTCTATCCGGGTTAGCCTGCGTGGCTTGCTTAGGCTGATCCGGTTCGATACTTTACGCAGAGTCCACAATCTTGGTTTTCTCGCGGGACGGCTCAAATGTAATACTAGTCATCCTTGTAATTGACCCAGGAAATGCCTTGATATACGTAACTGTAAAACAATGGAGACCGGAGTAACACACCATTCAAGCTGGGGAAACTCTTTTGTGTCCTAATGTGTCCACCGTTATCCTTTTTCTCACATGCAGACGCATTTCGACACATCTACAGCCGACAACCTTTGAAAACATTGTACAGTCATTCTGCGGCTAATATACTAAGACTGTTGATATTAATGTTAAGGGTCAAGCCTATGTAAGCGTATTTTGTTTAGCTAAGAAGGACCATATAAACGGTAGTATAAAGCGTATGCAAGGTCTCATTAAGACATGTGGGTTTAAGGTACTTATTGTGCTTAACTTGTCAGGAGAATGGATCTGGAGCGGTGCAGCTTGTAGCAGAGGACTTGTGAGCATCGCTCGATATCTTCCTTCTGTTTTGATGACAGTGGAATCAGAGAGGAGATTCTGGTATGAGTGCAATCTAGTATTAGTTGCACAAGCATGTCGTCGCTAATACTTGTTACTGGAGTATTTGAGGGTAGCTCTTCCAGGATCCTGTTTAGTCTTCTGATACCGACACCTCTTGTATCTGTCAGGGATGATCATTTTATAAGAAAGTGCTTCAATGTTTCATCTCCATCATGGCAGAGTTTACATGTTGCTTCAATTTCTTTATCGTTGAACCGTGCAGAATTTGTCTGTAGAATATATGTTCCTGTTAGTAGTCTCGCCTTGACCTCAGCTCTTTGGGTTTCATGTAATTTTGGCTTGGTTACTTTCCATATGTTGTGTGGAGTAACAGTTGGTTTTTCTTGTATTTGGAGGTATTGCAACGTTGTTTTCACTTTGGTTTCTTCTGTCCATTTTGGGGACCAGAATTCGCTGATAGCTGTCTGTATCATTGGTTTCCATGTTGTTTTAGTAGGAGGGTAGACAAGAAGTTCTTCAGGAGTCGGTAGTGTGAATTTTTGTAGCGTCTTTCTTACTGCAGGTGGAAATGAGTTATTTTCTGCATCTACTAAAGTTAACTGGCGTTGGAGGATGCCGTATACAACTGAAGTTGGTAATCTGGCTATGTTAAGGAACAGTGAGAGTAAGTTTCTGTCAATGACTGATTCGACTGGTTCGCATCCGATCAGGGCGTAGACTGCTGCAGAAGCTGTTCTGTCTGGTAATCCTTGTAGATGTTTCAGGACTTTCCTTTGATAGGTTTCTAGATTTTTAAGATCAGTTTTTGTGAAATGTAATACTTCTATGCCATATAAGAATCTTGGAATGACATATGTTTTCCAATTTTTCGATGTTACTAGAGGTGATAGGCCGCGCCTAGCGTGTAATCCAGGGCCAAGCAGGGAGTAAATTGTCTTTCGGGCGGTTTGGAGCCTGCTATCGACATCCACAGAGTTCTTGTTGTTTCTATTTATTCCCAAATGCTTTATGTTTGTTGTCAGTACTTGACCTGAAGCTGAGTGAAGACACTTATATGTCACCCAGAAAAGCCCAGAAGCAGTGTTACAACTCTCAGGAGATGAACAGTTTTACATCTGTGCCATAACTTCAAAGAGTCGAATTTGTTTGAACCAGTGTTACATCTGTCAGGAGACGGACATTTTTGAACCAGTGTTACAACTTTCAGGAGTTGGACATTTTTGAACCAGTGTTACACCTTTCAGAAGACGGACATTTTTAAACCAGTGTTACATTTTTCGTTTTGAACAAATGTTGCAACGTTAAGCAGATAGACATTTTTGAGCCAGTGTTACATCTTTCAGGAGATGGACATTTTTGAACCAGAATTACAACTTTCAGCAGATGGACATTCCTTAATCAGTAATACAACTCTCAGGGGATGGATATTATCTCCCTTTTTAAGGACTCAATTGGACTTGAAGACTTTCTTAACGTAATATTTTTACTTTGCCGATCTTGCAGTGTACATAATTGAATGAAATTTTGTAAAAATGCATTTTTAAGTCAAATTTTCAAATTCATATTTTTTTTTTTTACCGTACATTGCATATGAAATGTGTGCCTTTTCGTGCCAAATGACAAATGTTTGTATACGTGATTTAGGCACAATATGCTCGGTGTTTTAAGAATGAAGGTTTACTTTAGTTTTGAAGAACTAACTGCATTTTTCTTTTCCATGAATGAAAATTGGTGACAAAGTGTCCTTGGATCAAAACTTTATAATAAGCGCGCAATTCCACATTTATAAACCTATACTAGATAAAACCAAAAAACCATTTCAGAAAAAAATTGCACCATGAGAGAAGAAACACATTTCTTAACACTTTCGCTGCCAAAGGCAATTAAAGGCTTTAGCAAAAAATGCAGATTTCAGGTGAGACAGCTGGTAACGAGCTGTCTCTCCTGAAATCTGCATTGTTTGCCACTAAGTTATTGAATTTTACTAAACTTCTTGTTGGACGAAAAATGGACCGGTCGAATCGTTCAAATGAAAAAGTCAACTTTTTTGACAGTGAACAAGTCGTCAAGAAAATGAAGATGAGTTGAAATCACCGTAGGATCGTTCCGAGTAAATGTCTCCTTATCCCACAATAATCTTTCAAAATAATCATTACCTGTAGAAACTTTCAAATGGAGTCTACTTCAGGGAGAAAACAGAGGTTAAATCATACCTCTTTGAAAGATCAGACAATCACTTGAAGAAACTCACGTGTATCCAATTGATATGTGTCACTTTATATTAATCGTATCCATGAATGACAGTTGGCGATATGTTTAAACATTTCCCAAATACAATAAACCGAAGAAAGATGACTTTGAAATCATCGTAGGATCGTTGCGAGCAATAGCAATATAATTACCTGTAGAAACTTTGAAACATCCTTTATTTCAGTGGGAAAACAAAGGTTAAAACATACCTCTTTGAAAGAAAGATCAAGCAATCACTTGAAGAGACTCACGTGTATCCAAGTGATGTGTGTTACCCAATATTATTCGGATCCATGCGAATAACGCTGGACGATATGTGTTCAACCATTTAACAAATACAACAAACCGGCGACGGACGACTTTGAAAACATTTTGGAAAAGATATATAGAACATCTTCATGAATGAAAGTTAAGATATTAAATGCAATTGAAAATATTGTGGTAAAAGGAGACATTGCCCATTATTGTACCGATATACGGAAAGGGGATTGTATATACTTTACAACGTGTCATCGATGTATGTTTTGTTTTTTACAAAAAAATAGAATAGATATGTACACATACATTGATTATCGTTTAAACATTTCCCACAAACATACGCCTTCTCATGCCTCTGCAGTAGACGATAATAATGAGCAATTTCTCCTTTTGTCACAATGTTTTCAATTGTATTAAATATAACTGAAAATATGTTGAAACCGGCGTAAAACACCAAACAATCAATCAGTCATGGAGCATCTCTCTTATATATATTTATTAACCCATTGACGGATGGAACCGAATTAAGTAGGCCTGTGGCATCAGGTAAGGTCACGGACGGCCGGGCCATCCGCGTCGTCTGACAAGGCCTTATGTTTGGTCTTGAAATATATAGAGACATACCTTTTCTATAATTAATACAATTAGCACTTAACTTTTAACAGAATATACTTGGTACTCATAAATATTCGTGGCGTTTTGTTCTTATTTTAGATTCCGAGACCAAAAGTTAAATACAATGTCCTATTTAAAACAAGCTGCCGACATATATCGTAATAGACTGTGTACGTGACACACATAACTACCGACACAGTGACCACGGGTTCGAATCCCTAAAAGGGAATGTCTTTTAATGTTATAATCTTATTTATAATGGTACTCTTTTCCTGTTATATGAGAATTTCTTTTTATTAAAGTACAGGTATGAAAATTAATTATATCAGGGACGTAGATATGATCTTATCTACGTTCCTGATCATAAGTATTCTATATTTTCGAATTTACCTTATAGAAGGAACTATGTGCGTATGTAGGATTCGTTGTAACTTTAAGATTACATATACATTGACAACATTCAATTTGAAGGTCGAAGGGAAAAGTATGATTGACTAAATGAAATTTCTTGAAAAGATGAACATATGGTCGAATATAGATTAGATCAAATTTCACCATTGGAAAGCAAAAACAAAATGTTTGCCTTGCATGCGAATCGAACCCATGAACAGTTACCTTTTAATACTCTGAACTTCTTTATTCCTACACACGAAGCTATCAAGATAGTGATGTTTGAAGTACCAACCAAGGTTAACGTATTCATTAGGTAATAATCACGTACATGTAATAATAAACATCTTTTCACAATGGTCAGAAGCAGGGCAATACGGCCGAATAATACCATATCATATTCTTTCAAAATTAATTTGACCAATACGCCTTTTACATTGGACAAGTCCAAAAGCAGCCTGAAATGCACTTTCGACCTCAAACAAATGAAATTAAGAATGTTAAACGGAACACAGGTGTCGCCTGCGGGAGTTCGATAATAAGTGAGAAAATGGCCGTCCAAAATATTCACACAATGCTACACTGAATATGCATGCTGAATTGTGGTTCTTATATACGGCAAATCTGCATATGAGTCGTCCCGCGAGAAACCCAACATGATGGCATCTGCGTAATGTATCGACCCAGATCAGCCTGCGCCATAATGTTGGTTTTCTCGCGGGACGGCTCATATCACAAACAAACTGCATCCCACATTTGAAGTTGGTATATCGACCAATTGATGCAAAGCATGACAGACAGATAGATAGACAGACACTTGGGAAAGTGATCCCTAAGTGTATTATAGGCAGGCGACGCTAAAAAAGCCTAATGTAGACACAAACAGTAAATCCACCATGAATTACAGAGACGAACAAAACACTTTTTTGGATTTTAAGATTATAAATGAGTGGTTACAGTTCAAAAATAAATAAAGAAGAAAACATCCTCTATTTAAACGAGGCGTCAGATGTTCCAAATCCCCACGAATCAAAGCATGTGTTCTGACGTAAGAAGCTAAATGTACTATTGCACACATAACCAATTTTAGTAAGAACATAACTAGTGTGTTGGAGATGTAGTTATGAACTGACTACGTGAATCCAAAGACAATATGTCACAAGGTATTACATCGTCAAAGTTTATATTCTAGTAGAATCTGATGATCCAAAGAAATTACAATTAGCATTATGCAATGAAATATACATGTATCGGGGCACGTTCACAAATCATTATACTAAATAAGTCCATACAATTAGCATTATGCAATGAAATATACATGCATCGGGACATGTTTACACATCATTCTATTTAAATAAGTCCATACAATTAGCATTATGCAATGAAATATACATGCATCGGGGCACGTTTACACATCATTCTTCTAAATAAGTCCATACAATTAGCATTATGCAATGAAATATACATGCATCGGGGCACGTTTACACATCATTATACTAAATAAGTCCATACAATTAGCATCATGCAATGAAATATACATGCATCGGGGCACGTTCACAGATCATTCTTCTAAATAAGTCCATACAATTAGCATTATGCAATGAAATATACATGCATCGGGGCACGTTTACACATCATTATACTAAATAAGTCCATACAATTAGCATCATGCAATGAAATATACATGCATCGGGGCACGTTCACAGATCATTCTTCTAAATAAGTCCATACAATTAGCATTATGCAATGAACTATACATGCATCGGGGCACGTTCACACATCATTCTTCAAATAAGTCCATACAATGAGCCAATCAGTCGAGGACAGTTTACAGACAAAAAAGAGACGGTAATTGCCAGTGACTTATGCTCCGACAGAGACAACGGAGAACCTAGGCTTGGACTGACAACCTTCAAAACGTGAATAGAAACTCTCTGTAAACGAATTGTTTTGTTTAATTCCTCAGAAAGCATCCGTAAGATAAAGAACACATATTCGGCAATATTCTGTGACCTACATATGTGATGATGAAGCGTGATGTTATATTTTGATCGCCTTTGTTTCGAGGCATAACTAAACCAGTAACCTAATTATCGAGTTGTAGGGTTCGCGTCTTATAGCTACAGATTTATTCAGAAATAATGAAGTACTTCCATAATTAATATTTATCCCGGATACATGCAATAGGAATGTAAAACCACCTCTATGTAGTGAGTTAGTTTCGTTATTTTACTCCCATAAAGTGTAATGAAAATGATAAATTATTGGACGATTAAAGGGAGTGTCTCATGTTAAAATAATTTACAAAGTTTGAAAGGGTGCTATTCTCAAATACTATTCAAACTAAATTGACATTCTTTTGCTAAGTGTGATCCACAGATAATAATTCGAAGACTACTCAAATACAGTCCAATCTGTGTTTAAAGACCACCCTTGGAAAGAGAACAACCTGGTGTTTGTTAACAGGTAGTCTTTAATTGCAGGGTCATTTATGCAGAAAATGAGTAATTGAATTGTTTTGTGTGTGTTTGCTATAGACAGGGAGGCACTACGGTCATGGTGGAGTGCCCTTGGGCAAGGCACATGTTCTAGCCTAGTACTGGTTTGTTTACCCTGGGATCATGAGTAAGTGAACTGTCGCCGTGCTATAACTGAAATAATGTTGAAAGCGGCGTAAAACGCCAATAAATAAATAAATAAATATAGACAGGGAACTGCTTAACAAAGGTGGTCTGTAGCCCAGGTTTTACTGTATAATAAAATTGACATTTTTTTTTTTTTAGTTTTGTCCTGTATACTACTTAACTAGAATCAATCGGCATTATCTTGCGTAGGTTTGTCCTGGAGAAATGAATCAAAATATTTGTTATTGTTGGAAAATTGATGCCAGAATTGTGAGATAGTTCCTTTAATAAAAATTTAAAGCGGACGAAATTCAATTTATTTGTCGCATCACTTTGGCAAGGGTATTCAACTGATATATATTTCAATCCCGGTGATTTATGTTCTAATAATAGAAGCGAAAGCGTTTTGTCGATCGAATGAATCCGCATAGGCAATGTGGTTCACTCTGGGTATTTGGAAACGGGCGTCCTGGATTCGATACCCGCCCACGGGGTCGACGGTGGAAGGCCCAAGGACAAAGGACATTTCCTAATCTAGTATTGACTTTTTTAGCCAGGGATCATGATTTAGTGTCCTGTTTTGATGTAGCTGACAAAATGTTGAAAACGACGTAAAAACAATAATAGAAGAAAGTAATGACGGCCGGAATAAGATGCACCATTGAAGTGGAATGAACCTGGGTTATATGTGTGTATGTATGTGTTAAAGTGTTGTACATATTCAAATTCAAATTACGTGAGTTCGAACCCCAGCTCGGCCAACATTTTTTCCGACGTTTGACAAAAGTCACTGTGAAATGCGTCATTCGTCTTTCACCAATGGGCTAACAATCTATGTGGAAAAGCAGCTAGTTGCTTGGAAATAATGTTGTGTGGAGTGCTGGTGTGAGCAAACCAGGAAGCATATGAGTAGGTGAACTAGCCCCCATGATATGACTGAAAAATGGTTGAAAACGGCATTAAACCCCGATCAACAACAAATTAAGTGTTTGCACTGGTAATTGTGTTTCCCGTGTTATGACATATTTGCTGTATTATCCTAACAGTAAAGTGAAATGGAAGCGTGAACACAGACATATGAATCTTCAAAACGTGTCGAAACTAATATGGAAAACGTGGCAAAAAGGGTTATACAAAGAGGACTCACTGCCTTGTCAAATGTATATAAATAATGAAATGCCTCACTAACCACCCGCACCCCGATGTTGATGGGTTTTAACCCTTACCCAATTTCATACGCATCTGCAGCAGACGACATTGATCAAAGTGTGACAAAGGCAATATGTGTTCATAATATTTTCAACCATATTCAATGATTATTCTTTCATAAACATGTGTATGGATTTTCCATATGTTTGCTGAGATATTTTCCAGCTCGTCATACAATGTTCGTTTAAGGCCTTTCAAATCGAAACAGTCATGATGTAGTGCCAATGGGCAATGCACATTTTCTAGCCTAGTACTGGTTTAATTACCAAGGGAACATGAATAAGTGAACTGTCGCCGGGGTATAACTGAACTAATGTTGAAAGCGGCGTATAACCCCAATAAAACAAACAGGTAAACGGAAGAAATGTTTATTCGTATATTTGATCACCTCTCGTATATTTGATGTGTGTTAGAAAAGTTCAGACAAATCATATAACGATGCAGATGATCATTTATATAATAAAACACATGTATAGTTACAACTATTTTCTGGAAGGCTTGAAGACTGTGTTATTGATCAAACTGCGAACAAGAAAGATCCTGATCAGAATCCTAAAGGTCGGTTTACAACTGGCGTGTCTTACTTCTCATCAAAGCGTACAACGATAAACGCATTACAAATGTATATCACTAGTAGTAGTAATAATGCTACTTTGGGTGTAAACACGCCTGACCTACTTACCTGACCTAGTTACTATTTATAGTATCTCATTTGCATATAAGGATTGACACAAGAGAGGGCGCCATTTTGTTGACTTTTATATATATATATATAACGGCTGTGCATGCGTGGTGGCCATCTTTTAAATGACACCATAGGTCTATATTTTGAACAACGAATCTATTTTTAGAAAGCTTTAACAATGGAGCAAGTGTTCAGCAGCACCCTTCAGGTGAGACCACCAACGATTTGTCTCTAGCCTTCTACCAATAGATTCTAGCGGGTATGTTGTTGGAACCCTCGAAAATAATGGCGGAGAAATTCGGCCTAACCTTTGCTACATTGTTTCGGGGAACCTGACACGAGACATCCATACAACACGATATATCCCTTTTGTATGTTGTATAGTCGAGCCGAAGCACGCAGTCAAACATGTATGGCAAAGCAATACATCTAATGTCTTACCTCTATAACGTCCAGAGTTCAAATGCCAGATGTCAATGTCTTGACACCAGATCTATTTTTAGTCACGATATTTCACAATCACCACGGGGTATTTCATCAGAAACGCATCAGGCGTGCGAACAATAGCCTATTTAAATTGGCTTCGTCTGTTGATTTAAGGCCGGAAATGTGAAAGATACCCCAATGACATGTCACCAATTAAATCGTTTTAAAGACGACCCACTGTCTGCGTCTGTTGATATGGGGCCGGAAACGTGAACAATGATCCTTTGAACAGTCAAAATTAATATTGATTAAACATACCATAGTTCTCAGCGTATGTTTATTTTAGGAGCGGATATGCCAACAATGATCCTTTGAACTGTCAACATGAATCATGATTAAACATATCATAGTTCTCAGCGTATGTTTATTTTAGGAGCGTATATGCTAACAAAAGTCTATTCAAATGACAAAATTAATTTCACATTAGAGAAGTTACAGTGTCCGGTTAATTATGTGGGTATCTTAGGACGGTACGTATAAAAGCTTGTAGTACATTCAACAAGACAGTTCAATCGCATCAAGGAACATCAACAGTGTTGGAGTAAACCTTATCAAAATGGCAGCAAAACGTATGTACTTTTATCAGTAATTAATATACAACAATAACAATGAAATAAAATTATAACTATTTTTAATAAACTATTTGAAACAAATAACAATTAACTTTCACGATACTTATACGTCTGAACATAGTGGGGTGAAACTTGATTTGTAGTTTCAGTTTACATGTTAAAATACATCTGTGACATCCGCAAGAGGCAGTAAATTAATCCCAGACGTCGATGCACACATTTGAAAACCCTCGATATCCCTAAATGTGTTGATTTTATTTAATAGCCCCATTAAATATCCACACGTTTTAAACCAGATGGAATTATGGCCTACAGAAAAGGTTAAAACGCGTGCTAATTCATGTACAAGTGTAGCTACAAATTGTATTTCACTTACGCCGTTCAGACTTATATATCTCGTGTGTTTGCCCTTTGTAGCACCATAACTATTATATGGTAGCCTTCTAGTAGTTATAAGTATATCTACTATTTCGAAGGCTACCATTCTCTGTCCTATCTGATTCTGTATGTGTCCGAGAACCTGAAATGACATGTTTAACATGATTAATAAAATGTTATATAATGGTCACAGGTACTGTAGTAATAACGATCACATGTTGTGAGATCCGAGTCACGTTAAGCATACACTGTAGTAATAACTGCCACATGTACTGTAGTAATAACGGACACTTGTACTGTAGTTATAACGGTCACTTGTACTGCAGTTATAACAGTCGCTTGTACTGTAGTTATAACGGACACATGTACGGTAGTAATAACGGACACTTGTTCTGTATTTATAACGTTCACTTGTACTGCAGTTATAACAGTCGCTTGTACTGTAGTTATAACGGACACATGTACTGTAGTAATAACGGTAACTTGTAATGTAGTTATAACGTACAAATGTACTGTAGTAATAACGGTAACTTGAACTGTAGTTATATCGGACAAATGTACTGTAGTTATAACGGACACATGTACTGTAGTTATAACGGACATATGTACTGTATTAATAATGGACACATGTACTGTAGGTATAACGGACACATGTACTGAAGTTATATCGGACAAATGTACTGTAGTTATAACGGACACATGTACTGTAGTTATATCGGACAAATGTACTGTAGTTATAACGGACACATGTACTGTAGTTATAACGGACATATGTACTGTAGTAATAATGGACACATGTACTGTAGTAATAATGGCACATGTACTGAAGTTACAACGGACACATGTACTGAAGTTATAACGGACACATGTACTGTAGTTATAACGGACATATGTACTGTAGTTATAACGTACAAATGCACTGTAGTAATAACGGTAACTTGAACTGTAGTTATATCGGACAAATGTACTGTAGTTATAACGGACACATGTACTGTAGTTATAACGGACACATGTACTGTAGTAATAATGGCACATGTACTGAAGTTACAACGGACACATGTACTGAAGTTATAACGGACACATGTACTGTAGTTATAACGGACATATGTACTGTAGTTATAACGGACACATGTACTGTAGTAATAACGGTAACTTGTACTGTAGTTATAACGGTCACATGTACTGTAGTTATAACGGCCACATGTACTGTGGTTATAACGGACATATGTACTGTATCTATAACGGACACAGGTACTGTAGTAATAACGGATACATGTACTGTAATATTAACGGACACTTATACTGTAGTTATAATGGTCAATTGTACTGCAGTTATAACGGACGATTGTACTGTAGTTATAACGAACACATGTACTGTTGTAATAATGGACACACGTACTGTAGTAATAACGAACACATGTACTGAAGTTACAACGGCCACATGTACTGTAGTAACAACCGACACGTGTTCTGTATTTTTGATGGATACATGTTGTGAGATCCGACGATTTTACACATGTACTGTAGTTATAACGGACACATGTACTGTTGTGATAACAAATACATGTACTGTAGTAATAACGGACACATATACTGTAGTAATAACGCACACATGTACTATAGCAATTACGAACACTTGTACTGTAGCAATAACGGACACTTGTACTAATGTAATACCGGATACATATACTGTTGCAACAGTCAGTTGCTTCGAAAGGTAACTGGTGTGAAAAAGCCAGGAAACACACGATAAGGTGAATTTGCCAACGTGATATGACTAAAAAATTGTTAAAAACATTGTTAAGCCAACGAGCTAGGAAACACATTCAAAGGTGAACGGAGCTAAACAATTTCTGAATTCTGCGTTAAACCAAGTCAATGCGTCATTAAGCTTCCGACGATCTGTTAACAATATATGCGGAAAAGTAGCCACATGCTTGGAAAGATTGTTTTTGCGTATAACTGGTGTGTGTGTGAAAGTCAGGAAACTCCCGAGTTTGTGAATTTGCCATCGTGATATGACTGAAAAGTCGTTAAAAACAGTGTTAAGCCACAATCAATCAATCAATCAAATGCAAAACACAAGTAAACAACAGCTTACCTTCATTGCTGAAAAGAACGCCCTAGACACTGTCAGAGGGACGAAGGTGATTATTGCTGTTGGGTTATTTGGACTACTGTTCACAATTACTTCACATATGTCAAATGCACTTGCATTAGCAGCCCGGGCAGGAATTACGACATCTGTCTCGCTACCGCACGTAACTTGAAGTTTAGCTCCACCTAATAAGGAAAACATAAACATAAGAGTCTTATTATGATTAAGTAAATTGCATAACATGACATAGGTAACATCTATATAATTAGCCAAGCCCCGATAGCTCAGATGGTAGAGACGCGGGCTGTCATGCGTTTGTCAAAGGTCAATGCGACATGCGTCATTTATCTTTCACCAATGGGTTCAGTGTATGGAGGGAAAAGCAGCCAGTTGCTAAGGAAGATTGTTGCGTGGAGTACTGGTGTGAGAAAACCAGGAAACACATGAGTAGGTGAACTGACCGCCGTGATATGACTGAGAAATTGTTAAAAAGGGCGTTAAACCCCAATCAACCAATCTATATAATGAAAATAAATTGTCATTTGTATAAGTAAGAGCTAGAGCATCCTCTTCAAGTGTAAAAGGGTAATGGTTCAGTCTATATACCAATTTAAGAAAAGAAGTGATGACTATCCCTCATAAGCGCCAAAGATTGTAAGGTACCTTACACTTGACTAACTTGTCTCAGGATAGAGCAATAGTAATTTACCCAAGAAACGAAGTGATATAACGGAACTATTTGTGTTGAAAGTGTTGTAAAGCAAACAAACAAACAATAACTCACCAAACGTCCTTTGCCCATGACCAGTGTGCATCAAAAGACACACAATATATAGCATGTATATATACATTGAAACAAAGTTTCCCCTAGCTCTCGAAAGCATGGTACAGAATTCCATTTATATTCGTTAATGTAACACAACCTTGCTCGAATAAATCTTAAAGAAGAATAGACTAACATGCGCTTAATATGACCTGACCCTTTTAAGGGATTATGGAGCGGAAATGGGCTCATTTCTTCTATTGTTTGAAACATAAACATTGGCCAGTTAAGCACTTTTTCGGTAAAGTTATAGGAACAACCCTTTACGTTATGAAATGTCATGATCACCACTGATTGATTGATTACGGTTTTCCGTATACGCTGTTAACATAATGTTTGAAGGCAAATGGCGCTTGCTACACTGACCTTTGTCAAACGACAGAAAGAAAGCTGACTTGCTTAGTTGAGGTTCGAACTCAAAACTGCTGGATCCCGAATCCACGTCACTACGAAATATGTAATGCTAGGAAACACCTGTATAGAGGAACGGAACTAATCGGCTGTAATCGGCGTTAAACCGAGTCAATGCGACACGAGTCATTTAACCTCCAACAATCTGTTAACAACCTATGCGGAAAAGCAGCCACATATTTGGAAAGATAACTGGTGTGAGAAAGTCAGGAAACACCCGAGTTTGTGAATTTGCCACCGTGATATGACTGAAAAGGTGTTTAAAACAGTGTTAAGTTACAATCAATCAATCAATCAAATGTAAAACGTCAGTAAAACAACAACCTTACCTTCAGCGCTAAATAGATTTGTTTTATTTCAGTTTAACGCCACTTTCAGCATTATTTCAGTTATATCACGGGGACAGTTTACTTATTCATGATACAAAAACAAACCAGTTCTAGGTTGTCAAATGTGCAACGTCCAAACTGACTTAGATGAGGTTCGAACTCAAAGCTTCTGGATCTCGAATCCACGTCACTACGAAATATATAATGCTAGGAAACAACTGTATAGAGGAACGGAACTAAGCAATTGCTGTAATCGACGTTAAACCGAGTCAATGCGACATGCGTCATTTAACTTCCATCAATCTGTTAACAATATATGCGGAAAAGCAGCCACATGCTTGGAAAGATAACTGGTGTGAGAAAGTCAGGAAACACCCGAGTTTGTGAATTTGCCACCGTGATATGACTGAAAAGTTGTTAAAAACAGTGTTAAGCTACAATCAATCAATCAATCGAGACGGGTTGTACATTAGGTTCATGAACTAAATCATGACTGGTACTGGTTTGTTTACCCAGGGATCATGAATAAGTAAACTGTCACCGTGATATAACTGAAATATCGTTGAAAACGGTTTTCAACACGCTAACCTTAAAATAGAGTTTTTTTCAAGCATTCCTTGTCCGATTTGAGTCCCGTTTGCTTTGTTTCTAAATAATTTTCAATTATCTAGATTTTGGATGGATTAGTAGTATGTATGGCTCTTAGGCCCCAAACAGAGATGACGTAATCGGCGGCCATTTTGTTGACCTAGTTACTATTTATAGTATCTCATTTGCATATAAGGATTGACACGAGTAAGGACGCCATTTTGTAGTTATACAATGACTGCGCATGCGTGGCGGCCATTTTTTAATCATAGGTCTATATTTAGAATGACATCATAGGTCTACATTTAGAAAGCTTTAACAATGGAGCAAGTGTTTCAGTAGCACCCTTCGGGCGAGACCACCAACGATTTGTCTCTAGCCTTCTACCAATAGATTCTAGCGGGTATGTTGTTGGAACCCTCGAAAATAATGGCGGGGAAATTCGACCTAACCTTTGCTACATTGTTTCGGGAAACCTGACACGAGACATCCATACAACACGATATATCCCTTTAATATGTTGTATAGTCGAGCCGAAGCACGCAGTCAAACATGTATGGTAAAGCAATAAATGTAACGTCTTACCTCGAGAACGTCCAGAGTTCAAATGACAGATGCGCATGTCCTGACACCACGATCTATTTTTAGACGCGTTATTTCACAATCAGAAACACACCAGGTGTCCGAACAATAGACCATTGAAATGTTAATCTCCTTTAAAGGCGCCATACTGTCTGCGTCTATTTATTTAAGGCCGGAAACATGAACAATAGACCATTGAAATGTTAATCTCCTTTAAAGGCGCCATACTGTCTGCGTCTATTTATTTAAGGCCGGAAACATGAACAATGCCCAATTGAAATGTCAAAGTTAATCTCCTTTAAAGGCGCCATACTGTCTGCGTCTATTTATTTAAGGTCGGAAACATGAACAATGCCCCATTGACATGTCAAAGTTAATCTCCTTTAAAGGCGCCGTACTGTCTGCGTCTATTTATTTAAGACAGGAAACGTTTACAAAGGACTGATATTTAAAGCTGGTCATTTTCAATGTCCGTTTATTCTGCGCTTTACTTTTAACATGTTCAGACTGTCTAGCCACGTGATAGAAAAACATTTAAGTAACCGTAACTCGGACGCTTCTTTGTTTTTTAGCAAAGATAGTATGATGAGTTGCATAAAGCAATGTTTGGCGGCTCCAGACAAAGCCTGCGCTAAACCAAATAAACTTATTCTTGAAAAGGAGATGAGTGAAGACATTGGTATGTTAGGTTTTGCCCAAACTTATACACAGAAATTGAGAGTCATTTGCAATCCAAGCAAAGACTTTGTGATTTCGGCCTATCCCATTAAGTAAGCAGTCAGACACTTCCCTTTTCAGGGAAACCGTTCCTTTTTAGGGACATTAATATATCTCAGTGCACTCTAGATAGAAAAAATATCGCGCACGTTCGAACTTGAATTTCTATAAATAGATTATGTGTCATTTTCTATAAATAGATTATATGTCATTTACTATAAATAGATATTTCTAACTAACCAATCAGAGTTTACAGAGAGAACAACTCAAAGGTATAAAAAGACTGCGAAACATCTGTAGCAGTCACAAGAGCCTTAAAACTCAACCTGACAACATGACGAACGTTAGATGTAAACTGGATTTGGGGAATGATCGTTACGTTCAAGTGAGTGAATGGAAAGAAGAGTTACGGGTTGACTTAAGAGAATGGAACGGTAATGTTCCTACGAAAAAAGGAATTAGCTTGACATTGATGCGATATAAAAATTTCGTAGAAGTGACAGAGACCGTCGACAAAGCTCTCCTAGACAAAGAGTCCTACGAAAGACATCTTGGTGGAAACGTGTACTGTACAGTTAAAGGGTCATGCGTAGACATTAGACAATATTGGAAGCCTGAGGAAGAAGTGGTGCCTACCAAGAAAGGACTCTGTCTAAGACCACTCGAGTACAAACGCTTAAAGGAACTGATAACGGAAGTGGGACAGACATTACCTGAATTGGACACGGTTGTACCTTGTTACCTACAAGGTGACCATATGAACCAATTGGGGATGTTAAGCTGTACCGAATGTAATCCAAATGATTGTCACAACTGGTAACTTGTATGAACCCGTCATTTTATAAATAGAATTCACGGGACATAAAACTGTATATAAGAAATATTATTGTGACATTCTGGTATCAACCATCGAAAACATGTACCGTACAGACTTCGGGGGCGACAGAGGAATGGAATATTATGATAGAAGACTCGAGACCTTTAACACCTATCCAAAACAGTTGGTTCCATCCAAATATGAATTAGCCCAAGCCGGTTTGTATTATACTGGACAATCAGATAAAGTAATTTGTTTCCGATGCGGCGTTAACTTGAAAGACTGGAAAAGGGGCGATAATGCCATGGACGAACATCAAAAATGGTCGCCTCACTGCGAGTATATAAAGATGGTAGGAGGTATCTTTTCAAATAGTGGTATAGATGTGATTGGCTAAAAGCTGAACATGACCCATCAGAAGATATATATATATAAAGACTGATCTAAACGTGCATACGTTCATTATGATAGGTGTCGTGGTCGTGGTATGTTGGTTAACTGATAAGTTTGGCTGGTGGCTGTTAATACGAAAACTAAGAAGAGAAGCCAGGGAAGCGACAGATCAATTATCGCGGATATTGGATCTACATTTGGGACTACTCCGAGGTGGATAATGATTAATAATATCGTCGTGTGTACGGATCTACAGTGTGATATAAATTTAAGACAACTAACAATACAATGCTCCAGTATCATTTATAACCCTAAAACATTTCCAAGCGTTCAATGGAAACACTCAAAGATTGGTGGCCATTGTATGGTATTTCGTAATGGGAAAATGATTGTCAACGGAAAGGCCAAGTCTGTCAAGGAAGCTAAGAGACGCCTGAGACAGTACGCGCGTCTATTACAAACATTAGGATGGAATGTTCAGTTAAGACGAATCAACGTCAGGACGATATCCGCCTCTTACAAAGTCGAAGGACCTGTAGACGTGTCACACATCGTCAGATACTATCGAGGAAGTTACGAACCAGAGCGATTTCCAGCCGCCATGTTTTATAAAGACTGTATCCATTTCACTTGTTTTCATTCCGGTACAGTGCTCATGACGGGCATCAAGGATGAAAATCAATTACTCACTATATGTATGCCAGTATTGATCGAATTACCATTATTGTAATATGTGCCCTGGGGGACCGCCCTAATCCCCAGGCGTACTGTATTGAGCGGGGTCAATAAAGAAATATGTAAACTGTACTTCATGTGTTGTTGTTCATTGCGTGGGATATAAGAAAAAAGAAACGAATAGTTACACTTTTTACAATTTTATTATACACATGTCTTAAGAATCAATTCACATCATAATTTAGTTTACACAGTAATTACGCGACTCAAGAGTCGTTCATTATAGTCCAAGTTCACAGGATTAAACTGTTTGATAATACGTCTCATACTCCATCCACGACATCTATGAATAGCGTAAAACAAGCAAAACTGTCCGCAGGTTTGTGTTCCATATTGTTGGAGTCGTTTTTCGTTATACATATAAGGTTGTCCATTGGGCAGCAACGCTCGTTTAAAGTGTATGTGGTAATAGTCCGGTGGGTGTCCCGCGGAATCGAAAAACTCGGCTGGTCCTCTCAATGGAAAGTAAAAGGCGACCCAGTGTTGACCCGGTTGATGACTCTTGTCCGTATTGACGATGTACACTTTAGGTCTCCATTTGATACTACGCGGTAACTTGTCAGCAGGCACAACACCTCCAAATTGTTTTACACGCCTCATTCTGTATGTCAACTGGGATGAATTCATGACTCTAATACAACGTTTCGACTCGCGTCAATCTTCATAAGCGATGGAAATTTGGCATACACAATGACTGTACACGTTTCGGGTAAGGCTTCTGAGAATTTGAGTTCCAAACGGGTATGAGCTCTCCGAGCAAATCGATCATTTAAGTCTCCTTCCGGATTGAACACGTACAAGCAGCATCCCCTTTTAAAATCTTGTCGTGTCAAATGAATAGCGCTTTCAACTCTAGACGTATACAGTCTCTGGTAGGCTTCGACGTAGTTGTCACTCTTATAGCTGGGTTGTAAAGGTGACGAGGGTGTAGACTGACTATCCACGAAAAATCCCGCGTAATTACAGTCGAAATGTTGAAAGTTCAAAGGGTTCTTCGTAAATTTTCCGTGAACGCCCGAAGACGATACCAATCCCACAATCAATTGTCTGGGAACATCGCCTTGAAATAGGTCATCCGTGATGAACGAGTACTGTCCACTAGGCACGGCGTAAGACTTAACGACGGATCTTGTATAGGGATAGAGAGCCTCTGAGTTTTTAAGTGTTTTTGACTGTCCGATAAACAGTTCGGGGTCAACTTTCACCATAGCCACTTTTAAGGCAGCTTCTTTAATGACTAATTTGTAGGCATTATCGTCAGTAGCAGTGGCTAACCGGAACGGATCTTTACTCTGCCACAGTTTGATGTTGACAGGTACTCCATTCAGTAGTAATCTGTCTTGTTGACACAGGTCGACTTGAAGACGTCCTATAACATCGTACGTTTTACTTTCAGCTGTCCAATAAGATCTTATGTAAAGCCCATTGTTTCTTCCCGCAGGGTCCGTGTCTTCCGGATGATCACTATCGTCTTTATAAAATCCTATACCGTTTAGATCGTGTTGGGTTGGATTACCCAACAGCAAATCCAAGTACGCCTTATAGGCATAATTATTTCCCACTTCGCTAGTCGGGTGTTGTTGGATATTTAAATCAATCTGTGAGAACATCGAGTGTAAGATGTTGTTGGTCACACCCACGTGGTCTGTCTTTTCCAAACTGGTCCCATCAGTTTTAACAATGTTGAAATTAACGTGAAGTAACGTGTTGGTCAAATCGATATAAGCGCTGGATGTCCCCGGTATATTAAACTCAATGGCGGCGCCTTCAGTCAGTTGATTGATTGGTCGAAATGTAAGCCATTCCGTTTTCTGTGAACCGGTGTGAACTTTTGGAGCTTGAAATAAGGACAAACTGTCACCGTGTATTTCTTCCATTACGACAGTTGATCTATGTTAGAAGGCTTTTTTCTCTTGGTATCCTTTTTGGATTGGTTGGTTTTTCTTTTGACTGTAGATTTCTGTTGTTTTCTTGCTACGTCATTACCCTTATAAACTTCCTTCAACTCTGATTTGGCTAGTTCAACAGCTTGAGCCACGGGTGTCACAAAGTTAATGGTGGGTTCTTTCATCGTCCCACCCATCTGAATTTTTTCCACGACGTATTGTCCTTTATGATTAGGTTTCAACTTCCCTTCGGCCATCCGTTGAAAATGACGTGTCCACATTTCTACTCTATCCATCGTCGACGTAAGTGAAGTACACAGCGGGTAATAGTTTTATCTTTGGCTATTAGCTGTAACTTTCCTCCCCTTATAAAGATTCGGATTCGATCGATATGAGTCTTCTTTACCGGAACGTAATAGAGAACAGGAAATTCAAATGGTTTCTTTCCTTTCTTAATATTACGTAATCGTCGTAATACGGGAATCATCGTGTTTTCAGCGTAAGACTCTTGACATAGGTCAGCGCACACATAAAGTGTGTCCGTATTTACATTAGGTTCGATTTCGGCCAAGGCGCATTCCCATTGACCTTCTAACGTGTACACTCGAGGTAATTCTATCGTAAATTCTGTAGACATATTATCAGGGTATTCATCTTTAGAGTCGTTACTGGACAGGAACAGATAGTGGTTGTTCATCTTGTTGATGAATGTCGATGTCCGATTCTCTCTTATAAGTTTTGAGAGTTCTCCAGTAGTTTCGAGCTTCCGAAATGGCCTCGTCTATGAGTGGCGTTAACTGTTTTAAAGTGAGCCATTGATGAAGTTCCAATTGTATTCCTATAGGGGTCGCCGTTCCGTTAAGAAAACGCCGAATATCCAGAAATATTAGGCCATTTTGGTTACACAGTGTCCCGTAAACATTCCCCTGAAGATGGTATTGTTTGACGTATAGGCAAGCCGTATGATTAAGATCGATGGGTTGGATTTCGTAGTCTACCGGACGACGATGTGTGACGGACACGCTGATCATGACAATACCTGGTAAGGCACAAAACAAGGCTATGAAGACAACGCCTATCAACTTTACGACCCTGAAATGACCCTTCAACTGATCTTCTCCCTCCAAACATTCCTGAATGAGAGCGTGACTCGTCATAGTTAGTTGATCACGGTGAAGAACATCCCCCCTTATAAACTATAACGCGAGACGTCTTTTTCTGGGATCCAGGTATCGTATTTCTTAGGCCAATGTAACCAACGGACAAGCACTTCCTTTTGTCTTTGACGTGTTCTTTTCCTCAGTACCTTTTCAATGTGATACTCGGTTGTTTCATCTACATTTACCGCTTGTAACTCGGGTTCATAAAAGGTCCCCTCTATGGTCTCACCATCCCAGCCTTCCAGAGTATACACGTTCACATCTTCTCTTCTGTAGCGGGATTTGACTTTGAAGAGTTCACCCGTCCATTTTTGTGAATATTCTCGATCGAACACGCTTCTGATGTGTGATATACGCACGGTCTGGCCAATTTTAAACTTATATCTTTTCTTCTTTTTTAACTCGTTCTTCGACTCTCTCTTTATTGTCGGATTCTTCTGACCTTTCTGTCTCAATAAATATTGTTGTAGCCTACTTTCACTTTCGTTAGACTTATTCACAGATATTGGTGTATCGCCTAGGCTTCGATGAACGGTATGATTGTAGCTGTTGACCATGTCCTGTAACTTGTCTATATATTTCTTTGTTCTCGTTTTCAGCATACGTCTAAATATCTTGTGTTTGATGGTTTTAATGACACGTTCAGCGTAGTTGGCTTTTGTTTCGTTTTGTGCCAACCTATGATGAATACCATGACCTTTCAAAAACTTGGATACGTCTTTGTTTTTAAACTCTCTTCCTTTATCGGATCGTATGGTCTTTGGGGTTCTCTGACCTAAAATCGAGCTAAGGGCGTTCACCACCTCGACCCCCGTTTTGGACTTGAGCGGTTGACACCATGTATATCTGGAAAATACGTCAATGACCACTAGTATGTACTTGAAACCATCATTATCTTTGGCCAGTGACATCATATCCATTAAGTCTATGTCCCACATACTGTCTACGCCATTGACAATCACCCGTGATCTTTTAAAATGTCTCCTGGCTCCCCGAGTGAGAGAATAAGCATCCTGGTCTTGGAGCCATTTCCGAATTCTATATCGACCAATTTTGAATTTGTCCTCCGATTTCACTACATCGTAAAGTTTGTCTGGTCCCGCAAAACTAGCAGGATGTTTCGGATTGAAATAGATGGACACCAAGTACTCCTTCCAGTTCATTATAAGTGGATCCACTTTTTTCTTTGAAGTTTTCTTTTCTTTTCAATGGGAAGTCCCGGTGGTCGTAATGTAACGTCACGTTTAACAATAAGCGTAGTCGGTAGATATATCTCCTCTAGACCTTTGTAAAATGTATCAGTTCCAAGAGGAGTGTAGTTCTTATGATGATATTGTGTGTCTTTCAATAAATCCACGATATGGGATCGTTGAATTGTTGTCCCCTTATAAATGAGTTCTCCTCGCTCGTTCCAAGCCAACGTACTCTTGGGGTCACGCGATATATAGGTCAGGATAGCTTCAACCCTAGATCGATATTTCTTAGGAAGCACTTCCAAAATGTCACTATTAGTCAAGTTAGTCGTCTGTTCAGGGGTTTCTCTTCCTCCATCATCGTGCGGTGTCGTGACGGAACGATCCAGTAAACGTTGATATGTATCGTAAGATAAAAGTATCGATTTCTGAACACTTTTCATTGTATATAGTCTTTGAGAGCGGGTTCCACAGATTTCAACAGGTTGGCAATTACTGCGCCTTGTTTACACAACAATTCTTTTTTCTTTTTACTACTAATCGTCGTGTCGCCCAAACGTCTGATAATATTTCTATGTCTTTTGAGCTTTGGTTTATGAGAGGGTGTAATGGGTAGTATACTTTGGAGTAAGTTGACTATCACTTCTGTCAACGCTCTTAGTTGATCGTTGGTAATGGTATCCAAAAGTTGTTTCCTTTGTTGTTTAGACGTGGTATTCATCAACAGTTGTAAATAACTCCAATGTTTTTTAATAAGCCGACTCATCGTTATTGTATAGGAACGGTACTTCCCCTTATAATCTCGTGTAAATGACAGGATCTTCTCCAGGAAACACGTTTGTTCTCATTCTATACTTGTCTTCTCCCATAGGCGTTAAGTCTAAAACTAAATACCCATATCTTTCCGTTGTAGCATTTTCGTAAGCTTCTACTAAGGTATTCGATTTACCAGGAAAAAGTTGTTGTCCCAGCGTCATAATCTGAGATGTTCCGCGTACATTTTTGAACAAAACCGTGTACCAACTATTTAAGGCGATACTTCTGGCCGATTTACCTTGTTGAAAAAGATTTTGAGATAGATAAATGACGCTTAAACGACGATGATGGCATCCCTGTGTAAACAGTAACTGGGTCTCTTTACTTTCTACGACTTGGTGCATGAGATCGTCTATTATAATCAAACTGTGTTCTCCATTCGCAATCTCTTCCAGTTTAGTCGTTGACGGTAAGCCACTATGTAGTTCAAAACGAGGAATGGTCTGTTCAATCATGTCGTAGAGAGGTTGATATACTCCATAACACCACACAATTTTCGTTGGTGGTTCTCTGGCATACATCGTATCGAGGTTACGTAATAAACGATACACCCACCAGGTTTTACCGGAGCCAGTGGGTCCAACTACCGTCATACTCGAACAAGGTTCGAACGGAAGTAAAGGAATCTCATTCGGGTGTGACGACAGCGGTGGTGGTGGTGGTGATGGTGGTGGTGGTGGTGGTGGTGGTGGTGGTGGTGGTGGTGGTGGTGGTGGTGGTGGATACGCATCAGTAAACACACTCGGTGGTGGTGGTGGTGGTGGATACGCATCAGTAAACACACTCGGTGGTGGTGGTGGTGGTGGTGGTGGTGGTGGTGGTGGTGGTGGTGGATACGCATCAGTAAACACGCTCGGTGGTGGTGGTGGTGGTGGTGGTGGTGGGATGTATGTGTCGTTAATTTGTTCATGTATATTTCTTCTATGACGAAACATGGCGTCTCTCCGAGAAAAATGACGTTGACACACTGGACATTGATTCATGATTACTTATATTTCGTCGTGTGCACTCTTATAAACTTTTGCGAAATAAACGAGAAAACAATTATGTATGTGTATGATACAACAAAAATGATATTTACAAAAATGATATTTACAAAAATGATATTTACAAAAATGATATTTACAAAAATGATATAACAAAAGGTAATACAATGGTTATATGATACAAAGCAAGATCAAAAGATTTTATTTACATATTATTTACAACAAAGTAAACCCAAAAAAAAGAATTCTGTCAAAAACCGTAAGGTTCAGTATCAAAATTGTCTAATCTTCTTCTTTTTGTATAAACCATTTGATATGTTTTCTGTTCCTCTCTATTATAGAGTTTCCTTTTTCCCTTATCCCTACATATTTTATTTGGATTTGTTATTGTTATTGTTGACTGAACTTTTGGATCAGTCACAATAGCTTTAACAGATTCAAAATTTATCATTTGGCTGTTTTTATAGTTTAGGGTAAACCCTCTCACTTTACAAGTTTCTTTGTGTGTATTGGTTTTGTACGCATAATTTTTTGGACCACCAGACACATACTCTACAATGTATTCTCCCGTTCCAAGTTCATCTGTGAGTTCACCCAGATAGTCGCCCAATGGTGGGTCATACTGTCCGGGTCTACTCACATAAATAACACTGTCTGTATCATAGTACAGAACCCGTGTGTCAACTTTTTCCAGGACACTGTAGAGTTTGAGTCTAGCCCAACACGTGGTAAACGTAGCTAAATAGATGTTCGTTTTATTATCTTCCGGTTGACAGTCCTTTTTGTAGGTCCACTCTATTTGTACCATATCATTATTTAATATATGAAAATCGGTAGGTTGTTTCATTGGATCCGAAAACAATTGAAAGAACAGATTGGCTTGACTTTCGTGAAAAAATTCAGTCTGTCTCATATTAAGTCTCTGACCAAACTTACCCCAAAAACTATTGAGGCATAATTTGGCCAAAGCTCTTAAACCAGGGTTCTTTGAAATGTTTTCCTGATCCAATGAAACTCCCTCTTTCTCAAGATAATGTTTAATATAATTATTGGCATCCGTTTTAGTTTTAATCCAGTCCGGAGAACCGCTCGCCTCTTGTTTAAACTTTAAAAATGTGTTTATATAATTGGCGAACAGTCCTCCTTCTCTAGTGTTAGAATCATATTGGGTTGATTCTTCCCAGTGGTATACTTCATATATTTTTTGAATACGATAACCTAGTCTTAGAGCCGTTTCTATTTCGGGAGTGCACCACGTACCTGTCAACTCTCTTTGTTCATCAGTACAATCACATGGGTTGGGATTCTCATTATCCGCGCAGGTCTGACACAAAGGAAATTTCAGTTTACCGTTCGACCTATACGGAAGAACTGGATGATACAGACCCCGAGGGGGTAAAATCTTGACCTTGGCAATACCAAAATAGTCCTTCATGTCACCGAAATCTTGAGTTATGATCGAGGGGTGACCTACGGGATATCGACAATACTTATTAACCCAGGGATACAAACTCGTGAAATCCACGTACTTGACTTTTTCGTTAGCCTGAACTTTATAGTAGAGTTGACTAGCATTGGTACGACCTCCGAAGAAACTTTCTCTAGGATCTAATCTATCCGATATATCTAAATGTTGAGCAAAGTGTTTCATTTCAGCGTTTGTAAGCATTTCTTTTTTGAAGTCATGGTCCCAAATACAAACATATTTCATTCCTAATTTTTTAACGTAGGCTTTCTTTTTTAGAGTTAAAGCGTACAACTCGTCTAAAGACTGACGGGTGAGTGGATGGTACGTCTCTTCGCGATTGTCAGAGAAACAAACGGGGCAACCATGAAAAATACAACCGTGAAATTCATAAGCCGTATTTGTCTCTCTACAATAACCGTCCAATTTGTAACGACTTCCAGGTAATTTGTTCTCACCTCCATTCAGAGCATGCTGAATGTGGACATTATCGAGACGCGCTCTCCACTCTAACCACTGAATTGACACTTTACTATACTGGTCGTTGTAACCACTGGGAGGAATCTTCGCAATAGCAGTACTCACAAATTCTCTTTCACACACTGTTTCCCCAACGAGTTTAGATTCGTAGATCCATTCATTTCCTTTCTGTACATATAACTTCTCGTCAACGACTTTTGACTGTACCCATTCATCGTTTCCGGTCAATTTGACTCTCCATTTCTCTTCCAAAAATTTTGTTCTGAACACATTCATACATACAGACGCTATCGTGACGGAATCAAATGGATCTACGGCACCAAACCATCGTTTTTCTTTCTTACCTTTCTTATTTACAACCTCTCTTTCTTCACCCGTCGCTCTCATTAACAAATCTCTAAATTTTAAACATGATTGTCTTAAAATATCGACGTCACTCCTACAATACTCTAACATTTCATTCCTAAAATTAAACACACACTCCTTTTTCTCATTCAACCATACTAATAACTCATCCCTCTCTTTCTCACTCATGAAATCTTGTCCAAAATAGTGGGGTTCGGGAAAACATCCTATATAATTTTGATGTTCTCTCGTATTAAAAAAATGGGGAAACCACCCTTTTTTCAATTCGTTTAAACCAAAGGCTTTCGGTAATTGTGACAATTTCATTGGCAAAAAATTAAGACTGTCAATCACTTTGATATGTAAATCGCGCTCAACAGCCATATACATTATTTTCGAACCGCTGTAGATTATTTTGTCTGGCCTCATGGATTGATCAATCAAATATTCCAAAAGAAAATAACCGTCGTACCCTTTCATGTTGTGCGCAATGACTTTGAAATATTTATGTTGGTCCGTAAATAACCACTGACCAAACTTTTCCGCGGTAACCGTTCCTTCGAAAGTGACTTCCCTGAACCCACATTTACCTGGACAAGGACCTTCGTCCTCATTCTCGTGTGAATCAGTGTTGTCACATTCGTCGCACCGGGTACCGCAGCTGGGACATACTGACTCTGGTGTTAACGTTTGATCAATACATTTCGGACAAACGGTATGAGCTACAACGAAATTTGGACGATGTGTAGCTTTTCCGCACCATGAAGATTTACAATGTTGGCATTTAGAGCAAGATGTACATACCTGTGATTGACAGTCTTGACAATTTGGGTTTTTCAAGGGTAAATATCCTTTATTACAAAACAATTTCTCATCCTGAGAGCACTCAAAATCAAAAAAGATAAACTTGGGTATGTAATGTTCTTTGGCTTGAGTGGCTCTCAGGAAGCATAAATGATCATCCTGCACATATTCATGGCAGCTAGAGCACTGGTACTCTCCGCACTCGTGCTCCTCTTTCTTCCGCTTGTCCGTCCTCAGTACTTTGTAACATTGTGGACACTTCCACCATTTTTCGCACTGGGAAGGTCCACTTTGTTTTCCTTTTCCCTTTCCTTTCTGATGTACAGGGGCTTGTTTATGATTTGTGAAGCAGTCTTCCGATCGACAGGTCATATTACAAATGTCGCAATCGATAGGATGGTCCGTTGTTGGGCAGTGATCTCTTTTACACACTATACATCGGATCTCACATTGATGATATTCTCTGTTACTATAATGTTTGAGGCATTTCGAACAGAAGTACGAATCGCTGAAGAACCCTGTTATACTCGTAATGGCGTGAAAGTGGTCGTCATCCACCAAGTACAGATATATACATGGCCGTTGGTCTGTACTGGGACTGGTTAAAAACTTATTACCCAGTCTAGCACTAACTACCATAACGCGTACAGCCAGAAGCTCTTCAAACGCCTCTATATCATTAAGACTAGCTGGGCGATCCAGGGGTACACCAGCCATCTGACTGATGGCGACCGCTAGCTGTTTCTGTTCGGCCCGTCCTTTTTCCCTAAGCTTCTTGAAATAACTCTCCGGAACTTTTTGATGTTCCATTACCAATTCCAGATTAGTTTTCTTGACTCTGGTTTTGGTCACCTCTTTCCATTCTTCGGGGGAGCATCTGTTTAATTTGGCCCAGCTGACCCCGATCGCTCTGGCCATACATAGTTGATCATCATTGTTAATGGTCACGATGGACTTTTTCAATTGGAGAGAATTTTTATCCCCTTTTATTTTCGTTATTCTACGTCTGGCTCCTCCTTTCGGTAAATCAATGGTACCAACAGTAATGTAGAAACTCTCGTCAATTGAGAGATCTTTATTACTGTTGAGCACTTTTTCGATCATCGCCATAACACCGTCGGCGTTCAGATGGTCCCAGTCTCGGAGGGGAACGACGATAGGATCATGAAGTCCCTGGTGGTGTATAACGACGCGACCCAGATCGTTTCCCGCCAAATCACCCCTGGCCTCATTTAGGACATCTTGAAACATGTCATGGAGCCCCTCCCTCACATCTCGTAACTGTTGGCCGTGGTACCGTTCGTCAACCTTGACCTGGTAAGTTCGGTCCACGGCAGCGTTTTTCGCATATGTACGCTCTGACTTCTTTCTCATGGTGTAGCGTAATTTATGTGAGGGGCCAGGCTGACCACTTCCTGACTGAATGACAGGCATAGGAGGGTCCCAGTCCCCATCGTCTAAACACGCAGTGGCTAGCTCGTCCATTTGATCATCGAAGAGGATCGCTTTCATACTTTCGTCTATTTCGTCTTGATCTCTTATGTAGTCGACAGCTAATTCCAAATCTTCCTCATTGAAATCTTCGGCGGTGTTAAGCTCTCCTCCTAAATTTTGTAAAATGGAATCTAGTTCTCCATTGACAAAGTCATTGTCATATTCACGATGTCGTAACTGAAACAAACGAAACCTCACTGAAGGCGATTCCTGTATTCCCATCGTCGCCGCAAAATTCATTAACTCGTCAGCATTAGTGTACGAGTTGACCATAATTTCGAACGTAGATACGATATTGTCCATGTTGACGACTCGAGTTCTAGTGATAGAATACCGAAGTATGTTGAAACACACCTTTTTATACACTCGATTTCAAAACGAGGCTGGTATTTCATTGGTCGATATATTTAGTAACTTACGTCACTTTTCTCAAATTTGATTGGTCAAAATATTTTTCGGTAGGCTTGGTTGACACAGGTGTTCATCAGACAATGTGGCGCCTTTAAAGGAGATTAATTTTTGACATGTCAATGGGCCATTGTCCACGTTTCCGGCCTTAAATCAACAAACGCTGGACACCGTGGCGACTTTAAAGGAGATTAACTTTCAAAAGACTATTGTTCGCACACCTGGTGTTGAAATATCTGATGGTGCAATAACGAGTCTTAAAATAGCTCGGGGTAAGCGAGCATTACAAGGACGTTTATAACTCTGTCAATATTCAGTTCAACAACTGTCAATAAATGAGAACAGTGTACACGTTGTAATATTTCTGAAATAAACATAATCAAATTTATTAATATCGGAAATATGACCATTTTAAGAAATAATGACGTCACTTTCGGTTTGATCATCTCAATCGATAGAAAATACGAAACCCTTTTTAACGAGTCGAAACACGACTACATTCGGACAAGAAATAAAGGAGATATCAGCATTTACGCATTGAGAAGACTTTTGACGCACTTTGAAGAAAAACAATTAGTTAAAAGGCGATAACTAGAGAACTAATAAGCGTATGACCATAGTTTTTTCATATATGAAAAGGGCGCAATGAGATCTTTCCAACGGTATATCAAACTTGAGGATCGGAGCAAGTTCATTTTGGGGGTTTAAAAATCTCTCATATTACATAACTCGAAAACGGTAAACAATTATAGCGACAAACTTAGGTTTAAATGAAAGCTTTTTGGGTCTTCTATCATTTGGTAGCATAACGAGAAAAAGTTAAAGCGTAAATAGTGATACAAATTAACAAAAACCGATTTGACAACTTTAATTGACTCCTTTTCTCTAAATATTCGACAAAATTTCGTTTGACATATAACCATAATCATAATGTTGCTCTTAAACAAGATCTTGGGTGTCTTTAAAAGAGAGAAAGACATTATATGTTTCGTTAAAATGGTCACAGAAGTTTTATAACGTTAAATGTATATCTCTATAACTACCATAACTGGACAGCATTTAAAACTGTAACCATGGAATTCATAAAATCAAAGTAAACATTGACCAGTCCAACTATTGAAATTAATTTTTAATCCTAATCCAAGTCTATTTACACAAAATTTGTCAAAAAATATGTTTTTTCTTTCTATTCCCATTACTCAAATTAGCATTGCTTGATAAAGGAACTTTACTCTCTTTGGCACGTTTGACTTATCAAAATGGATATAATTAATTTTAGTGCATCTTTTTTAAATACAAATTTAATAAGTGTGATTATAAAAATTAAGGAAGCAGTGGATTTTCTTGCTTTTTATGGTGTAGGTAGCAACACTTTTAAAAAAGTAAACGTTTATTTGGACTATTTTGTATCTAGTCAGAATGTAAGGGTACATTTACAAGCTGACGATCTCATCATGTACGACGGCAATGATGAATGTGATGTCACTGTTACCAAAGTCAATTATGCGTGTACATCTGGAACAGTCAATTATTCCAGATGTGTTCTTCTCTGCAAAAATGTCATGCAATACATTTTACCTTTTTTGTCAAAAAGAAGAACAGAAATAAATACCTTGCAAATTGTTTTGCTAAATGAAACTTACCCCTTACCTCAGATGTATGGTTTGACTGATTATGTAAATAATGACCGTACATGCATTTTCTTAGACATTTCAAAACATCATTCGGATATGCATGTTATTGGAACTCTTTTGCATGAAATTGCACATGCAATGTTACCATATGGTATGGACCATAATAATATGTGGTTCACAAGTTTATCTTGCTTGATGGCCATTGTGAAGAATTCAAAATTAGCAATCGTAAAAGAAAACGATTACCAAACACTTTTGGTGGCTCAGAAAGGCTGTAATTTTGAGCCAAAACATTTTTAGATATTTAGCAAGATTATCCCTGTATCTTAATTTGTACATAATTTCACCTGTCTTCTTCTTAAAATGTAAACTTCTAAATCTTTCAGTTTTTAATAAATAAATGTTCCTTTTTCAATTAGTCAATGTGTAGTAGTTAAACAATATATAAAATAATTTGGAATAAGCGTGTGTATGTGTAAATATGGAGTGACGGAAACATAACATTTGGTAAGTAAATAGTTTTTCTTTCTTCTTCCTCTTCTTGTCTCCTTTTTTGTGTTTTTTTTTTTTTTTTTTTTGTTATAGTTCTATCCACTTCAAAAGACCAAGCTTTAAATATCAGTCTTAACCAATTAGAGCTAACAGGCGCAGACAGTATGGCGACTCTAAAGGGGATTAATTTGCGACATGTCAATAGGGCATTGTAAACGTTTCCGGCCTTAAATCAATACACGCAGACAATTTCAATAAGCTATTGTAAACGTTTCCTGTCTTAAATAAATAGACGCAGACAGTACGGCGCCTTTAAAGGAGATTAACTGTGACATGTCAATGGGGCATTGTTCATGTTTCCGACCTTAAATAAATAGACGCAGACAGTATGGCGCCTTTAAAGGAGATTAACATTTCAATGGTCTATTGTTCATGTTTCCGGCCTTAAATAAATAGACGCAGACAGTATGGCGCCTTTAAAGGAGATTAACATTTCAATGGTCTATTGTTCGGACACCTGGTGTGTTTCTGATTGTGAAATAACGCGTCTAAAAATAGATCGTGGTGTCAGGACATGCGCATCTGTCATTTGAACTCTGGACGTTCTCGAGGTAAGACGTTACATTTATTGCTTTACCATACATGTTTGACTGCGTGCTTCGGCTCGACTATACAACATATTAAAGGGATATATCGTGTTGTATGGATGTCTCGTGTCAGGTTTCCCGAAACAATGTAGCAAAGGTTAGGTCGAATTTCCCCGCCATTATTTTCGAGGGTTCCAACAACATACCCGCTAGAATCTATTGGTAGAAGGCTAGAGACAAATCGTTGGTGGTCTCGCCCGAAGGGTGCTACTGAAACACTTGCTCCATTGTTAAAGCTTTCTAAATGTAGACCTATGATGTCATTCTAAATATAGACCTATGATTAAAAAATGGCCGCCACGCATGCGCAGTCATTGTATAACTACAAAATGGCGTCCTTACTCGTGTCAATCCTTATATGCAAATGAGATACTATAAATAGTAACTAGGTCAACAAAATGGCCGCCGATTACGTCATCTCTGTTTGGGGCCTAAGAGCCATACATACTACTTGGATTGAACTGGAAGTGGCACCGAAAGTGAACTTTTAATTTTTATTTTATATTTTATTTTTGTTGTTGTTGTTATAATTGTCTTGATAATTTGTGTAAATGATTCGAAAAATGAAATAACAAATAACCATTCTAGACACATGTACAATAGAAAGCGATGGATTTCATATTAGATCTATTAATATCTGAACGACAAATAATAAGCATTGGTTTTTTTCCTCTATCGCTAGCGGTAGGATATGTAGCGTCAGAAGCGAGTTTTAAGATGGCGCCCATATGGCATACAGAACTGACTTGTATACCTGATCTAGTGATGATAGCGGCCGTTGGAGATCAGGACCTTTCACTAGAAAGTACTGAGCGTTATGAATTTATAGCGTAGAATGCGAAAAGGTACTTATTCAAAATTCCTACAATTTCTTGTATTAAATTTCTTTATTAGTATTGTTATCATAATGTTATAACTTAAATGCTATAGGTAGTGCAAGACAATGTATATAGTTATTCTTTTGTTGAGAGTTGATGATATCATATTGATCTTGTAAATCATAAGGAATGCTAACTTTGGAGGTGTCGTTAGACCAACTTAGTATTGGTGTAAGGTGGTGTACATAACCATTACTGGGAGCCGCTCATGGACACCATAACGCGTTAAAGGCGAAGTAAAGGTGGAATTTTGAATAAGTACCTTTTCGCATTCTACGCTATAAATTCATAACGCTCAGTACTTTGATCTGGTATCATAGGCAATATCAGAAACGAGTTTTAAAACGGCGCATATATGGCATACAGGGCTGACTTGCATACCCGATCTAGTGATAATAGCGGCCATTGTAGGTCAGGACAATTTATCAGTTATATCACGGCGGCCAGTTCACCTACTCATGCAGTTCCTGGTTTTCTCACACCAGTACTCCACACAACAATCTTCCCAAGCAACTGGCTGCTTTTCCACATAGACTTAGCCCATTGGTGGAAGAGGAATGACGCATGTCGCATTGACTTTTGTCAATCCTCGGAAAGAAAGTTGGCCGAGCCGGGATTCGAACTCACAACCCCTGGATTGACAGCCCGAGTCGTTACCGACTGAGCTTCTCTATTTAAAGTGAAATCCCTATATTTATTATTAATCATATCCATACAATTTATATGCAAGGCGATGTAGTATTATTTAACTTGACGTTGTAAACTTTACGCTCTTATTCACTATTCAAAAATGGCTGTTTATAACAGAATGTCATCTAATACTTTTAGTATGATATTATTATACAGTCTGTGAAACGTGTAAGGTATGGTAGCTATAGTAGTTCATTGAAATTTTAAATATGTTAAAATGTGTTTATATAATAGCTCGATTAGAGTTATTGATACATATTTATTATACATACATATATACCCTCTTAGTTATTCACATGGGTTTTGTCAAGTTATACACATTGTTTTAACTTTTCAAATTATTACCCCTTTGCATTTTCTTTTCTTTGAATCAACACTGCTGTTAGAACTATTCGCATACTTTTTTTAATATGTATGTATTAAGACGTACGGTTACCATTTTGTGTCTATCTAGAACGTTAATATGTAAAACATCGAGAGTACATAATTATTCTACACTAATTTGGGGGTATATGTTTTTATATATAGATCTTTAAAAACACAATGAGTAAGGGGTCGACTTAGTATTATTGTAAGATGGTGTTCAACCCGAATACTAGGAACTGCTCATGATCGCCATGAAGGCAAGGTAGAGATACAGTTGCACCGTCTAGTGAGAGGTCCTGACCTCTACCATCACTAGACCGGGTGTACAAGTCAGTTCTGTATGTCCTACGTGCGCCATCTTAAATCTCGTTTCCGACGCTACCCCCGGTAACAAATCAAAACCACCAACACATTATGATAACTAGGAATTTCTTAGTCTAGAACGCGATTATTACATACCCCCTAGGTATACAAGTTATCAATATGTGTTTTATGGGATATGTGGTGCTTTACTATCTAAAAGGCTGCCCTGGGTCTGGAGGCGTCGTTAGACCAACTCAGTATTGGTGTAAGGCGGTGTACTAAACCAATACTGGGAACCGCTCAGGGTCACCATAAAGCGTTAAAGGCGAGGTAAAGATGGAGTGGCACCGTCTAGTGAAAGGTCCTGACCTACAATGGCCGCTATTATCACTAGATCGGGTATGCAAGTCAGCCCTGTATGCCATATGTGCGCCGTTTTAAAACTCGTTTCTGATATTGCCTATGATACCAGATCAAAGTACTGAGCGTTATGAATTTATAGCGTAGAATGCGAAAAGGTACTTATTCAAAATTCCTACAATTTCTTGTATTAAATTTCTTTATTAGTATTGTTATCATAATGTTATAACTTAAATGCTATAGGTAGTGCAAGACAATGTATATAGTTATTCTACTTTTGTTGAGAGTTGATGATATCATATTGATCTTGTAAATCATAAGGAATGCTAACTTTGGAGGTGTCGTTAGACCAACTAAGTATTGGTGTAAGGTGGTGTACATAACCATTACTGGGAACCGCTCATGGACACCATAACGCGTTAAAGGCGAAGTAAAGGTGGAGTGGCACCGTCTAGTGAAAGGTCCTGATCTCCAACGGCCGCTATCATCACTAGATCAGGTATACAAGTCAGTTCTGTATGCCATATGGGCGCCATCTTAAAACTCGCTTCTGACGCTACATATCCTACCGCTAGAGATAGAGGAAAAAAACCAATGCTTATTATTTGTCGTTCAGATATTAATAGATCTAATATGAAATCCATCGCTTTCTATTGTACATGTGTCTAGAATGGTTATTTGTTATTTCATTTTTCGAATCATTTACACAAATTATCAAGACAATTATAACAACAACAACAAAAATAAAAAATAAAATAAAAATTAAAAGTTCACTTCCAGTTCAATCCATCCAAAATCTAGATAATTGAAAATTATTTAGAAACAAAGCAAACGGGACTCAAATCGGACAAGGAATGCTTGAAAAAACTCTATTTTAAGGTTAGCGTGTTGAAAACCGTTTTCAACGATATTTCAGTTATATCACGGTGACAGTTTACTTATTCATGATCCCTGGGTAAACAAACCAGTACCAGTCATGATTTAGTTCATGAACCTAATGTACAACCCGTCTCGATTGATTGATTGATTGTAGCTTAACACTGTTTTTAACAACTTTTCAGTCATATCACGGTGGCAAATTCACAAACTCGGGTGTTTCCTGACTTTCTCACACCAGTTATCTTTCCAAGCATGTGGCTGCTTTTCCGCATAGATTGTTAACAGATTGATGGAAGTTAAATGACGCATGTCGCATTGACTCGGTTTAACGTCGATTACAGCAATTGTTTAGTTCCGTTCCTCTATACAGGTGTTTCCTTGCATTATATATTTCGTAGTGACGTGGATTCGAGATCCAGAAGCTTTGAGTTCGAACCTCATCTAAGTCAGTTTGGACATTGCACATTTGACAACCTAGAACTGGTTTGTTTTTGTATCATGAATAAGTAAACTGTCCCCGTGATATAACTGAAATAATGCTGAAAGTGGCGTTAAACTGAAATAAAACAAATCTATTTAGCGCTGAAGGTAAGGTTGTTGTTTTACTGACGTTTTACATTTGATTGATTGATTGATTGTAACTTAACACTGTTTTAAACACCTTTTCAGTCATATCACGGTGGCAAATTCACAAACTCGGGTGTTTCCTGACTTTCTCACACCAGTTATCTTTCCAAGCATGTGGCTGCTTTTCTGCATAGGTTGTTAACAGATTGTTGGAGGTTAAATGACTCGTGTCGCATTGACTCGGTTTAACGCCGATTACAGCCGATTAGTTCCGTTCCTCTATACAGGTGTTTCCTAGCATTACATATTTCGTAGTGACGTGGATTCGGGATCCAGCAGTTTTGAGTTCGAACCTCATCTAAGCAAGTCAGCTTTCTTTCTGTCGTTTGACAAAGGTCAGTGTAGCAAGCGCCATTTGTCTTCCAACATTATGTTAACAGCGTATACGGAAAACCGTAATCAATCAATCAGTGGTGATCACCGACATTTCATAACGTAAAGGGTTGTTCCTATAACTTTACCGAAAAAGTGCTTAACTGGCCAATGTTTATGTTTCAAACAATAGAAGAAATGAGCCCATTTCCGCTCCCTAATCCCTTAAAAGGGTCAGGTCATATTAAGCGCATGTTTGTCTATTCTTCTTTAAGATTTATTCGAGCAAGGTTGTGTTACATTAACGAATATAAATGGAATTCTGTACCATGCTTTCGAGAGCTAGGGGAAACTTTGTTTCAATGTATATATACATGCTATATATTGTGTGTTTTTTGATGCACACTGGTCATGGGCAAAGGACGTTTGGTGAGTTATTGTTTGTTTGTTTGCTTTACGACACTTTCAACACAAATAGTTCCGTTATATCACTTCGTTTCTTGGGTAAATTACTATTGCTCTATCCTGAGACAAGTTAGTCAAGTGTAAGGTACCTTACAATCTTTGGCGCTTATGAGGGATAGTCATCACTTCTTTTCTTAAATTGGTATATAGACTGAACCATTACCCTTGTACACTTGAAGAGGATGCTCTAGCTCTTACTTATACAAATGACAATTTATTTTCATTATATAGATTGGTTGATTGGGGTTTAACGCCCTTTTTAACAATTTCTCAGTCATATCACGGCGGTCAGTTAACCTACTCATGTGTTTCCTGGTTTTCTCACACCAGTACTCCACGCAACAATCTTCCTTAGCAACTGGCTGCTTTTCCCTCCATACACTGAACCCATTGGTGAAAGATAAATGACGCATGTCGCATTGACCTTTGACAAACGCATGACAGCCCGCGTCTCTACCATCTGAGCTATCGGGGCTTGGCTAATTATATAGATGTTACCTATGTCATGTTATGCAATTTACTTAATCATAATAAGACTCTTATGTTTATGTTTTCCTTATTAGGTGGAGCTAAACTTCAAGTTACGTGCGGTAGCGAGACAGATGTCGTAATTCCTGCCCGGGCTGCTAATGCAAGTGCATTTGACATATGTGAAGTAATTGTGAACAGTAGTCCAAATAACCCAACAGCAATAATCACCTTCGTCCCTCTGACAGTGTCTAGGGCGTTCTTTTCAGCAATGAAGGTAAGCTGTTGTTTACTTGTGTTTTGCATTTGATTGATTGATTGATTGTGGCTTAACACTGTTTTTAACGACTTTTCAGTCATATCACGATGGCAAATTCACAAACTCGGGAGTTTCCCGACTTTCACACACACACCAGTTATACGCAAAAACAATCTTTCCAAGCATGTGGCTACTTTTCCGCATATATTGTTAACAGATCGTCGGAAGCTTAATGACGCATTGACTTGGTTTAACGCAGAATTCAGAAATTGTTTAGCTCCGTTCACCTTTGAATGTGTTTCCTAGCTCGTTGGCTTAACAATGTTTTTAACAATTTTTTAGTCATATCACGTTGGCAAATTCACCTTATCGTGTGTTTCCTGGCTTTTTCACACCAGTTACCTTTCGAAACAGTATATGTATCCGTTATTACATCAGTACAAGTGTCCGTTATTGCTACAGTACAAGTGTTCGTAATTGCTATAGTACATGTGTGCGTTATTACTACAGTATATGTGTCCGTTATTACTACAGTACATGTATTTGTTATCACAACAGTACACGTGTCCGTTATAACTACAGTACATGTGTAAAATCGTCGGATCTCACAACATGTATCCATCAAAAATACAGAACACGTGTCGGTTGTTACTACAGTACATGTGGCCGTTGTAACTTCAGTACATGTGTTCGTTATTACTACAGTACGTGTGTCCATTATTACAACAGTACATGTGTTCGTTATAACTACAGTACAATCGTCCGTTATAACTGCAGTACAATTGACCATTATAACTACAGTATAAGTGTCCGTTAATATTACAGTACATGTATCCGTTATTACTACAGTACCTGTGTCCGTTATAGCTACAGTACATATGTCCGTTATAACCACAGTACATGTGGCCGTTATAACTACAGTACATGTGACCGTTATAACTACAGTACAAGTTACCGTTATTACTACAGTACATGTGTCCGTTATAACTACAGTACATATGTCCGTTATAACTACAGTACATGTGTCCGTTATAACTTCAGTACATGTGTCCGTTGTAACTTCAGTACATGTGCCATTATTACTACAGTACATGTGTCCGTTATAACTACAGTACATGTGTCCGTTATAACTACAGTACATTTGTCCGATATAACTACAGTTCAAGTTACCGTTATTACTACAGTGCATTTGTACGTTATAACTACAGTACATATGTCCGTTATAACTACAGTACATGTGTCCGTTATAACTTCAGTACATGTGTCCGTTGTAACTTCAGTACATGTGCCATTATTACTACAGTACATGTGTCCATTATTACTACAGTACATATGTCCGTTATAACTACAGTACATGTGTCCGTTATAACTACAGTACATTTGTCCGATATAACTACAGTACATGTGTCCGTTATAACTACAGTACATTTGTCCGATATAACTTCAGTACATGTGTCCGTTATACCTACAGTACATGTGTCCATTATTAATACAGTACATATGTCCGTTATAACTACAGTACATGTGTCCGTTATAACTACAGTACATTTGTCCGATATAACTACAGTTCAAGTTACCGTTATTACTACAGTACATTTGTACGTTATAACTACATTACAAGTTACCGTTATTACTACAGTACATGTGTCCGTTATAACTACAGTACAAGCGACTGTTATAACTGCAGTACAAGTGAACGTTATAAATACAGAACAAGTGTCCGTTATTACTACCGTACATGTGTCCGTTATAACTACAGTACAAGCGACTGTTATAACTGCAGTACAAGTGACCGTTATAACTACAGTACAAGTGTCCGTTATTACTACAGTACATGTGGCAGTTATTACTACAGTGTATGCTTAACGTGACTCGGATCTCACAACATGTGATCGTTATTACTACAGTACCTGTGACCATTATATAACATTTTATTAATCATGTTAAACATGTCATTTCAGGTTCTCGGACACATACAGAATCAGATAGGACAGAGAATGGTAGCCTTCGAAATAGTAGATATACTTATAACTACTAGAAGGCTACCATATAATAGTTATGGTGCTACAAAGGGCAAACACACGAGATATATAAGTCTGAACGGCGTAAGTGAAATACAATTTGTAGCTACACTTGTACATGAATTAGCACACGTTTTAACCTTTTCTGTAGGCCATAATTCCATCCGGTTGAAAACGTGTGGATATTTAATGGGGCTATTAAATAAAATCAACACATTTAGGGATATCGAGGGTTTTCAACTGTGTGCATCGACGTCTGGGGTTAATGCACTGCCTCTTTCGGATGTCACAGATGTATTTTAACATGTAAACTGAAACTACAAATCAATTTCACCCCACTATGTTCAGACGTATAAGTATCGTGAAAGTTAATTGTTATTTGTTTCAAATAGT
Organism: Serripes groenlandicus; assembly: GCA_031761405.1. NCBI lineage: Eukaryota > Metazoa > Mollusca > Bivalvia > Cardiida > Cardiidae > Serripes > Serripes groenlandicus. The sequence goes on along the minus strand of JASEVX010000003.1, from coordinate 36,632,693 downwards.
TTATTAAAAATAGTTATAATTTTATTTCATTGTTATTGTTGTATATTAATTACTGATAAAAGTACATACGTTTTGCTGCCATTTTGATAAGGTTTACCCCAACACTGTTGATGTTCCTTGATGCGATTGAACTGTCTTGTTGAATGTACTGCAAGCTTTTATACGTACCGTCCTAAGATACCCACATAATTAACCGGACACTGTAACTTCTCTAATGTGAAATTAATTTTGTCATTTGAATAGACTTTTGTTAGCATATACGCTCCTAAAATAAACATACGCTGAGAACTATGATATGTTTAATCATGATTCATGTTGACAGTTCAAAGGATCATTGTTGGCATATCCGCTCCTAAAATAAACATACGCTGAGAACTATGGTATGTTTAATCAATATTAATTTTGACTGTTCAAAGGATCATTGTTCACTTGCTCCATTGTTAAAGCTTTCTAAAAATAGATTCGTTGTTCAAAATATAGACCTATGTTGTCATTTAAAAGATGGCCACCACGCATGCACAGCCGTTATATATATATATATAAAAGTCAACAAAATGGCGCCCTCTATTGTGTCAATCCTTATATGCAAATGAGATACTATAAATAGTAACTAGGTCAGGTAAGTAGGTCAGGCGTGTTTACACCCAAAGTAGCATTATTACTACTACTAGTGATTTCAGGATAGAATATTTCGAACGTAAGTACAATATTGTTAGTGTTATATCAAATCATTTTCTTTATAACTTGAGAGGCGCTCTACGAAAACCAACCGTAAGCTAATTGCGATCAAGATCAAGATCAGCATACGCATACGCGCAGTCTAATCTGGATGTGCACAGGAGTCGAAAAGTGTCTGTCCGGGTTAGCCTGTGCGGCATGCTTAGGCTGATCCAAGTCGATACTTTACGCAGAGTCCACAGTGTTGTTTTTTTCGTGGAACGGCTTATTTGTAACACAGTGTTTATTTGGATTAGATAGCATGGAAACGCAGATAGATTTGTGTGTACAGGTGTGCAGGTGAATTATTTACGCTTAAAGTATTCATTTCTGGAGTACCGTCCATTTATTATTTCGGGTTTTGTTTTCTGAATTCACGTGTTTATTGTTTAGTCGAAAGCTAGTACAAACTGAAATGCGATTCCTCGATATCAAGTTTTTGGTCGAATAATATTAACGCAAATAACCTTACTTGGAGAGGATCCTCGCAATATATTGATGGGCTCGCTGATGCGATCAAGCAGCTTTTGCATTCATCTCACATCTGTATGAATGCGGAATGGTGTGAAGCTGACAAGTCTCTTAGCCCTGCTTCAAACGTATTCGAGGACTCCGCAGTTTTGTTTAGCTTACGTTAGGGTTGCTTCAATCGAGTTTTCCTCTCTATCTATAGATATAATACAACTTTTTTTTGTTTAAAATCAACAAATACTTTCAAACAAACTACAACAACATATTATCACCATCAGATTCAACTCGAAAACAGTGTATTCAATGATAAAGCCAAGTGTTCATACCGTGGACAGTTTATATAGGATCTCATAGTCAATAACTACACAACTTTATCCGGTATGTTCATTTTGATTTTCTTTTTTGGCCCAAGCCAAGTGCAGTCGATATCAACGGACCAACAACAATAACATATGCTCACCGTCAGATTCAACTCTTACAGTGTATTTAATGATATAGATCAACATGTGGACAGTTTATATAGGAGCATATAGTTAATACCTACACAACTTTATCAGTTGTTTTCATTCTGATCTTTCTTGGCTCAAGCCCCGATAGTGCAGTAGGTATATTGCAACGGACCAATCAAAGTAAGGTCGTTGGGTGAACTCAAACCCCAACTCGGCCAACATTGTAACTACACATTTGTGTGCGTTGTATACTTCTCCGTATGTAAAAATCACGTCCGAGCTATATGCATAAACAACTATAATATATGATTTTATTTATTGATTTTAAATACAGGACGTGTATTATATTGATTGTATGGAAAGCCAGATCATGGAGTGAAAAGCGTTTTTTTTTTTGGACTAGGCTTGTTTTTCTGGAGATCATTATACTAACAGCTCGTAATCCACTAATCAATAATACTACGAGCGTTTATAACCGACTTGCTATGTAAAACTAATCTGAGCCGTTCTCTGCGTAAAGTATCGATCCGGATCAGCCTAAGCATGCTGCGCAGGCTAATCCGGGCATACAATTATGGTCTCCTGTTGATTTTCTGTTTCAGGAATCATTACTCCATACCTCCATCCCCATAGAACAGAATGTGTCGGCTAAGATTAGCTTGCGTGGACTGCGCAGGCTGATCTGGATCGATACAATAAGCAGAGTCCATAATGTTGGTTTTATGTTCTGCATCAAGTCCTGCTCTGACTTGACACAAAAGCAGGGCATTATGTATGAACACTGTTAACCCATATGTAATAAAATCCCATTTTTATAGCGCAAATGCCGAGCCCCGGTAGCTCAGTCGGTAACGACGCGGGTTGTCAATCCAAGGGTTGTGAGTTCGAATCCCGGCTCGGCCAACTTTCTTTCCGACGATTGACAAAAGTCAATGCGACATGCGTCATTCGTCTTCCACCAATGGGCTAAGTCTATGCGAAAAATCAGCCATATGCTTGGGAAGATTGTTGTTTGGATTACTGGTGTGAGAAAACCAAGAAATGCATGAGAAGGTGAACTGCCCACCGTGATATAACTGAGAAATTGTTGAAAACGGCGTTAAACTCCAATCAATCAATCTATAGCGCAAATGTACGATTTTTACCCTTTCCCACAAACAACAAATATGTAGAAGACGACTTTGAAAGCAAGCCCACACAGATATGGAAACTCTCTTTAAATGGAAGTATAATTATGTTATAGATTGAAAACAATTGCTCATGATGAGCAAAGTCTCCATTTGCCACAATGTATTTCAAACGTCACACCCGCGTCAAAATGCGCTTATAAGTGCGAAAGAGTTAATATTTTGTTTTATTATGTAAACCTTTCAAGTGAGAATGATTTAACATGTCATTGACTGTAAGAATATTGAAAAGTAAAGTACGTCATGGTTTCAAAGGAATATTCGGGTCATTGGCCGTCTTCCAACGCTTACACCCTTTACTCAGCTTGATAACCAACCGAGTGGAGTGCTAAATCTTCCTATATATATGTTTGTGTTGGGATGGGGGGTTGGTCGTAGGGGGGACTTTTTCTGGACACTTTTCTTGGGAATTCTCTTTTAGATACCAATTAAGTTAATCAATACATTAATAAATAGACTTTACTTAAAAAGAATAATGCAAGAAAATACTCAGAATTGTTTGTACCATCTTTTATTTCCAGATGGCTGTAAGTGTTTTTCTGTTTGTTCCTAATATAATAGGTAAGTACATGGTTCACATTTACGACCATTGTATACCAAGATTAATTAGTCCCACCCAAGAAGGTACTGATCGTCAATAAGTGACTCGAAACACCTTTTCGGATTTCCTGGCACGGGTTCAATTTGTAAGCAGACATAGATATATATTGTATGTCTGTATTATATATATGCAATTCTGTCACTCTCTCCCTATCTAGTTCTCTCTCCATCTCTCCTCTCTCCTCTCCCCCCCCCCCCCCCATCTCTTTCTATCTATCTCTCTCTCTCTCTCCCCCCTCTCTCCCTCTCTCTCTCTCTCTCTCTCTCTCTCTCTCTCTCTCTCTCTCTCTCTCCTCTCTCTCTCTCTCTCTCTCTCTCTCTCTCTCTCTCTCTCTCTCTCTTTCTCTCTCTCTCTCTTTCGCTCTCTCACGTAAGCCAAATTGTGTACATTTTCATGAATTTCAATGACATTTTCTCAACATTTACTGCAAAAATAGCTTTGAACTACTTATTTCTTACTTTGTTTTCAGTGTTAGCAAAATTTGCAGAAATTTCAACATTTCAAAATGATGATCTGCATTTGGATTTGAATCTGATAGTAATAGATTCGCACCTCGGCGCCCAGGGTAGCAGGGATAGCAACGCAACTGATGCATCGTTTTCAGGATAAATGATACCGAAAGTACTGGTAATTTACACAGGCATCGCCTTGATATTACTATAAGTAAATTACTGGTGTAAACGAGATGAAAGTTACACCAATTGTACGAATTCTTCTTTCTAGGTTACATCCGAATACTGTTGCTGATCGTTTCGTGTTGGTTCATGTCTGGAAAACCACTGGTGGCCGTCTGCCTGTATATGGCCAGTGTTCTTTTAGACGAGATTGATGGACCGATTGCAAGAGCTCTTAAACAGGGTAATACTTATTATACTAGAGCTTCGACGTCTAGTTCTTATTGTTATAAACTATAATGTTATCAAATTTTAATAAAGGCTACAAAACATTCTTATATATAGGATCTTGCATGAGTTGTCATTTCATATAAAGTTTTACTAAACGAGTTCAAGAAATTTGTTGGCGAGCTTAATAACAAATTTATTGGACCAGTTTAATAAAACGTTTATGAAATGACAACGAATGTCAGATTCTTTTTATCATATGACGAAACACAAAAAGAAAAATCGAGTTTTGCAAAGCTAATTTCGTCAGTAAACCGTATAACAATGCCGCCAATAATTATGCCGAGGTCATACGCGGTCTGTAAATAATCCAAACATGTACTACCTAAGAAACTGTGTAGATTTCACCCTCCGTAGAACTTTTATGACCGATAATGGTCCCTTTAACTCGTCCGTCTATCGTGACGTTTGTGTTTACCGGAAAAACGTTCTCATCAAAAATAGTGATTCGGTCATGTTATATTGCACACGTTACATATAAAGCAATACGTAGTGGGTATATAAGATCGGATACAAGCGTTGTCATGTGATAACATTGATATTTATTATATGTACCTGCATCTATCAGGGGCAAAAACATGCTGATGGTCATGCGCAGTTCAAATTGGCGAATCAGCGATCTATGTTGCCATGGTGTCGCAACGCAACAAGTTAACCGAATATCATGTTAACTTCGACAAGACGGATGTTTGATGCTAAGCATCAAAGTGAAGCCGCAATATTTCGTTTCACATGAAGAAATAAGAAAAAAGATCATTTAAATCCACAAACATTAGAACAATTTAATCTGTAGTCAGTAATGCTGTTATCGGTTATTGAAGATATAAGTTTTATGTAGGATATTTAACCTGGCAGTGTCTGTATTTTAAGTGAATGAGATAATTTAGAGTTAAACTGATCATGAAAAGTGACATATAATACTTAAGATAAATGGACAAGAGATTATGATAAATTTAAATTAGTACCAAAAACAATCAATTATTTGTATTGAACACACGCCCTGTTATGATAATGTGTTATCAAATAATGCTGACACACATGGAAATCTGTTTTTCGTTTGTATCGGTAAGTCATGACAGTGGATAAAGGTTTCCAACATAAAACAAATCTGCAGTAGACGGCTTTGAAATTATCAAGTAAAAAATCTCTATAAATGATCGTATGATAATTTAAAAGTGTTCAACTTACTGTGGCAAATGCAGATATTGCTCATTATGAGCAATTTCTCCTTCTGCCACAATGATTTCAATGCTGTTTACCAAGACAGACTTTAAAATCATCAAGTACAAAACATAGAAAATCTCTATAAATGATAGTAAGATAATTGAAAAGAGTTGAAATTATTGTGGCAAATTGAGCAATTGAAAATCAAAGCTGTCGAATTACAAACGACAAACTCGAGTTGACGAAACTGATGTGAACTCGTGTCGTGATTAGCATTCAGAAAATCAAGGAAACGTATTTCTATGTACACGTAATCCGAAAGATTGACAAGAGCAGCAGCGACTTTTGAAAACATTGTGACAAAAAGAGAAATTGATCTCGAGAAATTTATCGTTTTGCTACAATGTTTTCTACTTTATGTCCATAAATTATACCTTCATTTAGCAAGATGTTCCAATTTTTACTTAATGTGCTACGTATCTAATGTACGTGGGAAAGGCTTAACATAGACACTAGTTTCATTCTTTTTGAAAACGTTAAACCAGTGCATGAAAATTTACTTGAATTTATTTCTCAAACTGTAAATTTACCAGTTGATATAAGAGTTGAAATGCTGTCTACATTTACAGTGATAAGTTAAATACAGTTCAGTTAATCCGATCCCACTTTGTTTGTAAGAACCAGAAGATTTCATTTCATTTAAGTTTTCCGGATGTTCACATCGCATCCGTGATAAAACATGTTGTCGGCTAGACAAAATACACCGATATCGTGTTTACCGCGATATTCATGAACTGTGGAACTGCAACAGCGAAAAAGAACGAAATTGATCTTGAAACAGATATTTCTGTGGTTTAAATCTTTTCATGTCTGCATTTTGCGATGACAATTATACTCAAAGTTAACTTTGAATCCAGTATGTACTGAACATAAAAGTCAGATTATTAAAAGCAAATGAAAAATGTATGTGAAATCACGATAAAAATGAAAATCTATAAATAGACTATAGATGAATGGTACTGTCTTTTATTTTAGCTCTTAACTTGATTCGGGAACCAGAGTCGCTGCGCGGCCGCTTACGACATTTACAAACTAGACCAAATTGAGATCGGTTTAAAACGCGTTGGTGAATACGGATTGAATCCAAACGCGGAGTAAATATTAAGATTTAGATTTAGTCAAAAATCTAAATTGAAAAGTTTAGTGAATACGGGACGTGGCTTATTCGTCGAATTACTGCGTAATATATCATATGATATAATGTTAAGGAACCAGACTACATTTACCAATTAAATAGAAGGGTTCTCTATTTTACTGTCTAGACTAGATACAGTATGAATTTCGCTTAAATAAAAATGTACATACATTCAATTAATATATTGGCCTTTGTCTTTCGTTTTTAATTTGTAAAACTCACACATGTATATAGAGTGTAAAAGGGATGTTTTAAAAGTCATTACCTTAAATTAATGTACTTAGAAAGGACAAAGAGAAATCAAGATATGTGGTCACGCTGGCAGGTCTAAATATTCTCCTTGTCCGAAATTTCTAAGCATCCCTACAGGAAGCCGCCTCCTGGCGGCTTCCAATAACTATTCATCTGTTGTACCTTTAACACTTTCCCACATACAACAATTCTTCAGCAGACGAATTTGAAAGCATCTTGGTAAAAGAATAGAAAATATCTATAAATGAAATTATGGTTATTGTATAGGGTTGAGAACATTGTGGAAAATGGAGCGATTGCTCATTATGAGTGGATGATACATGTAGGTGTTCAGAGGAATTTTGCAAAACAGGTCCAGTTGTTTCCCTTGCAATGAAGACTTATTATTATAATTGTATTGTTTTAAACTCCAAAACACTTTGTTTTAAATTGAATTATAGAATAACAAACAAATAGATTGTGTATATTATAGCTATTGTATAGATAATAGTGTTATATCTGTTCCAGAAAGCACGTTTGGTGGATTGTTGGATTTGTTGACAGATTTAATGATGACAATGTGTTTATGCATGACGCTGGGTCACCTATATCCACACTATATGTTGTCACTTCAGCTTTACGTCATGGTGGACATTGTCAGTCACTGGCTTCATTTACACAGGTAATATTCATCGATTGATTATAATTTTACGCCGTTTTCAACAGTATTTAGTTATATCACGACGGACAGTTCACCTAAAGTGATTTCCGGCCTTCTTCGTACAAGTTCCCCGCAGCTCATTATTCGCTGGAAACTAGCTACTTTCCAACATTGACTATTTAGCTGATTGGTGCAAGACGAATGCATCTCGTCACAATGACCTTTTATCAATCATCAGAGGTAATGTATGGCCGGGCCGTGATTCGAAAGCATGACCTTGAATTGATATCAATCGACGTTACCGACAGAGCTATCGGGCTTCAACACATTGGTAATACACGAGGGTTGTTCACACCCAATACCATGAGCCAAGACCTTGTCGTAATACGCGGGAATACACGAGGGTTGTCCAGAGTGATGCATCGCACTCAATACCATGAGCCAAGACCTACCATAATCGTCTGCTGCCAGTCTTTCATGACATTTCACCTTTTTATATAAAACTACATCAACGACAAAGACATACCTTCAAGTTATACTACATTTGTTTTCCGTAATATTTTATTTTGATGAATTTCGCCAGTTCAGTACTACAGGTCAAATTACGCTAAATACATCCGCGGGCCCCTTTGATCTACAGCCAAGTAGTGCGTAAACAAAACTTTGGTTGCCTATAAATGGTTGTACATCTGGCCCAGACTGCATTGGATATGTGACAATGGGTGTAAATTCTTTGTAAATATGTGGAGGATGAACTGAAACTGTTTGATTTGATCATTTTAGGTATTTTGACCTTGTGTGAAAGTGAAAGTAGAGTATGGGTAAATCCATTTTAAGCCTAGCTGGATTGTGGTAAAAAGGACGGTCCCTATCTTCACAGAGCGAGTTTTTTCTTGCATAATACATGACCCCACATTTTCTATGGATTATTTTAAAGGTAAGAAGTATCTCTTTTCAATGATATATGGTGTTCCACCTGGGAAACGCTTAGAAAGTGTGACACACGAGGGTTGAAGCTGGTTGATTTACATGTAAACAAAGAAGGAATTTATTTGGTGTATTGTGACCTACATGGGTTTACCAGCCATAAAGGGATTTCGTCAACGGATAGTCAAATACTTCGTCTTTACTATGGGAACTGGGTAAGTAGCTAGTTGAGCACCATGTAAGTCAATCTCACCGAAATTAGACTAAAATACTTCGCTATCCGTATTGACTGGATATATTGAATCTGAAGACAACGTATATATAAATGGTAATCTCTAATTGACACTTTACATTTAAATATTCATGAGCAGGTGCTCATTTCTTCTGTCCAGTTAAATCGCACGATGCAACCAACGGTCGGTTCTGCATGTAATGTTAGTACTATACAATCGGATAACTCGGACATCACCGCTTGTCTATCACCTCGTTTATTTATATCGGTCATCTCCCCTATTGATACCGAACGATTTTGAAGGCGAAACATTTATTGGCTGGCGCAAAGGTCAATCTGAGACGACCTGTATTGGGCAGTTTTCAGAACTATATACGGTCTGCTTTAAATGAAAGTGTCTGGTAGCGTTGTTCTTATCTGAATGCAACAGAAAAGTTTTCAATCAAGAATCAATTTTAGCCGAGTGTTTATCGCCCAATAATTTGAGAAAGAATTGACTAGAGATCGATCCTCAGGAAGCGGCGTTCATGTCGGAGTGCCCCTATGTAAGGTTTATTTCATAACCTAGCACTGGTTAATTAACAATGTTTTATTGGTAATTGAACTGTCGACGTGAAATAACTTATATTTACTGATAAAACCGGCGTACATTCCTATTCATGAATTAAATCCGTAAATTGAACACATTGTGTATCGAAATAATTGGTTCATACACAAACAATCTGATCTAGATGAAGGGTTATTTAAGCATGAATAAAACAAGTATGATCATACGGTTATATGTCTGAATATGAATCATCGCTTAAAATAACAGTTACATATCTTGTTTGACTTTGGCAAGGCTGACTCATCTATTCTATGTATCCGCCTTGGCCGAGTTGTTAGCGTTTGGGGTATGGAACCGGCGTCCCGTGTTCGGTCCCCATTGACGACGGTCATGATACAGTTCCCTTTGGGAAGAAAACATTTCATTATCTAGTAATGGTTTGTTTACCAAGGTATCATGCATAAGTAAATGTTCTGTCGTTGTGATATAATCTTAATAATGTTGAAAACAGCTTAAAACAATATACAAATACATTGTATTCTATTATTATTCTATGTTCGTTCGTTTCAGACAATTCATACAACGTTGTGTATCACCAATCAAACGTTTTTGTCCATGGTTTACCTTGTCTACTATACAGAAGGTCCCCAACGTAAGAAATATTGTAGTATGTTTATATGAAAAGGGTTCAACCTTAAGACATTTGCTACGAGCGTAGATCCAGATTAATAAGCGTTTCCGCGCAGTCTGATCTGGTTCTGCACTGTTCGAAAATTACTGGAAGGTTTCAATAAACATTTGTAAAGAACGTTCCATTTGCATCCTTTGGTTTTGGTTCAAATGCAGATCTTTATCCATACATATGATACTCATCCTATGGTTCAAATTCCTCAGTGAATGCTTGAATATTTTTGAAAGCAGTCGAATTAATTTGATAGTTATCAGGATTTGAGATGTTGTCCCCTGGTTTTGATCATAGCTCGTAGCGGTTCTGGTGGTGTTTCTACACATATTTCTTATTTTGCTTTTTAATAATTTGTTTACGACCAAGTAATACTAGACGTGTAATATCATCCCTGTTACATGTACCACCTTGGTAGCCGGAGACCAGAGTTCGATCCCCGTTCCCCGATCGTGTATTACCAAAGTCTTAACAAATGGTTTTAATAACATTCCATTATCTTCAATACTGTGGCTAACTGTTTATAAAGAAAAGCAGACAGTAGTTTGGAAAGACTGCTGTGTGGAGTACTGGTGTGAGCAAGCTAGAAAACACATCGGTACATAAACTGGCCACCGTGATTGTTGAAAACGGCGTGAAACCCAAAATCAATTAAAGCATAGATAGCATACTCATTGAAACATCGATAACAGGATAAGAATGACAACATATGAAATGCAGCGATATAGCTGAAATACTGTTGACAAATAACAAATTAACCTACATCCTCTCTACTTTTCAGTTTTCCAGATGGGATTATGGCGCCTTATTTTATATATATATGCGCCCCCTTTTTCTGTGCGAAGACCGGTGTCACGGAGAGCAGCGGTAAAAATCGCAAACTTTGACCAGGAAGAGATGCGGAAGAAAATGGGTTAGCTGGATATAATAGTGTGTTTGAAAACGTTTCCAAATGTACAGTGAATTAAAGATACCCTATTGCGGACAGATTTACAGGACTTATATTTAACACTTTCTCATATAAAGACGCATGTTGATGCATATATGCGATTAAACAGAATGGCGTCTTTGACCATTATCCTACATTGCTATATCCAATAAAAAAAATGTATGCATTATTTAAAATGTATCTATTTGTACATAATATGTTACTTGTACAGCTGCATTTTAAATAATGGGGTGTAGACTGTCGTAACCGAGTGGTATACGGGATAGGGGATTATGGAACCGGGCATCGCGGTGGTCATGCTAGACATAGGCATATTTCCTAGCTGAGTACTGGTTTGTTTACTAGACCTCTGTCGCCGTGATATAACTGAAATGTGGATAACAAAATTATAACTTTAAGTTATGTGCATACTTTACCTTGGTAAATAGCTGTATTTCGAAGCAATCAAATAACCTTTGAGCGAAGATTGATATTAATTTCTTAAGTCTACTGAAACAAATTGACTTATGGTTGATGGAGCTTAACTACCCACGTCCATGAGCAGTAGTCCGTGTAGCAAATGCAGGTGTCCATGGTCAACAATTGACGACATTGTATATAATTTAATTTAAAAACAAATGGAAATAAATTAAACACATTTGTGTTACAGAAATACTATTTACCTTTGGTTTTACTCTATTCTTAAAGAATATCCATGCACTAGCTTAGCCTCGCTTTTAATAATACTTATTCATAAGGACATTACTAAGAAATGAGTAATGACCGACATATGTAGAAGTAACCGTTAATTGATACTAGTAACTTAATTATGAGTTATTGGGACTGCATCCCGGCGTTAGTAATAAGTATTTTAAATATTAACATCGAAAGTAAAACGATGCTAAGGTTATCCTTAAGAAACTTGTATACATTGTATATTGGAGTTTTGCTTCAGCGTCTTTATTTTACTTCGATTGTTTATTTTTCTTGGGATTGTACTCCGTTTTCGACATTATGTCAGTTATATCACGGCACAGTTCACTTATTCATGATCCCGGGGTAAACACGTACTAGGCTAGGAAATGTGCCAAGTTCTTACAACTAGTATAATATTACTTTCTCTCGGTTGTAGCTTCCTGAACACCAACGAGCACTTGCACCGACTGAGATTGTGTGAGGATTGCTAACATTTGGATCGAACTCGGGACATACGGATTAGGAAGTCGACACTCTACCTCTGAGTTACTTTATCTAATACATCGACTTTGAATTATTCATATAACTCACTTACTGCCTCGGTTGTGTGATGGTAGAGCCTCCGCCACGGTGCGACATGTCGCGGGTTCCATCCCCGGCCGAATAATACCAATTACTTTAAACATGGTAGCAATGATTGCTCTCCTCTGCGCTCAGTGTTGTGGGTTAACATAACGATTGACTGGCTGGTGTCAGGATAAATGGACATATAGTACTGGTTACTTACCCAGGAAACGCCGTGAATAACTGAAAAAATGTTGAAAGCGGCGTAAAGCCCCAAACAATCAATCATGTAATCAATCATGTAACACACACATTCAATTACGAAAGACCCATATAATGGTCATACATTGATTAGACATTTAAGATCCATCTGCACATTAAAATGTCTCCCTCTGAACAGATTAATTTCATCAATGACAAATTCGTTAAACAAAGTTTAAACTTACATCGAAATACAAAGTTGGATAGATTGTTTAGGGTTTAATGCCATTTTCAACAATGTGTCATTGTTATATGACAATTCTCCCATATATTTACTGGCTTTTACACACAATAACTCCACACAACATCCGGTCTATTATTCGCATGCGCAAGCCCAGCTAAGTATTTAGGGTTCGCATATGAAATAGAACCCCCCGATCCCGTGTCTCGGCTCATCTCATTGATTACGGCATACCCAAATGAAGTCCGTGTATCTGTAATTATATCTACACAGTCAAACCTATGATAAAAATAACCTTTGTATAGACATTCCTTGTCTACAGCAACCGCACTTTTAATATCCCTAAAACTCATTTTCTGCTGAAATGACCTGTACTTAAAGACAACCTGTGAACAAAGACCATATTGTTCTCTTCCCATGGGTGGTCTTTAAACACATATGTGGCTGTATTTGTTTCATTTAATCAAGAAAAACATGCTTACTAAATATAATTACGTCACACGAAGATCTATAATCAGGACCAGCGACGGACCAGATCGTCCTGCGCTTCCTCGAAACCAAATCAGGAACGTCCCTTGTCACCGCTAGTGGTGCAAATATCCGATGCAACGAGTGCAACCCTTTCTTACGCATCTGGTGCAGACGACGTTTGAAAAAAATACGTCAAACGAAGAAATTGCAACTTTTGCCACAACGTTTTCTTTAATTGTTCTTTCATTTAAAAAAAAAACTGGTCGGCAGCAGAGGCGCCTAAAATCGTAGGAAAAATAAACAATTGAGGATAACTCGTTAACCGATGTCACCTCTCTTCTACTAACAGAGTTCTATCTTCAACTGATGTCAATAGCTTTGTTTTGATGACTTATCGGATCAATATGGGTGACGTATTTCTTAAATATCTAATAAATGTGCATCTTTGAACTGTAATCTAAAAACACACTGTCAACTGAACTATTTATCTGTTAATTGATACCTTTAAACGTCCGTGCGAATCTCCGCTATATACACTGTTTTGGATAAACAAGACAAATGACTTCTACTAAACAATCTCTTTAACCTACCAAAATAAATATCTAACCAAAATTGTATCTGATATATTTCATATCATACATTTCTGCAGCTACCACGCCACACCATATAAAGTCAATTGCAGTTCTAATGATATACATGTATCACATGATATACGGTCAATATAACGATAAACCACGTCACATAGTATCACCGGTTGTAGTTCTAAGGATATAGCACATTATATAAGGTCACCAGTTACAGTTCTTAGGATAAACCAAATCATATAAGGTCACCAGTTGTAGTTCTAAGGATGAACCACATCATTTAAGGTCACCAGTTGTAGTTCTCAGGATATAGCACGTCATATGACGTCAATAGTTGTAGTTCTAAGGATATAGCACATTATACAAGGTCACCAGTTACAGTTCTTAGGATATACCACATCATATAAGGTCATCATTTGTAGTTCTAAGGATATTCCACATCATATAAGGTCACCAGTTGTAGTTCTAAGAATATTCCACATCATATAAGGTCATCAGTTGTAGTACTAAGGATATTCCACATCATATAAGGTCACCAGTGGTAGTTCTAAGGATATTCCACATCATATAAGGTCATCAGTTGTAGTTCTAAGGATATTCCACATCATATAAGGTCACCAGTGGTAGTTCTAAGGATATTCCACATCATATAAGGTCATCAGTTGTAGTTCTAAGGATATTCCACATCATATAAGGTCACCAGTTGTAGTTCTAAGGATATTCCACATCATATAAGGTCATCAGTTGTAGTTCTAAGGATATTCCACATCATATAAGGTCACCAGTGGTAGTTCTAAGGATATTCCACATCATATAAGGTCATCAGTTGTAGTTCTAAGGATATTCCACATCATATAAGGTCATCAGTTGTAGTACTAAGGATATTCCACATCATATAAGGTCATCAGTTGTAGTTCTAAGGATATTCCACATCATATAAGGTCATCAGTTGTAGTTCTAAGGATATTCCACATCATATAAGGTCATCAGTTGTAGTTCTAAGGATATTCCACATCATATAAGGTCACCAGTGGTAGTTCTAAGGATATTCCACATCATATAAGGTCATCAGTTGTAGTTCTAAGGATATTCCACATCATATAAGGTCACCAGTTGTAGTTCTAAGGATATTCCACATCATATAAGGTCATCAGTTGTAGTTCTAAGGATATTCCACATCATATAAGGTCATCAGTTGTAGTTCTAAGGATATTCCACATCATATAAGGTCACCAGTTGTAGTTCTAAGGATATTCCACATCATATAAGGTCATCAGTTGTAGTTCTAAGGATATTCCACATCATATAAGGTCACCAGTTGTAGTTATAATGATATACACTACTATATAAGGTCACCAGTTGTATTTCTAAGGATATACCACGTAATATAAGGGCACCAGTTGCAGATCTAATGATATACAACATCACATAATATCAAAAGTTGTAGTTATAATGTTATAATGAAATACCACGACATATTAGATCACCAGTTGTAACGTATTTATACTTGTTCATTGCAAAACAATTACAATATTTGACTTTCTGCATTACGTCTGTTTATTGAATGAATCATATCTAACACGTGCCATTTAGCAGCGTTATGAATCGGTCTGATTCTCCAGGATGTGAGAAAACAGTCCATAGCTTTTTTTATTTTATGTTCTTGTTTAAATATCCATCCCAGCAGGTTGTAGGCTGTTTCTGTATGTCCAAGGAGTGTGTCTGTGCGTATGACGTCAAATAAGTTGTCCACAGCACCTTGTTTGTAGACGGGCTTGTTTGTTTTTGAATACAATATATACTGTATGAAGTACAGATATACTTTGGAATCCACAACCATCCAGTCCAACCAGAATTCACTCTCTTCATCCCTAGAATCAGCCGGTGTATGTACCGAACGATAAATCTCGCAATGTAAAGCTGAAGGTACAAGGTTAGCCTGATGAGGTAGAAAGGTTAAACAACCAGCTGAACATGTTCTTTCAAACTCTCTGTATGGAATGTCTTGTAAACAATGCATTCGTATAAGTTCTATAAATGCCTCATTCCCACATATAGGCTGTTTTTTATTACACCCACACGCTGATATAACATGAGATTTCAAAGACCTTTCGCATTTAAGTAGAATCTCTTCAAAGGCATCATATCTGTCACTTAGCAAACAATAGGATGCGACTATCAGATACGCGGAGATAACGTCACAGTCTTTACTGTCTTCTATGTAACACTTAAACGAATCAGACAACATTTCCAAGCGATCCGCGTCAACTATAGTCAGTATCATACTCGCTATACACTGTGCTATTTGAAGGCGTATGTGTCGAATAAGGAAGCGAATTGCTTGTCTTGTTTCCTTTTCTGTATGATATCTATCGCACTCCGTCTGAAGTAAATGTGTTTGCATTGAGTGTAATTTTGACATGAAGTGAAGAGCTGATATACTTTTGCACTTCTTAAGGCTACTAGATGTAAAACCCTTTAACTCTTTACTAAAACATAAGTTCCTCGCTGATAATTTTGAAGATACATTGATATGTTTTGCTCTCATTATACTTGGTCCACATCCAAACAATACATCTTTCCGATGTCATCACATGTCAATACCCATAGAAATGTACACCAATGTTCTACCATGTCCTCTAGGACAGTCTGTACCCGTCTTACAGTTCTGTACTCCAGTTTGTCAAACATGTTCTCATCAGGAACGAAGTAATTTGGACAGAAGTGTTCTTTGACCCAGTGTAACAGCAGTTTGATACACATAAGCGTGCACTCTAGAAGGTTTCTACGGGTCCAGAATCTACAGGGTGTATTTTCAACTGCATATAACAAACATGTTTTACAGTGATACGAAGAGATCGATTCAGGTACGCGTTTTTGTATTATGTCGTTCTTGATAATCTTAAGTAAAATATAGCATTTGTGCTGCGTAGAGTTAAGACTAGACATGAGTTCACGTTCCTGGAGGGAAAATGACAGCCTCAATTCGATTGGTCCATTTTGACTTGATGGATGATTTTTCCAGACAAAGAAACACCCGGATTTTTTTAATATATTTATTTGTGTATCATTTAGCCGATTGCAGATGATAACCCTTCTTAACCAGGATTTAGCGAAACTTGGTATGTGCTGACATCGGTATGCGAGAACTATGTCTTGATCTATAAACCCATCTCCACCTGTAAGTGTAGAGGCGGGACAACTATTTCTAAACACACCATCACTTTGAATTACGTTTCGTACACAGATCCTGCCGTTTTTGTCGGTTTCTACATTTTCAAGAGTGATAGTATCACTGCTATACACGGGAGTTTTGTTCCAGACACACTGTAGTTTAACATACCCGGGTTTGGTGGTTTCATCAGTTACCATGAGAAATGATAGTCCGTGTTGAGGCGAATCAGAGATTCTTTCTATAACAGGTATATCAGAACAGACTAATACGTCATTGTCTGAATGCAGCCCTGTTGTTGTTGTACCCTCAGATTGACTTCCAAACACGTAAAAAGTAATTCGTTTTTTGGTGAAAAAGTATCGTAGCATGTTTTTTATCATTTCCCATACTGCTGCCCTTTCTCTGTATTCCCCCCTCATCTCTTCAGAAGCGCCGATCCAATCTAGAATGTCATAAAGACGGAGTGACACATTGTGATACTTTTCATCCATTTTGCAGAACTGTGACCTGTAAATAAAAACGACTTCTTTGTAGATAATGACGTTTTTTTTTATTAATGATGACGTACAAATTATCCCTTTATATCACCGCATTTTCTGTGTAAGTTACCATTTACCAATACCAGATGCGTAACTGGGTGAAACTCGAGTATACACAAAGCTGAGGTAGGGGATCAGGACATGTTTCTACATTGCATGTGGTGAACTCAAGTGGTAATGTTGGTCATACCGACAACACAAACGCCGAGAGCGGTGTAATAGCCGTCCACAAAGAAAAGGAACAACTAATCATGAGAGTGCATTACAACTCTGCAATGACTTGCATAACATTCGAGCGACATACGAGTACAAGTTCTATATAATCCCTATTTTTATATTCTTTTCCCATCCAAAACATGATACAAATGTCTTACCTTCCAGGTATAAAAAGAAACTTGTCACTCAATTTCGTCATTGTTTGTTTTCGTTAACACAATCTGTTTCCTTGAAACACAATCCTGTTTTTACGTGTTGTTCAGATGATTCAGATGGCCATTCATTAAACAATAAGGAGAAAATATGTCCAGTTTTGTACAATATTCCGAATTAAACATTGAACGTAATTCGTGAGTCATTATCTATTTCGTGATTTACCTGGATCTATAAATAGATCAATGCGAATGATAGCGAAGAGAATTTATTACTTGACAATACAACACAATATGATAATCTTTAAATCTCAGTTATTGTTTGGTGTTTTATGCAGCTTTCATAATTGTATCAGTTATAACAATGCATTTCCTTGGTAAGTACGACTAGTCCATTATCCTGACACCAGTCAGTCAGTCGGAATGCTGATCCCTTCAGCCTGATCGCAATGGAGGGCAGCCATTGCTACCATTTTAAAAGTATTTGGTATAACCAGGCCGTGGATCGAACCTGCGACTTCCCGCACCCGAGATTGACGCTAAACCACTACACAATCGAGGCGTTCTCTCCATAAAAGTGACCTTTGAACATCATAATGCCAGCAGGAGAAGGGTTGTTTTGTGTAGTTTTTCCCCTCACTTTTTTTAAAATATGTATAATAGTATATTTATATAAATTTGCATTCAGTCTGATATTCCATATCTCGACAGTATATTGGTAAAGGCGTCAACTGCGGGAGCGGAAGATCGAATGTTCGAATCTTGTAGACGACAGTTGGTCAGTTGGTTAACTATCCGGTAGTTATATAACGATACCGAAAGTCTGCTGAAATACTCTTTACGCTTTTAAAAACTGTTCAGGTATATCACGTTAAGTTACCAATACGTCTTGTCTCTTTATCCTAACACCAGCGGATCAAATGTAATGCTCATTAGCGCCAAGGAATCGAGCTCGGTTATCTGATAAATCGGACAAGCTTGACCCTTTCAATATTGGTGACACTAAAATAAACAAACAGTTTACTTTCACTTTAAATATACAGAACCGTATACCACATTTAACAACACTTTATAATACCTAATATCACAGTTTACTTTAGCCAAGAATATGAATAAGGGGTTTGTGTGGGGTTTCCCCCTCACGCTTTCTTTGTATAGATTGCAGCCAGCGTGGTATTCAATATACCGTCAGCCTTCTGGTTAATGTATTAGCTGCGGGAAAGGATGGGAGAATGTTCGAGTCCCAATAGTGATACAGTGGTTTATATCGAGATGACCTGTTGGTGAGCCGCTATCTAGTTATATAACGTTACCGAATGTCTGGTGCCTAGTTAAAAAGAAATAGGGTTCGGGAAGTTAAACGTGCTAAGGCATCTCAGACATGGATAAACCCTTCAATAAAGGAGGCACCAGACCTTCTTAAAGAAAATATAAATTTCCCTCATACAGACGAATTCTGAACACGTAATATATAATTTAACTGCCTCGAAACTCAGGACAATGTGTTGTTTTATCTGGTCGAAAAGCCATTACTCTCGTTTATATTTTCATGTGAAATAATTAGCCACGAGAACGCAGTCTTAAAACCCTTTCTCACATACAGCAAATCTGCAGCAGGCAACATGAAAATGTTATTGCCAAACATATAACAAACTTCTATAAATGAAAGTTTAATTATTGAATATAGTTGAAAACATCGCGACAGCAATCTTTTTCTGACACCCGATTTAAGAGTTAAAAATAGATACATGTATAGTTTGTACATAGACCAATACTATGTACATGTAAATGTATATTGATGTATATGTATTACAACTAAACAAAGACAGACAAGTTCTTTTGTAACAATATTTAAAATAATCAATTGCCCATTCTAAAACCATCAAGATAAAGATGTTGAATCGAGAAGTCAATAGTATTAAGCCTGGTCGTATCTTGTCATACATAACATATTGAAAATGACTGTTTTATAGAATAATCAAATGTTTATTTATTATTTACATTTCCTTTTTAAACACGGTAGTGGCATAAGAATAACAGCAGAGGTACCTTATAACTAGGGATGGCAACGAATATTCGAATATTCGATCGTATGGTCGAGTATTCGAATACTATATCATGATTCGAATATTCGATGAAAATCATGAGTATTCAAAACAAAAAGTATATATATATATATATAAAATTGACGATACTTGAAATATTTACCTACACTTCTTTGTTAAAAACTGCAAGTAAATGGTTACCCATGGTCCATTCTACGCGTATTGTATAAGGTTTCAATACGGTAGATAACATGTCAAACTGATAATCCTTGCTTTGGGTTATTAAAGTGATCGATACAAAATCGATAGTTTCGTTCCAAAACGACGTAACTTTAATTCGTATAACATGTAGTTACGTTTTTATTTAATCATGTATACATCAATCAGACGAATCCGTCGGTTTGGCCGTGCAATTATCCGATTTAGTATTTATGATTAGCAATCCCGTACTGGGAATATTTCGTGTCCATGTTCAACAATATTTCAGTTATAAAACAACAAGAGAAAGTTAAAATTGCTCCTAATGGACAATGCCACATTTCTACTCAAATAACGACAGCTACCCTTCACGACGGTTGCCGACCGATTTGTCATGTTATGTCATGTATACATGGTAATCAGAACTAAATGTTTTCGTAAAAAAATACATTAAGCAAGTGATCAATTAATTAAAATCTGTGCACTTTAATGTATAGATAATCTGGTTATATCTGTTCCGGCAAGTACGGTTGGTGGATTGTTGGATTTATTGACATATTTGATGACGACAATGTGTTTAGGGATGAGGCTGGGTCACCTATATCCATACTATATATTGATACTACAGTTATATGTACTGGTTGACATTTTAAAGGTGCTGAACTCCAGAAAATATGTATTAAAGTCAAATTGTTAAACTTGTTCAATAATTGTCTTGAAATATTACAATAAAAATTCTGAGATAAAATTCAAGTAATAATTTCACTTTCCAGTACAATAAACATCTAAACATTGATCGTTTATGCTTCATTTTTACTAGGTAGACATACCCAGTAAGCCACAATTTGTTCATTTTCGCAACTTTCTATTGACTGTTTTTCAAAGTTTACTGTCAAAATAGTTTTGAACTATTTATTACTTACTTTGTTGTCACTATGATCAATATTTGCATAAGTTGCACAATTTCAATTTGTGTTATCTCCATCTGGAGTTCAGCCCCTTTAAGTCTCTGGCTGCATTTTAATAGTTTATTTTCATCTATTGAAAGGAGTCTGACGCCGTTTTCAACAGTAAAATAGTTATTTCACGACGGACAGTTCACCTAAAGTGATTTCCAGCCTTCTTCGCACCAGTTCTCCATACAACATTCCTCCCTGGCAGCTGGCTACTTTTCCATATATACTGTTTAGCCGATTGGTGGAAGAGGAATGCATCTTGTTCATGTTATCAATAATCAGAAAAAATGGGCCGTGGTTCGAATACATAACCATGGATCCATATGAATCGTCGTTACCAACAGAGTTATCGGGCTTCGACACACTGGTAATACACTAAGGTTGTTCAGACTTATAAATACATCACACCCAATACCATGAGTCAAGACCATGCTGTAATACTCGTTAATACACGAGGGTTGTTTAAATTTATAAATGCATCACACCCAATACCATGAACCAATACCTTGCTGTAATACTCAGTAATACACGAGGGTTGCTTAAATTTATAAATGCATCACACCCAATACCATGATTCAAGACCTTGATGTAATACTTGGTAATACACGAGGGTTGTTCAATTGTATAAATACATCACACCCAATACCATGAGTCAAGACCTTACCAAAGAAAATCACATTCAGACCTCTGCGTATAAATTTTAGATTGGTATATATGGGAAGCGAAGCTTTTAATTATTCAAATCTACCATATATTAGCCTAGATGCTACCATAATCGTCTGCTGTAGGTCTTTCATGACATGTCACATTTTTCAATAAAAACTACAACAAAGATAAAGGCATACCTTCAAGTTATGCTACATTTGTTTTCCATAACATTTTATTGTGATCAATTTCTCCAGCTCACTACTACATGGCGGTTACCAACCATAAAGTGATTTCATCAACGGATAGTCAAATACTTCGACTTTACTATGGGAACTGGGTAAGTAGCTAGTTTAGCACCATGTAAGTCAATCTCACTGACATCAGATTAATTGTATCTGAAGACACCGTATAAATGGTAATCTTGAATTGACCCTTTACATTTAAATATTCTTGAACAGGTGCTCGTTTATCAGCTAAATTAAATCGCATGATACAACGGATTGTCGGTTCTGCATTCAATATGAGAACTATATAATCGGATACTCGGACATCACCGCATGTCTATAATCGCGTTTATTGATTTCGTTCACCTCGTATGTTGATACAGAACGGTTTTGAAGGCGAACATTTGATTCGCCGACGCAAAAGTCAATCTGAGACGACAGTTTTCATATATATATATTAGGTCTGCTGTTAATGAGAGCAGCAGCCAGCAAAACACTATTTTCAATCCACGAATGTTTATAGCCAAATAATTTGGAAAAAGAAAAACGACTAGAGATCGATCATTAGAAAGCGGCGTTCGTGTTGAAGTGTCCCTATGCAAGGTTTCGTCCATAACCTAGCACTAGTTAATTAACAATGTTTTATTGGTAAATGAACTGTCGACCAATGAAACAAAAGTTAAATCAGACCAAATACCTAAACATAAGTGCAGCAGCTTCTAAACTGTATATTCACCAAGGGAGGAAACTCTGAATTACTTGTAGTGCAAATGCATGAGTGAAGCAAGAGTTATCTCCCTTGTTACGAATCCACAGACCTACAACATTGTCAAAATTCGAAATGTGTCACTTTCAAAGATATTATTATTTCAACATTCTTTTCCGATAAGAAATGCATGACAAAAATAACAGTGTATACATTGTATACATCCAAACAGCATGCAACTACCTATGCAAATGCTAACAAATTTCAAACCCAGAATAGCAGATGATTGCAATATGTTTTCAAAACAAACTTTCCGATTCGAGTTCAATGCAAAAGATAACCAAGTAATCGGTTAAATGCATATAAATGAAGAAATATTGAAAACCGGGTCAAATCACTAATCAATAATCAATGCAAATAATAGTGCTTACATCGTGGATCACCAAGATTAGACCAAAATTGAATGGTAAATGGATTTGTCTGTCATTTTCGCACCACAAGCATGACTTCTATTTTTAACCTGAAATCACGCATCAGGAAAGGAGTGTGTCTAAACCGCCAGCCGAGGCGGCTACGGAACAGTAATCAGGATGTGATAGTTTGTCTCCTGGATTCCATAAATGCTCGCAGCGGTTACGGTGGTGTTTCTACAAATACATTCTCATTTTGTTTTTTGCTAATTCATTTTATAACGAACTCGCCGTCAGCATTTCAAAATGACCAAGTAATTTCAGACTTGTGACCTCATCCCTGTTACCACCTTGGTAGCCGGAGACCAGTCTAAATAAACGGTTGTTATAACTTTCATTCATCTTTCATAAATGGGCTAACAGTCTGAAAGAAAAGCAGCCAGTTCCTGGAATTAACAGTTGTGTGGATTACTGGTGTGAGAAATAGCCAGAAAACACTTTGGTAGATAAACTGGCGACCGAGATTGTTGTAAACGGCCGTAAACCCCAATCAATCAAAGCACATATAAAATACTGATTGATACATCGATGTCAGTATTGCAATCACCAGAAGACAGGTTATTTACACAGGAAACGCCGCTATATAGGTGAAATACTGTTGTTAATGGCGCTTAAAACAAATCAAACAAATTAACCACATACTCTCTACTTTTCACTTTTTTAGATCGGATTATGGCGCCTTAATATGTATATATGCGCTCCCTTTTTTCCTGCGCAAAGACAGGTCTCACACTTATATAGCTATGGAGAGCAGCGGTAAAAATAGCAAACTTTGACCAGGAAGATATGCGGAAGAAAATTAGTTAGCGGGACAATTGAATTTTGAAAACGTTATGACACAAGAAGAAATTGTTCATGACCTATCTGCTAATGTCACTATGTTTTCAACTAATACTGTGATAATTAGTCCATTTATAGAGATTTTCTATTAGGCGTCTGCGGAATAATTGTTGTACACAGATTAAACAGCAAATACTGGTGATGAAACAGAATGGCGTCTTTGACCATTGTCGGCCTTTGCAATATCCAATAAAAAGGGTATGAACGAATTCAAGTGTATATAAATGGACAATTGAATACGTGACTTGAATAGTTGTGTATTAAATAAGTGGATGTCGACTGCCGTAAGTGAGTGGTTAACCTGCTAGGGGGTATTAGAACCGGGCGTTGCTGGTTCTATCCCCGCTCGCGGTAGTCATGTTGAAGTGCCCTTAGGCAAAGAATATTTCCTAGCCTAGTACTGGTTTGTTTAGCCAGGAATTACGATGGTCATGTTGGGGTGCCCTTAAACAAGGACTATTTTCTATCCTACATGTAGTACTGGTTTGTTTACCCAGAGATCACGGTGGTCATGATGGATTGCCCGTAGACAACGAATATTTCTTAGCCTTGTACTGGTTTGTTTACCCAGGGATCACGGTGGTCATGTAGGATTGCCCTTAGTCAAAGCATATTTCCTAGCCTAGTACTGGTTTGTTTACCAATATATCACGATGGTGATGTTGAATTGCTTTTCGGCAAAGCATATTTCCTAGCCATGAACTTGTTGGTTTACAAAGGGACCACGATGGTCATGTTAGATTGCCCTTAGACAAAGCATATTTCCTAGCCTAGTACTGGTGTGTTTACCCAGGGATTACGATGGTCATGTTCATTGCCTTTAGGCAAAGCATATCTCCTAGCCAAGTACTTGTTGGTTTACCAAGGGATCACGATGGTCATGTTGTATTGCCCTTAGACAAAGCACATTTTTTAGCCTAGTACTGGTTTGTTTACCCAGGGATCACGATGGTCAAGTTGGATTGCCTTTAGACAAAGCATATTTCCTAGCCTAGTACTGGTGTGTTTACACAGGTATCACGATGGTCATGTTGGATAGCCCTTAGACAAACATATTTCCTAGCCTGGTACTGGTTTGTTTACCCACGGATCACGATGGTGATGTTGGAATGCCCTTAGACAAAGCATATTTCCTAGCCTAGAACTGGTGTGTTTACCCAGAGTCACGATGGTCATGTTGGATTGCCCTTAGACAAAGCATATTTCCTAGCCTAGTACTGGTTTGTTTACCCATATATCATGATGGTAATGTTGGATTGCTTTTAATCAAAGCATATTTCCTAGCCTAGTACTGGTTTGTTTACCCAGGGATCACGGTGGGCATCTTGGAATGCCCTTAGGCAAAGCATATTTCCTAGCCTAGTACTGGTGCGTTTACCCAGTAATCACGTTGGTCATGTTGGATTGCCCTTAGACAAAGCATATTTCCTAGCATAGTACTGGTGTGTTTACACAGGGATCACGACGGTCATGTTGGATTGCCCTTAGACAAAGCAGATTTCCTAGCCAAGTACTTGTTGGTTTACCCAGGGATCACGATGGTGATGTTGGATTGCATTTAGGCAAAGCAGATTTCCTAGCCAAGTACTTGTTGGTTTACCAAGGGATCACTATGGTCATGTTAGATTGCCCTTAGACAAAGCATATTTCCTAGCCTAGTACTGGTTTGTTTACCCAGGGATCACGATGGTTATGTTGGATTGCCCATAATCAAAGCATATTTTCTAACCTAGTACTGGTGTGTTTACCCAGGGATCACGATGGTCATGTTGGAATGCCCTTAGACAAAGCATATTTCCTAGCCTAGTACTGGTGTGTTTACCCAGGGATCACGATGGTCATTTTGGATTGCCCTTAGACAAAGCATATTTGCTAGCCTAGAACTGGTGTGTTTAACCAGAGTCACGATGGTCATGTTGGATTGCCCTTAGACAAAGCATATTGCCTAGCCTAGTACTGGTTTGTTTACACATAGATCATGATGGTAATGTTGGATTGCCTTTAATCAAAGCGTATTTCCTAGCCTAGTACTGGTTTGTTTACCCAGGGATCACGGTGGTCATCTTGGAATGTCCTTAGGCAAAGCATATATACTAGCCTAGTACTGGTGCGTTTACCAAGTGATCACGATGGTCATATTGGAATGCCCTTAGACAAAGCATATTTCCTAGCATAGTACTGGTGTGTTTACCCAGGGATCACGATGGTCATGTTGGATTGCCCTTAGACAAAGCATTTTTCCTAGACTAGTACTGGTTTGTTTACCCATAGATCATGATGGTAATGTTGGATTGCCTTTAATCAAAGCATATTTCCTAGCCTAGTACTGGTTTGTTTACCCAGGGATCACGGCGGTCATATTGGAATGGCCTTAGGCAAAGCATATTGACTAGCCTAGTACTGGTGTGTTTACCCAGAGTCACGATGGTCATGTTGGATTGCCCTTAGACAAAGCATATTTCCTAGCCTAGTACTGGTTTGTTTACCCAGGGATCGCGCAGGTCAATTTGGAGTGCCATTAGATAAAGAGTATTCCTTAGCCTAGTACTGGATTGGTACCAATGGATCACGTTGGTCATGTTTGGGTGCCATTAGACAAAGTAAATTTCCTAGTCCAATATTGGTTTGTTTACCCAGGGATCGCGGGGTCATGTTGGAGTGCCATTAGATAAGGCGTATTTCCTAACCTAGTACTGGTTTGTTTACCCAGGGATCACGGTGGTTATGTTCGAGTGCCCTTAGACAAAGAATATTTCCTAGCCTAGTACCCGTAGTCAAACAATATTACCGACTCAAGTACTGGTATGTTTACCAAGGGATCACGAATAAGTACTCTGTCGCAGTAAAATAACTGAAATAAAGAAGACCTATTGCTGAAAATTATGGACATATTTTACCTTGGAAAATGGCTGTGTTTGGAAGCAATCGAATTACCTTTCAGCGAAGAGTGTTATTAATTTCTTAAGTCTTCTTTAACGAATTGACTTATGATTTGTAGAGCTTAACTAGCAACGTGCATAATCAGTTGTCCGTGTAAGACATTCAGGTGTCCAAGGTCAACAATTGGTGCCTTTGTAGACCATTTAATTAAAAAACAAATTGAAATAAATATATATATTACACACATATGTAATAAAGGAATACTATTTTACCTTTGGTGTTTACTATGTCCTTAAGGATATCCCTGAACTACGTTAGCCTCGCTTTTTAATTATACATAATCATAAGGAGAATATTATAAAATCACATCGACTGAGCAAACAACTTACAAGAACTGCACACACAGTTATGTCAAAGCAACTGGCAACTTGCCCACATAAACTGTTAGCCGATTGGTAAAACGAATGTCGCTCATAAACTCTTCATTGACAGTATCTTGAGCGTTTGTACACAAACAATGTTCGTTTCGCTTTGTAGGTCAAAACAATAAAGATTTGTCATAGTGTTTACTTTTTCATTTTAGATAATAAAACACTCTTTTGTTTTATTTGTCGGCACTAGGCATTTTTTATGATTTTCAAATAATATTTTGACGCATCGGTGGTGTAGTGGTAGAGCGTCCGTCTCGGATGCGAGATGTTCCGGGTTAGATCCCCGGTCGGGTCATACCAAAGACTTAAAAAATGCCTGAAGTAATGTCTGCTCTCCTTGGCGACCAGATTTGTGGGGTAAGCATTACGAGTGACTGGCTGGATTTCAGGATTAACATAGTACTGGTAACTTACCCATGAAACGCCGGAATATAACTGAAACATTGTTGAAAATGGAGTAAAACACCAAACCAATTATCCAATGATCTTTACAGACTGCGTTATATCCATCATTATAAAGAATCGAACTTGCAAGGTTTTATTGTTTATTGATTTCGGCTTATAGTAGTTTTACCCGTCTCCTCTAGAATTGTCCCTGGTCTCAATCCAGAGAACCATATACATTGATATTAACACACGTGTTTGGGTAACCGTTAACTGGTCGAATGTGTCTAAAGGTTTTCATCATGAAGTTGTGATTTATTGGCTGTATGGGGTTTTACGCTGCTTCCAACAAATTTACATTCATACACCGGCATTTCTCGGTTGAGTTACCAGTTCTGCTGGTCAATTTATCCTTACACTTGCGAATCAGTCGTTAGTCTGAACCCGCAATCATGTCAGGCTTCACTACCATTTCAAAGTATTGTGTATTAAAAGGTAACTAGTGGCAGTTCTTCGCACTTTCATGCCTGTTTTTTAGTCTCACATTTCGAGAATATCAAATAAGTGGTAACACGAACCTTATCTAGTTAACCAGTTAGTATGTTACTTATTAAGTAACATTCTGCAAACCCTAACTAGATAACCAGTTAACCAGTTACAAGACATTAACTGGTTATCTTACGGCCGTAATATGCCATCATTATAAACCTTATTATACACTTAATATAGAATAAAAGACGCTCCTAAAAGGTATCAAGGTGGTACCAGGACACACAACTATGAAATGGTACGACATATTCCTTATCATGGTTCTATATAACATTGTATTGAAGGTTCTAGATGTGTATTGGATAGATGCTCACCCAAAGGCAACACTTGACGACATATGGGAGAAACTGTACGGAAAATGCAGGCGAGTGAAAGCGCTTCGAAATCCACTAACGTACAAACACATGGTATGGAACGGCATAGGTCCCAAAAGCGAAATCAACGCCCATAAACAGATAGATTTATCATACATTAACGAGTACAGACATTTCGTACTGTCACGGTACGGCGTAAATCCTGACTACGTAATTAATTGTAAGGAACTGCGGGTGTGGGAGTCTGTGTCTAAAGCGCTCCCAACTGCAACAGTGAACGGTAAGCAGCTTGCTTGATAAACTTACCATGTTGGAACAGCTGCAATTGATCACGACAACAGACATCCTAATTGGTATGCACGGAGCAGGAATGTCTCATAGTTTGTACCTACCGAAATCTTCCGGTGTCATCGAGTTCTTTACAATGCTCACTTCCGTTAGAAATGCCCATTTCCGGTCGATGTCAAAATTGCGCCGATTGCCACACATCGTCTGGATTAACCCAAGTCAGCAATATGAGGTATCTGATTATAAGACGTATATATATATATATATATGCCGCCTGTCGGTTTGGAGAATATGGTTCAGACAATGAAAGAAAGCATTTGTGCAATCGATGATGATTTGCCGTTAAAATCAATACAAATTATTTAGATGGAATCATTTATTTACATCTGAAACACATACAATCATCTTAAATAGGTTTATTATAGATACATATGGTTCCCGATGCATTTGATATTTGCTTGTCCCTTTTTTACGACAGTCGATGTACAGTTTGCCGGAAATCAACACATATGTCAAAATGTAAGACACTACATGTTCTCTTCCATTAACGTGCAAACACAAGAACATGTGCCAGAAAGCAACTTTGTCGTGGTCTAAAAAAATAAACATTCAAAACGACTTCAAAATATATCTAAACTATTAAATAGATAGTTCAGTAATTAATGTGAATCGGCGGAATATGCAGACGACAGTTCTTGATTTTTAGATCGTTCTTTCTCGTCGTATGTTGATCACACTTCTTGCAGTTTTGGTAATGGGTTTTTCCATTTTAAACTGTTTTTATGTAATTGATACATTGTTGTCATACATGAATCTAGCATAAACTTAATAAGAGCCACTTAGCTTTTGTTGGTGATTTTTTATTAACCATACATCCAAGTTATAAAAAGACAATATTACATTGAAAGTTAAATATTATAAAAAATCTACTTTTCAGTTCAATTTATCCGACAATGTTAACTGATCTTTGTGTACAGATAAGATATCCGTATTATATATTATAATGACGTACATGAATTTTTATCAAATTTATCTGAGAACATAATTTTGTATATCCAATTGATTGTGTTAATCTTACACTTAAGTTCTGGTCAAAAATGAAAAATAATCAGAATTCAATACTACATGATGTTTTCCTTAAGCAATGCTCTATTTCAAATAGCAATAATACTTTGTGGTCGACCAAAGTGAAACGGTATTTAGACAGATTAGGTATGAGCAACTTATGGTTAGAACAGAACATATCTGCAGGAACAATAAAACTAGTTAAACAGAGAATTCGAGACAACTATATCCAAAATTGGCATGCAGTTATTGATTCATCTCCAAAACTTGATTATTACCGCAAATTTAAGATTACTTTTGAACTTGAATCATATCTACTAAATATTCAAAATGACAAACTAAGAAAACAATTAACACTCTTTCGAATTTCTGGACACAAATTAGCCATCGAAACGGGTAGATATTTAGGAATCGAACGGAGCAATAGAACGTGCATTTTTTGTTCGCAAAAGGTTTTAGAATCCGAATATCATTTTCTTCTTGTATGTTTGAATTATAGAAACATACGTACACAATATATATCAACTTCATGGCCTTCTATTTCTCGATTTATTAACTTATTATCTTCAAAAAGTAAAAAAGTTCAAATGAATATTGCAAATTATATTTCAAAAGCGTCTGAGTATAGAGAATATTGTATTAATCAAAATATGGTGTTTAGTAATAACTAAGAATTATTTGCCAATTGTATTCATTGAAAATGATTCTTGGTTATCTAAACATAATAGTACTTATCTGAAATATTATAACTAATTTTTCTTCTTTTGTATTCATGTATATAAATTATGTAATTGTAATGTATTTTACGTCATTGAGCCATATTCTTCACGTGTATATACTTGTAAATGGCCAATGGTACTTATGTGCCGACTTGCCTGAATAAAATTGAATTGAATTGTTAATAAATGTCTTTGTTATTTTGGAATGATCTTTCATTTGGGAGGAAATAAAGAAATATAATGTAAAAGATCAACGTCAACAACCGTGGATCAAGAACATATTGTCAAATACTATCTTATTAGTAATGTTGAATTCACAGTTTCGCAATATATTAGGCGACATTACAAGACAGTATGTATAACAAGCTAACACATGTACATTAATCCTTTCCCACTTTTATTCATCTGCAACAAGCGACTATCGAAAACATTGTGGCAAAAGGAGAACTGTCTCATGGTGACCAATTTCTACTTTTTCATGACGTTTCCAACTATATAACTCATTAAACTTTCAATTGAAAATAGTAACCACCTTTTGCCAAGTTGCTTTCAGCGTCGCTTCTGGTAGATTTTTCGTATGTGGAAAAGGGTTAAGTTGTTGGTGTCTGTTCTAAGGTCAGATGATCAAAACAAACCAAATTCCATTTCTTTTTCATTGCAAATCAGATTTATAATTTACTTAATATATTATATAAACACTCGACTGTTCGAGGAACTACATGTGTGACCTATCAACAAATCTCTAAAATAAAGCGTGATTGACAGACAAGGAAGAATTGATACCTATGTATATGTATAGGCATGCCAACGTAGGCGACACAACTATGAGAGGGGTTAAAATAAACAAAACTGATATGTATCTAAAGTTTTAAACCTGTAGATTAAACTCTTTCGCAATGAAAAATATTTGCAGAGGAGAGAGCTAATCTGCATTATTTGCCACTAAGACATTACATTTTACCAAATTTCCTATTTAGATGGAAAATGGAGTTGTCCAATTTGTGAAATTCGGCAAGGAAATAATTAAATATATGAGCAATGTATTGCGAAACGGGGATCAACATCCGGGCTGTTATTCGTATACGCAAACCCCAACTACGATCCCGTGAGACCTGTTCTTAAAGACCACCTGTGAACAAAGACCACATTGTTCTTTTCCCATGGGTGGTCTTTAAACACAGATTTGACTGTATTTGTTTCATTTATTCATGAAAGACTTAAATTAATAACGTTACATGAACATCTATATTCAGGACCAGCGACGAGCAAGATCGTCCTGCGCTTCCTCGAAACAAAATCAGGAACGTTCCTTGTCACCGCCAGTGGTGCAAGTATCCGATAAAACGGGTACAACCCTTTCTTTCTTGTAGACACTTTCTTACGCATCTGGTGCAGACGACGTTTGAAAAACATTACGTCAAACGAAGAAATTGCAACTTTTGCCACAACGTTTTCAACCTTGTTCTTTAAATGTTCTTTCATTTTTTTAAAAAAATGGTCGGCAGCAGAGGCGCCTAAAATCGTAGAAAAACTAAACTAAAATGTCACATCTCTTCTAATAACATAGTTCAATATTTAACTGATATCAATAGCTCGGGTTTGAGGACTTATCGGATCAATATGGGTGACGTATTTCTTAAATATCTCATAAATGTGGCACTTTGAACTTTAATCTAAAACACACTGTCAACTGAACTATTTATCAGATAAATAGACACCTTTACACGTACATGCGACTCCTGACTATTTACAATATTTTGGATAAACAAGACAAATGACAAATAAATATCTAACCAAAACTGTATCTGATATATTTCATAACATACATTTCTGCAACTACCACACCACACCATATAATGATATACCACTTCATATAGTGTCAGTTACATTTCTAAGGCTAAATCACATTATATAAGGTCACCAGTTGTAGTTCTAATGATATGCAATATCATATAAGGTCACCAGCTGTATTTCTACGGATAAGGTCACCAGTTGTAGTTCTAATGATATGCAATAGCATATAAGGTCACCAGCTGTATTTCTACGGATAAGGTTACCAGTTGTAACTCTATGGATATTTTCTGTTTCTGTTTCAGTCAAAGACGTTCCAGATCAATGGTGTTTGATACCACACTATATAAGGTCGCCAGTTGTAGTTCCAATGATAAACAACGCCATCGTAAGTCATCAGTTGTAGTTCTAAGGATATTTTTATGTTTTTGTTTCAGTGAAAGACGTACCAGATCATTGGTGTTTAAGATCAAAGGTAACATTTTTGTTTACTTGTACATTGCAAAACATTTACAATATGTGACTGTCTGTATTGAGTCTGTATATTGAATGAATCATTTCTAGCATGTGCCACTTAGCAGCGTTATGAATCGGTCTGATCCTCCAGGATATTATAAAACACTTCATTGCTTGTTTTATATTATGTTCTTGTTTAAATATCCATCCCAACAGGTTGTAGCCTGTGTCCGTATGTCCAAGGTTTGTGTATGTGTTTATGACGCGAAGTAAGTTGTCGACAGCATCTTGTTTATAGACGGACTTGTTTATTTTTGAATTCAAGATATACTGTAGAAAATACAGATACACTTTGGAATCCACAACGACCCAGTCAAACCAGACATTCTCCTCTTTATCCCTAGAATCAGCCGGTGTATATAATGAACGATACATCTCGCATTGTAAAGCTGGAGGTACAATGTTGGCCTGATGAGGTAGACAGCTTAAACAACCAGCTGTACACGATCTCGCGAACTCAATGAATGGAATGTCTTGTGAACTATGCATTCGCATAAGTTCTTTAACGGACTCATTCCGAGATATCCACCTTCGTGTACCTCGATTAGGGCAGCCACACACCGATATAACATATGATTTCAAAGACATTTTGCATTTAAGTAGAATCTCTTCACAGGCATCGTATCTGTCACTCTGCAAACAATAGGATGCGACTATCAAAAATGCGGAGATAACGTCACAGTCTTTACTTTCTTCTATGTAATACTTAAACGTATCAAACAACATAGTCGGTATGATACTCGCTACACATTGTGATATTAGTAGGCGTATGTGGCGAATAAAGCGCGTATTGCGAGTCTTCTTTCATTTTCAGTATGATGTCTATCGAACCCCGTGTGTAGTACATGTTGTTGCATTGAGTGTAATTTTGACATTACGTGAAGAGCTGATATACCTTTGCATTCCTGAAGATTGACAGATATTAAACATCTTACCATTTCGTTCAGATTCATTGTCATTATTAATGTTTCTGAAGATACATGGATATGTTTTGCTCCCATTATACTTGGTCCACATCCCAACAACACATAGTGCAAAACCTTTCCGATGTCATCACATGTCAATGACCACATAAATGTACACCAATGTTCTACCATGTCCTCTAGGACAGTATGTACCCGTCTTAGAGTTCTGTACTCCAGTTTGTCAAACATGTTCTCATCTGGAACAAAGTAATTTGGCCAGTATCCTTCTTTGACCCAGTGTAATAGCAGTTTGATACACATAAGCGTGCATTCTAGAAGGTTTCTACGGGTCCAGAATCCTGAGGGCGTATTTTCAACTGCATATAACAAACATGTTTTACAGTGATACGACGATATCGATTCAGGTATACGTTTGAGTATCATGTCTTTCTTGATAATCTTAAGTAAGATGTAACATTTGTGCTGCGTAGAGTTAAGACTCCACATGAGTTCACGTTCCTGGAGGGAAAAAGAGAGCCTCAATTCGATTGGTCCATTTTGACTTGATGGATGATTTTTCCAGACAAAGAAACACCCAGATTCTTTCAACGTTTTTATCTGTGTATCATTTAGCCGATTGCAGCTGATTACCCTTCTTAACCAGGATTTAGCGAAGCTTGGTATGTGCTGACATCGGTATGATAAAACTCCGTCGTGATGTGTTCTCCCTTTAAGTGTCACAGCAGGTCCATTATTTCTAAACACACTATCCTTTTTAACGACGTGTAGTAAACATAACTGCGGGGGTTGTCGGTTTCTAAACTTTCAAGAGTGATCGCGTCTCTGTTATAAACTTTAACCTTGTTTAAGACACACTGTAGTTTAAATTACCCGGGTTTGGTGGTTTCATAAGTCACCATGAGCAATGCTACTCCGTGTTGAGGTGCATCAGAGATCCTCTCTACAACAGGTTTATCATCACAAATTAATATGTCTCGGTCTGAAGCCAACCCTGGTGTTGTTGTTCCCTCACAGCTACTTCCAAACACGTACAAGGTATCTCTGTTTTTGTGGAAAAGTTTTGTTCTATGGTTTGTATTATTTCCAATACTATTTAGAATGTCATAAAGACGGAGTGATACATTGTAATACTTTTCATCCATTTTTCAGAACTGTGACCTGAAATTAAAAACGATTTTCTCGTAGAGAAGGACTTGTTCATGGTGACGTACACATTTATATTGTTAAGTTCATTAATTGATGAAAAATAACCTTGGCATTGGTTCCAGAGATACAGACACTACCTTAATCTCGGTCTGAATCAGATTGATTTATATTAAATTAGGTCATACAATATCATTTAACTAGCTATGGTTACAAGATGTTTGTTTGATTGTTTGGTGTTTTTAGCCGCTTTCAACTATTATTCAGTTATATTACCACATGTCCTAGGTAAGTTACCATTTACCTATAGTACTGGTTCATTTATCCTGACAATAGCTAGTATTAAGATGAACGTTTTACTATTTTATTTTAATAGACCTAAGTTGCTAAAACCTTATTTGATGTGTATAATTCTATTTAAACTAAATGTAATTCATTATAAACATGCGTTCATAAAACAGGATTTTATACTTTCTGAGTAAGTGCGTGAACAAGCTGAACCTAGTTGAGACTGACGGACAGACGGACGGACCTGGTGTTAAGTTATACCACGTTCCGATGAAAGCGTTTAAATTTAGTACAGAACCTAATATGAACATGTAGTAGTACGATACGGAAATGTTATTGTTCTGAATTAATGATATCATCATTGTGTCATTTTGATTCATAAATATCACCAACAAGATGTATGTGTTTGAAGTAATTGGATCGGTCATCGGCCATCGATGTTTGATTTTATATAGAAAACTGAACGCCCATGCCGATGTTTAGAAAGAAACGATCGATGAAATGTAATAAAGTCGTATAATCCTATCTTTTAACTGTAACATACTATGGAGGTGTGTAGGATCAAGGGTCAGCTTCGAAAGCGGATGCTCGAAGTTAAATCATAGTAAAGTCATTATCAAAGATTTCAAAGCGACACCAATTAGTATACCGTGTTTTTGGCTTCATGTTTATTTTTTCAACTGCTACGCTTGCGTAGATAATGACATTAGAGTGAAATACCGTTGATAGCGGCGTAATAGCCATCTGACAAGAAAATGGACAACTCATCAAGCATTACAACACTACAATGAGTTGTATAAACTTTGGGGACATAACATACAATACAAAATTATATAAAAGTCTTATTTTGTATATTCTTTTCCCATCCACAACATGATACAAATGTCTTACCTTAAACTATCTTCCGGGTGTAAAACGAAACTTGTCACTCAATGTATTTCTTAGTTGTATTCATTAACACAATCTGTTTCCTTAAATCGCATACACACGCTAATACAATCGTGTTTGTAACCATTGTTGTTCTGGTGATTCAGCTGACCATTCATTAAACAAGTAGAAGAAAACACATGTCCAGTCGTGTACAACATTCCAAATTAAACATTGAACGTAAAATACAGTGGAAAATTTATGTCGTCATTTTCTATTTTGAGATTTGTTTTACCTGGATCTATAAATAGACCAATGCAAGTGATATTACTTAACAGTATAGCACAATGTGATAATCTTCAAATCTTAGTTATTGCTTGGTGTTTTATGCCTCTTTCAAGATAGCATCAGTTATCTCACCGCGTGTCCTCGGTAAGTCGTAACTGGTCCATTTATCCTGGTCACCAGACAGTCAGTCGGAATGCTGACCCCTTAACCCTGAGCGATAAGAAGGGTAGCCATTGATATTATTTTTAAAGTGTTCGGTATCACTAGGCCGTGGAGCGAAACAGCGACCTCCCGCACCCGAGGTGAAATCAATACCACTACACCACAGAGGCGGTCACACCTTAAAAAGAAACTATGAACATCATAATGCCAGGAGGAGAAGGGGGTTTGTGTGGGGGTTTTCCCAACACTTATTTGAAATATTTATATTAATATGTATTTTGCATACAGTATTTGCCATATGTCGACAGCGTATTTGTTAAGGCATCTGCTCTGGAAACCGGTAGATCGAATGTTCGAATCCCGTAGGCGATAATGGTATGTTAATGAGTCGTCGGGTAGTTTTATATATTGATACCGAATGTCTGGTGCTCGGCAAAAAATACTTGATTCGGGAAGTAAACGCGATCGGTTATCTCATAAATCGGTCAAGTCTGAACATTTCAATATGGGTGACACTAAAATTAATAAACAATAATTTTACTTTCGCTTTTAAAATATGTTTAATAACCTCATACCACATTTGACAACACGTTATATTACCTAATAGCACAGTTTAAAAATGGCCAATAATATGAATTAAGGGGTTTGTGTGGAATTTTTCCCTAATTCTTTATGATATATATTTCCGACAGCCTGGTATTCCATATCCCTCTATATACTTCTGGTTAAGGTATTAGCTACGGGAGCGGATGACCGAATGTTCGAGACCCATTGGTGATAATGGGGTTTGTTTTTATATGACCTGTTGGTGGGGCCGCTATCTAGTTATATAGTAGTATCGAATTTCTCGGGAGCGGACCGAATGTTCGAATCCAATTGGTGATAATGGTGTTTCTTCCACTATTGGTTGGTAGGGCCGCTATCTAATTATAAACAAGAGAAAGTTGATGCCAAGGCATCAATGTCGCCGGAAAAGACTGCATTGATTTATTTATGTATTCTTGACTTTCCTTAATCTATTCAAACATTAGGAACGTTGAAATGAAAACATTTACTTATAAATTTTATATTCATACTTACATTAGGGTATCTATAAAAAATTAACGAAATGTGTACACATTTATCTTGGCTTAAATTTAATTTTGCTGTTGTTACTTATTTAAATAATAGTATTCATTCATATAATTTCAATGTTTGTCAATCTTATTCGAATCACAAGGTAAATATCCTGATATTGCTTTAAAGGGAGGTAATTTGAAGAAAACAAAAGTCTTCAAAAGGAGAAATATATCAGCATTACCGTCTACAGTTTAAATTGTTCTATTGTTTGTGGATTTAAAAATGTTCTTTTTTTCTTATTTCTACATGTACAACGAAATATTGCGGCTTCTCTTTGACGCTTTGCGTCAAACATTCGTCTTGTACTTGTCTAAAATAAAATAATACCACTCGCTTTTTCATATCGAAATGCGCATGCGCGAAAATCGATGTTAAAGGTCACGAACCTACACAACAGAATAGGGTCTATATTTAGCTTAGAAACAGTTCCTACTTTAGATATTCATGGATTAACATTATTAAATGAATTCTACACAAATCAAGACATCTCTTTGAACATGAAAACAACATTTAGTAAGTTAAAATTGCTATTAAAAGGAGAATCCGAAATTGACCTCAATGATGACACATAAGAGTCTGCATTAGGGGGTGTTGGTTCACGTCTTGAAGGGACCACTTTTGTCTTCGTAAATAAGACAAAAAACTTAAATGCGAGTGAAATAAAAAAAACTGCAAACATTAAAAAATCGGAATATTTATTTCATTTTAGATGTGTCATTTATTAGTGTTCGTAAACAACCACAATTGTAATATGTTCAAATCATCTAGATTTGTTTCTTTCTAATAATAAGCCGCCCTCCCATGTGATTTCCGAAAAGCTATTAAAAATAGAAGTCGCGGGCTTCTGCCCGGCGACTAATGATAATGGTCGCACATGTCTGGTGCCTAACACAAACAGAAATGGCATGGTGATAAAGACCGGATGACCGAATGTTCGAGACCCATTAGTGATAATGGGGTTTCTTCTGATATTCGTTGGCGAGCCGATATCTAATTGTATAACGGTACCGAGTGTCTGGTGCCCGGTTAAAGAGAATGTTCGGGAAGTAAATCGTGCTAAGGTGTCTCCTACATCATACATGGCTGAACCATTCAATATAGGAGGCACTATAAAAATCACTGCCTTTATTCTGATGAAGACTCATATCACATTTTACACGTGCTGAGACTATGTATATAAACTTTGAAACCTCAAAGACATAAATGACCAGATTTCTTACAGAAAATGACAATTTCCCTCATACAGACGAACTTTCAACACGTGATATCGAATTTAACTTCGTCGAAATTCATTTTTTTATTATCTGATCGCAAAGCCATTACTCACGGTTATATTTTCATGTGCAATGAATAATAGAACGCAGTATTACAGCCCTTTCCAACATACATCAAATCTGCAGCAGACAACATGACAATGTTATTGCCAAACATATAACACATCTCTATAAATGAAAGTTGAATTATTGAGTGTAGTTGAAAACATTCTGACAGCAATTTCCTTTCTGACACACTATTTTCAGGAGTCGTCTGCTGCAAAGGTGTCAAAATGTTTGTTCATTTGAGAAAAGGGATAACAGAGATACATGTATTTCTTGTATTTAGGCCAATACTATATACATGTACATGTTTATTGATATATATGTGTTATTATTAAAAACATACTGACTAACATATCTATATATTCATGTTAATCCTGTACCTCATAAATATAGATGTAAACGATGTTTGACGACATAGCAGAAGTTTCTCAACACTATTTGAAATAATCCATTGCACGTTCTAAAAACATAAAGATAAAGATGTTGAGTTAAATAGTGATAATTATTGAGCCTGGTCAGACGGCGTGGATACGAAGGCTGTCCCGGATATGTACTTGTGGCACAGGCTTTACAACAACCATTCCAGCAGTCAAATGGTTACATGTACTACTTGAAATGAGCCGGGACGGCTAGAAAACTAGAAAACAAACATTGTGGACTTGGCGTAAAGTATTGCTTCGGATCAGCAGAAGCATGTCACGCAGGCTAACCCGGACATATACTTTTCGCCTCCGGTGAATTGTCTGTTTAAGGAATCATTATTCTATACTTCTATTCACCTGAGACGGAATGTGTCGACCCAGATTAGTCAGGCTGATATTGGTCGATACTTGACGCAGAGGCAATAATACTTGTTTCCCGTGGGACGGCTCAGATAGTAAAGAATATGTCTACCGATTCGATTTTAAAGTGATGAAACTGCTACTAGAAATCAGATTTCATTCTACAATTACCTTTCTTGGACTATTTCAATCATTTTACAGGTAGGTTCGACATGTGAATTCTTCGTAAAAATTACAATAGTCCTACAAGAGAACGTTGATGCAACGCATCAATGTCGCCGGAAATCCATAGTGCAGTTATGTGAAAAGTGTACACACTGATCAGTCAGTGCATTTCTGCTTAATGATGACATTTTATACTTTTCTTAAATCAATCACAAAAACTTACAATAAGCATCTGGTGAATTGTGTAGTTTCACTCAACGCTGCAATTGTACAGGCTGATCTTTGTATACACTATTCACTTTCTTTTCACAAGCATGTTTATAGTGTGAGTTCAGGGATAATCAAAATGTTCTGCTGAATTAAAAGGAACACAAGTTGACAGTGCATGTGTTTAATACTAGTGTAGTTGATTTATATTAAATATGACTAATGTACATGTATTATAAATTGAACCGTACTTTCATAACATGTATTACTATTTCTTATTAAATCTTCAACCATTTCTCACATACAGATGCTTTCTGAAGCCTCTTAAGCGGATAACGTATGAAAAATGATTGCTGCAAAGATGGAATTTTCAACTCAATTAGATAATTAAACTATCATTTATGGATGTTTTTCATGATTTTATGTCAATTTGTTTTCAAAACTGTCTGCTATAAACTGTTTTATGTTAGATAAGTTATATTGTAGTTCACCTTATATGAAATAACATTATTGGTTTTATCCATTTGTTCATTAACTTAATCATTTCCAACACATTTTGAAAACTCTTTAGCAGAAGACTTTTGAAAACGGTGAATTGGTAATAAGCAATTTCTCATTTTGCCAAACTTGTTCCATGAGGGAAAGTGTTACGCCAGATCGAACAATCTCTGTTGATGATCATACAATTAACATTTTTACAAAACCGAAATTTTTCTTCTTACTTATAATTAATGAAGCAGTATTGATTACTAGTTCATTCATATCTTTATTTCCTCCAAATTACAAAGGAGAGTTACATGAACATAATAATCAATTACAATGTATTAATAAAATGTGGAAAAACAAAAAAAAACAAAAAAAAGTGTCATAGCATGTACAGCTGTACTCAGGCATGGGACAGTATGGAATGTCCATCATTAAATTTAGCCATGAAATATTGACCACATACGATCAATGTAATATACCATCAATATTATGAAGTCAATATGACAGACATTTAAAAGTTCTGTAAACTCTGGTATTGGACCTCCGAGTAAAATACATAGTTTGATATCGTCACTAGATGAGTAGAAATAATCATATACCTCGATACCATATGTATAAAACAAGGCATCCATTGCTTTGCTTCTAATTTCTTGTACAGATATACAATGTATTAAGCAGTGTAGAGCTTCATTATTGTAAAATGACCCACATTTACTGCAGAGTTTATTAGCATTATAACTGCCCAGAGCAGAAATAATTTTAATGATATTTCTGCAGTGTCGTTTATATTTGTATTTGCATTTACTTATATGCCAAAATATGCTTTCACAGAAAGCTGGATGAATTTTAGCAAATAAGTAAAGGTCCGGATCACTGTTATATAACCAGTGCTCAGTGAAAAATGCATTAACAGCCTGTTTTATTGTACTTTTCCATTTCAGACGTTTTGGGTATATACCATCGTTGTAATAAGAAAACAAATAATTGGTAAGCCCATATTTTTTAAGTATGAAGAAAATATCTGAAAAATATCCAGCCTGGGTACAGTTTGACAAGCAGAAACTACACAGCCGTTTGATAAAAATTACCTTAATAATGTTATTAGGATTCAGTATGCAGAGTTGACCGAACAAGTTTAACTTACGTTTATCAATAATGCATTCCATATTTAATATTTGTAACATGCCTAAGACAATATCAGTTCTTGCAAATTTGTCTATGCCTTGAATTCTTTTTAAGCAAAATCTATGACATCTCTCTAGCTGTAGCAATTCTGATGATTTTAAGGAAAATAGTATTTCACAACCAAAAAGTCCCCCAGAAAGAACTATGGTGTCGTACAGCTTTTTACATGTAAAGGGGTGAAACCCTTTTTCATTCAGACCAATTCTAAACAGAGACATGAATGATCCTCTTATCTTTGAACAGATATCTTTAACAATTTCGGCATTAGACATATACTTATTGCAAACAACACCTAAGTGAGTATAGTTTACAGTTTCATGTAAAGTGTGGCATCCGATTGACCATTTTCTAGTAGAATTTGAATAATCATGTTTGCTTTCGTTAAAAACAATGACAGAACATTTCTGTGGATTATACTCGAATATCCACTTTTTAGAATATAAATGACAAATATTTAATAATCGATCAAGACCTTTCTTCGACAAACTGAGTAAAACCATATCATCAGCTGAGGTAATGCATGGTATATTAGTATCCTGCATGACAAGACCGTACCGACTATTATCTAACGTACAGAGTAGTCCATTTATAAAACAAAGGTAGAAAAATGGTGAGCTCAGCCCCCCTTGTCTGGTCCCGACCGTCACGTTAAATGGATCTGATTTATATCCTCTGAACAGAACATATGATTCAGATTCATCATACAAACTAATTACGGACTTAAGGGTAGCAGTACTTACTCCCATTTCATGCAGTTTATGGAACAGTCCATTGTGCCAAACCTTATCGAATGCTTTTTTAATATCTAAGAAGCAGGCATACAGTTTGCTTCCATTTTCTCTTGCATGGCAGATACATTCTTTCAGTAAGAAGGATGTCATTGTACAGCTCACACCCTTTTGAAATCCAAACTGTAAAGGGTTTAAGCTGACATTGATATCTGATTTGACAACATCTAAAAGTAAGGCCTCGTATAGTTTTAAAATAGCAGACGACAGAGTAATAGCTCTATAATTGTTTGGGTCATCCTTCCTCTTTTTTCCACCTTTAAACAGTGTAACAATAAGACCAAATTTCATTTTTTTAGGAATATAGGAAAATTTAAACATGTAGTTGTACAGTTTCAGCAAAAAAGAGTGAAGCGCTTTACCCCCATATATAACATGTTCATTATAAATACAATCATGTGAACATGCTTTATTTTTGCTCAGTGTAGAGACGGCTTTTGTGATGTCATCAATGTTAAATCGACAGGCATTAGAAAAGCTGTCGCCATATTTAATATGTGACACAGTTTCGTCTATTTTTTCGATGAAAGAATTATCGGCAGAATCCGGATCGGATCTAAAAGTATAAATATTACTGAAAAACACCCCCCATTGTTTAGCAATTTCACCCGGATTTCGATACGACTGATTGTTAAATTTCATAGCTCCCTGATATGCTTGTGTACCTCCTTTTCCCGTTCTATTACCGTATAGTCTCCAAAATGTGCCCGGATCTAAGTCGGCTGCTTTATCTAAGTCATCATTAAGGGAGCAAAGATAATTTTCGGCATAAAATCTATGTTTATGTCTGAATATTCGCTTTGCCTCCTTATATTCATTATACAGACAATTTTCTAGATCTCTAGGTTTCCCATTGTTCGCCCATTCACGTCTCTTCACACGCATGTTATAATGTAGGGTTTTCAGTTCAGCATTCCAAAATGGTTTTATATACTTTCTATACTTTGATACAGTAAATACAGATGATGAGATACATTGTATCAGGTTATATAACTTGTCATACATATCAGTAATGATAGTTTTACAATTATCCTTATTAATAAGCATGTCAAATTGCATTGAGCTATCCATTAATTGCTCATTCAAATATTGCTCAAAAAGTTCTATTTGCGAGGCATTGACACTTTTCCACTTAATGCGTAATGATATATCTTCGGTATGAGATATATAACTATTGGGCAATTTCAATTCAACCATAACAGGCCTGTGATTTGAAACATTAAGGCAATTATCATTACAAATCTTACATGAAACAACAGTATCAATCATATCGAGTGGTAATAAAATATGATCTATTAGTGATTGATTTTTAAAGTCATATGATACAAATGAAGATGATGCACCTGAGCATATCGGCAAAACTGCAACAGAGTCAAGACAATGTGTTTTCATTAACTCTAACATACAGTTACTACGTTTATT
The DNA here is from genome assembly GCA_031761405.1 of Serripes groenlandicus. Classification (NCBI taxonomy): domain Eukaryota; kingdom Metazoa; phylum Mollusca; class Bivalvia; order Cardiida; family Cardiidae; genus Serripes; species Serripes groenlandicus. The sequence goes on along the minus strand of JASEVX010000003.1, from coordinate 36,588,789 downwards.
TAGTGGCTTAATATACAAAGTGCCATTCAAATGCGCGTTAAAATCACCCATTATGAAGACTCTTCCATAGTCAGAATATGAATTATAAATATCGTGCAATTTTTCCATGTATTCAACAAAATACTCATAGCTATGATTACTGCTGGGTAAATATATTTGAAAAATAAAATAACAAGTGTTAGCATCATACTGCAAACATATTCCTACAATACGATCATCCTCAATATCTAAAACCTGTATATTTGAGTTCATCGATGTTTTCCATAAAAGAGCAACCCCGCCTTTTCTGACGTTTCTACTGTTAACATAATTCGTTGTAGAGTCAAGTGCAGATGCACTTATACCTGTATAGTCGGTATGAATGGTATTTATGAAATGGCTTTCCCAAGGATATAGCCAGGTTTCAGAAATACCACACACACCGATATTATGTAAACGTGAATGTATTCAAGATGATTAAAAACTAAACTTGTAAGAAATACCAATATTTTCTTATGCACTGCATAACATGATTACAAGAGAAAAATGTTGCCATTTAAAATATGTATGCTATTGAATGACAACCATCAAAATCATCATTCTTCAGTCATACACATTTCCTAAGATGAGATCAAATGTATAAGAGCAGCATAGGCGTCACTTGCGCCCCAAACAAGTGGCGATGACCTAGTTACTATTTATAGTAACTCATTTGCATATAAGCGAAATATGACCATGACGTATGCGCGGCGGTCATTTTAAATATCACGGAGGCCATCTTTGATGTTATATTTAGAATGACATCATAGGTCTATATTAAGAATAGCACAGTTGTTTGTATTTTCAGTTCCTGAAGTGTAGAGACTCATGCTTTGGCTTACACGAATAGTATGGAGACACATGATGTTCAAACAGAAAACTGTTTATAAAAAAGTGTTGCTTTTAAATGTAACGAAATCAAATTATGTTATAAATATGTTTTTTCTCGATTTCTTTCGTGGAAGTTGTGTATTTCGGACGTATACCTCTGTATTTTTTTTGTTTTGAATTCATAAAGTGTAGCATTTTACATATGGAATAAGGTTAGATCTCCTTCGTTATTATATATAAAGCCATTTAGGAATCGTTAAAACATTAAAACCGAACCGGACTTGACGATGTTGACTTCATAATGTTGCGAGCTCAAATGACATATTCTACAATGCGCATTTCGCGTGATGTTTTCACATACGACCCTGGTGACCATTTCACAATAACCATCAGATATTTCATCAGAAACGTCAAGTTGTGCACCAGGTGTGTGAACTTTTTGTGTTGTTCACGTAAGCGGCACTATTTTACGACAGACTGACTGAGCAACAAAACATGTCGGCACTATTTTGAACAATAGTCTTTGTTAACTCATCGTTTGTGATCTGTTGATATATGCGTTTAGAAGATACTATTTACGACAGACTCTCTGAGTAACAACAGCGTAGTAGAACTATTTCAAACAATATGCTTTGTTTACCCAAAGAGATGTCATATTGATTTGCGGTGAGTCTGCACTATTGGAGACAGACTCTCTGAGCAACACAACATAACGGAACTATTTCAAACAATAGGCTTTGTTAACTCGGTGCTGATGATCTATTGAAATGCGTTGAATCGGCACTATTAGAGGCAGACTGCATGTACAACAAAAACATGGCGGAACTATTTCGAACAATATTCTTTGTTATCTCACCGGACATATGAGCAATGGCACAGCAAACCTAATGAGTATATAAATGACTGAAAAATACATCATAGCTCATCAAGTAAGTCTCTTTTAAGATTATTTTTTTCTTTTTGTATAAATAAATGATATGTTATGTGTGTATTGTAAGTATGTTGATTATAAATGAAAATTAAAGTGGCACAATTCATTCTATTAAGAAATGCTATATGCATGTGTAATATTTGAACGTCTTGTGATGTTAGCACCTCTTGCTGCTGCACACAATGTAACATCGGTGTAGCCGTGAAGGTTTACTAACAAATAAGACATTAAACCATTCAAATATCCACACGTTTGCAACCATAACGGACCGTGGTGAACTGCACGTTTATGTCTTACAAGTCTAAACATTGCAACAGAATGTAGCAAAGATCATAAAGCGCGATGAACGGAAAACGTCTTAGAAAAGGGTATACTTGATTCGCTGGTTCCGATTTATTCTGAATCGGATGGGAAAGTATAAAGGATCAGTATTTATAATATCATCGCAAATACGAGAATTGATTAAAGAAATTCTCACAAACATTGAAGTTATGTTTTACGTTTGAACAATAGTTTTAAATAACTGCAACTGTTCATTGTCCAAGGCATTACATTTCGTGTATCGTTCTAAAGGTCAATGTTAATATTATATAGCAGGTGCTTGATTCCACCGCGCAATAACATCAATTGTCTATTTATATAATTTGAGCTAAACTATCGATGCTACTAATCAGATTTGTTTTGTTGTGAAAATTCTGCATGCTTACTAGGATTTGGAATCGAGCTAATGATGTCTTACAGGTGAGGGAGTAATGAGTGCAAATGGTATACCAGTATTAACAAAGTTTGTATTAATAACGGATGGAACACCAACCGACACTAATCTAGTAGCCGAACCTGATGGACTTACACCTACAGAACAAGATGAATTGAGCTTTTTATTGTTGACGTTTCTGTCATTCATATGCTAATATTATAACATTCCATGCATAATTTTACTCCAGAGTTGCTTTTCTGTCCAATTAAGTCAGCAAAGCATAATTGCATAGTTCAACATAATTATATCTGTGGAGGATTTTCGTGTCGACTGGCTAGTAGAGACTTTTGTCCGCCAATCTTTGTATTAATTGGTCATTACTTTGTTTCCGTTTGCCGGATTTATCTATTTAATTAACAAACCTATTGTAACCCGTTCCTAGATATAAACGCATGTTGACGCTTATGTAGAAATACTGAGTAGAAATACTGAGTAGAAAATACTGAGTAGAAATACTGAGTAGAAATACTGAGTAGAAATACTTAGGGCCAAAGAAAGTATTGAAAGACTTCCCTGATATGAATGACAGTTTGTTGTAATTTGGTGAACAATGCCATGAATAATTTGTATCTGATTATAATATTTCTCGTTTTTTGGATTGGAAATATTCAATAAATAAATTGATATTTAGAAGATTTAATGCATTATAGGTGTCAAAACATTTAACCCTTTTCAACATACCAAAAATCGTCAGCAGCCGGCATTGAAAACATCTTAAAATTATTAAAAGTGTATTTGAATGAATAATACAATTATGGAGTCGAGTTGAATGAATTCTGACAAATGGAGATTAATATTAATTTCTTCTTTTGCCACATTGATTTCAAACATATTCTCCCTCAGTGGCGTGCATTATGATCAACATGAACCTATTATTTTAGGAATTTCTTCAGTTAATGGTGTCAGTTTCCGATGGTAAATTAATAACATATAAAGATGGGAGAAAGGTCGGATCTAGACTAAGAAAAACGGTAGGTATCAGTAAATTGCTAGTGCGTTACCAGATATGCTCTTTTAGAATAGGGTTCGATCTCAAATAGTGTCATATCAAATACTTTATAATTGTAATTAACGGTTTATCTTCTTGCAAAAGTATTGTTGAGATAGTTATACGACTGATATGCCGTGTCAGGTTGAGTAACTCACCACATTACTGGTATTTACTGTTATTTACCCAGAGCAAATGTTGTCAAGCTGGAATTCTTTTTAATATTCTTTATTATCTTATCATTGAAGGAAAAGTCAACGGGTAATTTTAGTGCCGCCTGTCTTGGCATCGAGAGACATAGGTGTCATGTTTCTTGTGTGCGGTCGTCTCGCTTTTGCTTGGCGATTTTGCGACATCACATTGGATGTGATTCGAATCAATTTTGATATTCCAGAAAATTGACTCACCAGTTAGAAATGTAAATTATTCAAGTATAAATGTAAGGAATTCTGTAAATTTGAGTCGCAGAATTCTCTAAACAAGACAAAGTAATCCACCCAGGTTCATGCTAACTGGAGCGGTAAAAAGACATGAGCCCTTGTTACCCAGTGGGTATATACAAGTAACACTTAATGGGAATCGAAATAGCGATAACTCAGGGTTTTATGAAAACTACAATGCAAGCAATATCCTGTTATTTTCTACTAAAGTGTTAGGACAGATACATATACTGTATGTATATGTCTATAATTTAGGGGAAGCTAAGTTTACTGAATGCGTTAGTATTGTCCCCCATCTTGTTATTTCCAGTTGATTGCTGGAGGAGGTTTGCCATTTAAAATCAACGAAATGGGAGTGATGTGATTAAGTGGTTGTGTACCGTGGTATAATTGAAAACATGTAAGTGTATTGTTAATATTTTACGATGACTGTATCATATACTGACGCTTATGATGTAACAGGTTTGGCATGTTTGATCTTTGTGTTTGCGAGTGAAGGTAATAATAACTTGATGTTATCTTTCGCCGACTATGCGTTTAATAGTACCTCTTGTGTTTGACAGAGCATGATTTCCCTTGTTACATTGACAGAAGATGTCCTCGTTGTTACCTGGTTTGTTTGATATGACAGATAAACTGTTTGTGTTTTCTTTTACGTTTGGACTGATGTCTCAGAATGTCTGCAAAGGTCGAATCACTTCAATTTAGAGGTCGGCACTCTCCCTCTAAACCACTGTTCGCAATATATTGCAGTCGAGAAGGGCATTATATTTTAATTGTGATACTGGTATCTATCAAACCAGGTAAAGTTTGACCAACTGTTTCAATGGAATGTAACAATGTTCCCCATTTTCTTCAAGGCACGATGGTCAAACAAAGAAAGGGATGATTACTCGTATGGATTGAATGGAAAGATGGAAGTAGACTTCAGGTAAATTTATTACTCATGTTAAACTTACTCCTTTCTTAATACTGAATACGTTTGAAGATGTGAAAAAAGGAGATACCGCTCAAAATAAGAAGTTTCTTCTTTTCTACAATGTTTTCGTTCTGTATTAACTACTATTCAATTTTTCAGAGGAGATTTTATTTCTTCGGGGATATTTAAACCAAACATATCATATCAAGCTATGGTTTATACAGCACACATGTGATTACAACACATAAGAATATGCAGTTATAAGTAAACGTGTACAGCGTGCGATATGCATAGCATATTCATAAATACAAATGAGACAAAAACACGTGTATTTTAAGTGTCTTTGGTTAACAGCAATCAGTGTATACTTCTGTATATAGAGTGTTTTAAAACGAATTTACTTCATTACACAATTCAGAATTCATTATCAAGATGTTAGGTGATGAATCGAATCAATAAACGACTATGACTCAAAAATGTGTGAGAAACTGAAAACAGAAGAATACAACTTGAATGTTTATTCTTTAACTGGTATGTGTTCAATAGGGTGATTTTAATATGTACACTTACGGGAATGACTATTCTACTACGATATCCATATATCTACTTATAGATACGGATAGTAAGACAACTTACTATCCCTAAGTGTTAATGACTCAAACTGAAATACTTATTTATTTCGGGTTGTTTATGTATATTTCAGCCCAGCAGAGGGACCGTGTCCAACAGAAACCGATAATTATGTATCAATGTCACATGGGGCCCAGGAATTTGTCCAGCGTATACAAGAAGCAGCAGTGTCTCAGTCACATGCTAATCGGCGAAACAAAAAATAAATTGTTGTGAATAAAAACAAAAATGCAAATAAATAAGAATACGACTCAGAATGATTTATTGACAAGGTTTTGCTCCAAAAAAAGATGTGATTGTTTAATATACAAAGGGTATCTTGATGATTCTGAATCTTTCTTTTATTTATAAAAAAAATGAAAAAGTTGATATCATTGGAATTCGGTTTACGATCGGTTACGAAAAAAAACCAGGGTAATATATGCTACCAAAAACATAACCAGTGCTCACGCTGAAACTACAAATGTCGATCCGGTCGATAACGATTTACATCAGAAGGAATATGTTTAACCTGAGGCCGAAACAATACAAACATATTTAACGCCATGAGCAACATACAGTGGACTCGCGATAACTCGAACGTGTGAAAATTCGAATATATCGTTTAACTCGAACCATTTCCTGGACGACATCTGTCTTTTGTAGGAGCGAGCAGAACTGCTGCGCTGTTTAAATGATATGATTTCATCACTGGCTTGCTTTTCAAAATGAAAACTTTTTAAAAGTTTGCTCATAAATATCTTTAAACTTCCCGCTCTCCTTCCAAATCTTATGTCAAACCTAATTTACTGATAGAGGCATTAAACCTTAATATGGAATCCGTCGTGGTTGAGTGGTTAGCATAGGGGATTTGAAACCGGGTGTCCCGGGTTCGATCCTCAGTCACGGCACGACGGTCGTGGTGGAGTGCCCTATGGCAAGGCACATTTTATTGCCTAGTACTGGTTTGTTTACCCAGGGATCATGAATAAGTGAACTGTCGCCGTGATATAACTAAACTTATGTTGAAAGCGGCGTAAAACCATAATGAAACAAGCAAACAATCCATTTTTTTTATATTTAATTGATCTCTTTAGAGCAGATTTAAAACAGTTTGTCGGTAAAACATTAAGAAACTTCAGCTTGTATGACAAATTAGGGTTGCCGTCAATGTTAAGCAAACTGTATACCAAACATTTACATCCTGTTTGTTAAAACGTTATTTAAATATACTGAACTGCATCTGCTTTCATTAAGTCATGCTTTAAAAATCATCGTCTTGTTATAGGATGGAACATGATATAGACTTAGCTGAACGGCTCAGTAAGTGTTTCCGGACAGAGTTAAAATATAACAGTATGAAGATTTCATCGATCCGTATATGTAAGCGTTTGCTTTAAACAACTTTCTTAACATGGAAATGACACGCGAAGCAGAGACATTGTTAAAGAATTTGATGAAATCAGGTGGAAATGGGAAAAATGGGTTTCATCCAGATTCGTATAGACAAAGCTTGCCTTGGAATACAATTCAGTCCACAAACAAAGCGTGTCTTAGCTTATTTAACAAGCTTGGTTTGAGGGTGTTTAAAAATGAGGAAGAATATAAGGACATGAATGTTAGTGTAATACCTGATACACTTCCATATACAATCAACCGAATCAAACGTGAAGCGTAAACTGGTTCCTCGTTCTACATACTTTCAAATATATGACAACGGATAGATCTTTCGCTGGTTGAAATTGGATTACATGTCAGCTAATCACATTTAACGTTACAGATACGGTGGGCGTTTTTTAAGAAATTGGATTTCGGTTGCAAACAAAACGTGTTTGATATTGCATTGTACCATAACAAAGATGAAGTATATAGTTAAAATAGCTATGTTTTGTTCATCCTCGAATATGTATGTGCTATATCGGATTATTGCTTAAAACAAATTCATGACATGAATTTGTTGATATAATATTAACAAAATAAATAATATCTGTATAAAAGATTACCGTGTCTATAAGAAATTATTTAATCGGTTGACAACTGCTCAGTTTTTAAACACCAGGAGCGCTTAACATGGACATACTGTCAGTGTATATTAAACATCCTGCAAATTATCGAATTAATTGTTTGCATTAACTGTGCAAGTGCCAAAAACCTCTCGTCTTCAATCTATCGAGCGGGATTCTGCCTGTTTGATTGGTCCAAATAGTTTCGTTTGCTCGTTTTATCGTATCTTTTTTATTTGGTAACCGAAGTCTGAACACTCTATTCAAAATTCCTTTAGCATTCATAAGACCGGCTCGATCAACGTTAACATGACATTTACATTCTTGAGAGCTTTTGCAACGATTAAATAAATCATAATAAATACTGAGCCTAACTATTATGCAGATTACCTCTTTACCACTGTAATATATGCATAATCAATTCATATCGACGAACAATTTATTTATTTTCGCCAATTTTCTATTAAATAAAGTAGACTAAATCGTTAAAAAATTAAACAAAACATCGCCCCCAACTTCCTATACGTTTTGTGTAATTATTTCGTTAAATATCTATTTCGTAAGGATTAATTTCGTTAAATATCCATTTCGGTTAAATAAAATCGACACACTGTGATTTATGTAGGTCAAGCCTCTAACAGATGGATTAATTAGGGATTAAAACACATAAAAACGTGAGTATTATCGTTTGTGTTTACTTTTTACGATAGATAAATGGTTAAATTTTGTTCCATACGTATAATTTGGTGTGACATTGCGTAAAAAGGTAAGACCAAACTGGTCGCGAAATTTATTTGGATCGTCATATTTTCATTTGTTGCATTAACGAGGACATTCATGTTGAGCTGTCAAAACTCAATTGGTAACGACGGAGACTGTCAATACATGTGTGGTGCTCGAACCCCGCTTTGGTCATTTATTCTTTCCAAAGATGTGAATTTCTCTTCTACCTCGGAGTTATAAGGTATATGTGTAAAGCGAGTTGTCTTGAATGTTGTGAAGAGTAGTACATGTATGTGGAATACTAGTAAACAAACTGTTAGGTGAACGGGCTGCCACGATTCAACTGAAACAGTGTTGAAAATGACAATGCACTCCAATCTACCAATCAATTAGACATAGAACAATGTGATTAAAATAAAATGTAAGATGTAAAAATTAAAAATTCCGTTATTTCCGGGCTTTTAATTGTGTCCATTCCGGTAGTCCCATACATCCATTCCGGCATTCGTATATGATCATTTCAGTATAAGCAAACGTCTATTCTGATATTTCCATTGTCCAATCCGGTCCTGTTTAGTCATTGCCATTATTTCCATTTCCCATTGTGGGAAACTACTTACTTATTGCAGTGGAAAATGCTATAAATCAATATTTTATGAAATGCTAATTGTTATTTTTGCCTAATACTGATTAGCAACAATAATGACAATAACTAATCGTTGAAGCGACCGTATTATCATTCAGAACGGCACGGTTGTGGCGGTCATGTATATGTACGTAAATGAAACTTTGTATATTATGTTCGCACATAAGCAGGTGCTAAGCGCCCAGATGTCAGTATCATGGACGATAATTCCCGTGTAAGTAGGGCTCGTGTAACAATTAGTATATACTGAAACAAGTTTAGTCAGTAGGACATAAATGGGCTATATTTTTTTATAAAGATTAAATAAATAATTGAAAACTGCTCCTACCATATCTTCATTTTATTGGTAATAGAAAATTCCAAACATTTCAGTTACAAAGAAAACACATAAGGAGCCTCACGTGTTTCTGTCCACAAGGGGTTGAAACCAAATTTCTGCAGAATGTTAATATCGAGTATGTCCGCCAGCTCTTCAAATAACAGCCAAACAACGTCTTCTCATGCTGTGGATTAGCCTTCTTATCACTTGAATAGGGATATTTAGCCATTCTTGATGAAGTACACGTTCTAAGTCTCTAACGTTATTTGACGTCATTACGTTGACGTACTTTACGTCCAAGGTAGTCCCAAAGGTGCTCTATCGGTGATAAATCAGGCGATTTTGATGGCTAATCAAGTGATGGAACGTTTTTTTGCCTCATGAAGTTCATGGTAACTCTGGCAGTATGCGGTCTTGTATTATCTTGCTGCAAGACATCACAATTTCCCTGTTGAAGGTACGAGAGAATTATCGGTCTTACAATTTCGTCCCGATAGCTAACAGCGGTTAGATTCCCAACGACTGTACACATCGCTGTTGTCTCTGTATGTGATATGCCACCCCGTATCATCACCCTACCGCCACCAAAGCGATCACGTTCTACAACGTTAAGGGGATCGAAACGTTCACCCATGCGCCTCCATACTCTAAGCCTTCCATCAGCTTCTTGGAGATTAAAGCGAGATTCATCGGTAAAAGGAACTCGTGACCACTGTTGTCTTGTCTATATGGAGTGAATACGAGCCCAATTCCGACGTGCTGCACGGTGACGTCTAGCTCGTAACCCTGCTGCTCTGAGGCGACTACGAACAGTCCCAACTGATAACCTCGTTCCTGTTGCAGCTCTCAAACGACCGGCAAGTACTGTACTTGAAAAAAAGCGATTACGTCGTGATGAAGTCACTAAATACCTGTTCTCACGTAGCGTTGTTTTCTTAGGTCGACCTGATCGACGTCTGTCGCTGACAATGTTTGTTTGTCTGTACCTGGACTGCAGACGATAAATAGTCCTTTCAAGCCTACCGGCTTGTTGAGATTCGCTAGGCTAGGTATCTCTTATTGTCAGGCTTTTCCGTCTGTCTGTGTGTGTGTGTGTGTGTGTCTGTCAGTCTGTCCAAATATTTGTAAGTCACAGCTCTACAGCCAAAACTGACAGATCGATTCCAATGAAACTTGGTGAACACGTGCCAAATAAGCTTAGGGTGTGCGCGTTTGAGTTTCGTTGCTAAGGACCCATCCGTTGCTATAACAAAAGCTCGTTTTAAGAACAAAAAACATTGTTCTATGTTCTCCTACAGTCTTGAATGTGGAGAGCTGAAACTTCGGTTATAGATACTTCAAGATATTTAGAAAAAACGTATAAGTTACGATTTTTGATTTAGGCCTTTGTTTTCAAATGGTAGCCTTTCAAAGATAGCCGTTGCTATGCAGCTAGCAAATAAATGCGTTTTAAGGACCCAAATCATTTTTCTATCTTCTCCTACAGTTTTAATTGTAGAGAGCTGACACTTAAGTTATAGATATTTCTAGATATGTAGAAAAAATCTATTAGTTACGATTTTTGATTTACGCCTTTGTTTCCAAATGGTAGCCTTTCAAAGATAGGGTATTTTTAGTAATTTTTGACTTCAATCGCCCCTAGCGCTGCAGTGGTAGTATTCGATAGGGAATTTTATTGCACTATCTAATAGAGCTATTCAAGAGCTACAAGAGGTTTTTTTACGTCATTGACCTCCGACCTCGGGTTTCCGAGCTACAGCCGGAAGTTTGCAAAATATACCAAGGCGAAACGGTTTGGTGTATACGGGTGCTTCTTTGCATGGTAATAAAAGATGGTTGGTTGACAAGAGATTGTTTTTACAACCTGCATACTTTTCAACAGTGTTCACCAAGTCACCACAATAGTGACCCTATCTGACTTGTTCTTCCTATGTATATATATATGCAAAGGCGAATCCCACGTCGCCTACCGGCTTGTTGGGATTCGCTAGGCTAGGTATCCCTTATTGTCAGGCTTTTCCGTCTGTCTGTCTGTCTGTCTGTCTGTGTGTCTGCTGTCTGTCCAAATATTTGTAAAGCACAGCTCTACAGCCAAAACTGACCGATCGATTCCAATGAAACTTTGTGAACAGGTGCCAAATAAGCTCAGGGTGTGCGCGTTTGAGTTTCGTTGCTAAGGATCCATCCGTTGCTATGCAGCTAGCAAATAAGCGCGTTTTAAGAACACAAGCCATTTTTCTATGTTCTCCTTCAGTGTTGAATGTTGAGAGCTGAAACTTCGGTTATAGATACTTCTAAGATATTTAGAAAAAAAACGTATCAGTTACTATTTTTCATTTAGGCCTTTGTTTTCAAATGGTAGCCTTTCAAACATAGCTGTTGCTATGCAGCTAGCAAATAAACGCGTTTTAAGGACCCTAATCATGTTTCTATCTTCTCCTACAGTCTTATTTGTAGAGAGCTGAAACTTCAGTTATAGATACTTCTAGATATTTAGAAAAAATCTATCCGTTACGATTTTTGATTTAGGCCTTTGTTTCCAAATGCTAGCCTTTCAAAGATAGGGTATTTTTACAGTCATTTTTGATTTCAATCGCCATTAGCGCTTCAGTGGTAGTATTCGATAGCGATTTTATTACACTATTTCAGAGAGATACTCAAGAGCTACAAAAAGTTTGTTTACATCATTGACCTCCAACCTCGGGTTTCCGAGCTACAGCCGGAAGTTTGCAAAATATACCAAGTCGAAACGGTTCGGTGTATACGGGTGCGTCTTTGCATGATAATAAAAGATGGTTGGTTGATCAGAGATTGTTTATACAAGCTGCACACTTTTTACCAGTGTTCACCAAGTCACCACAATAGTGACCCTATCAGACTTGTTCTTCATATGTATATATATGCAAAGGCGAATCCCACGTCGCCTATCGGCTTGTTGGGATTCGCTAGGTTAGGTATCCCTTATTGTCAGGCTTTTCCCTCTGTTGGGATTCGCTAGGCTAGGTATCCCTTATTGTCAGGCTTTTCCGTCTGTCTGTCTGTGTGTCTGTCTGTCTGTCCAAATATTTGTAAGTCACAGCTCTACAGCAAAAACTGACGGATCGATTTCAATGATACTTGGTGAACAGGTGCCAAATAAGCTCAGGGTGTGCGCGTTTGAGTCTCGTTGCTAAGGACCAAACAGTTGCTATGCAGCTAGCAAAAAAGCGCGTTTTAAGAACACAAACCATTTGTCTATGTTCTCCTACAGTGTTGAATGTGGAGAGCTGAAACTTCGGTTATAGATACTTCAAGATATTTAGAAAAAACGTATCAGTTACGATTTTTGATTTAGGCCTTTGTTTTCAAATAGTAGTCTTTCAAACACAGCCGTTTAGCAAATAAACGCGTTTAAGGACCCTAATCATTTTTCCATCTTCTCCTACAGTTTTAATTGTAGAGCTGAAACTTCGGTTATCGATACTTCTAGATATTTAGAAAAAATCTATCCGTTACCATCTTTGATTTAATCCTTTGTTTCCAAATGGTAGCTTCTCAAAGATAGGGTATTTTTACAGTCATTTTTGACTTCAATCGCCCGTAGCGCTGCAGTGGTAGTATTCGATAGCGATTTAATTACACTATCTCATAGAGCTATTCAAGAGCTACAAACAGGGTGTTTACGTCATTGACCTCCGACCTCGGGTTTCAGAGATACAGCCGGAAGTTTGCAAAATATACCAAGGCGAAACGGTTCGGTGTATTCGGGTGCTTCTTTGCATGGTAATAAAAGATGGTTGGTTGACCAGAGATTGTTTTTACAAGCTGCACACTTTTCACCAGTGTTCACCAAGTCACCACAATAGTGACCCTATCAGACTTGTTCTTCATATGTAAATATATGCAAAGGCGAATCCCACGTCGCCTATCGGCTTGTTGGGATTAGCTAGGCTAGGTATCCCTTATTGTCAGGCTTTTCCGTCTGTCTGTGTGTGTGTCTGTCTGTCTGTACAAATATTTGTAAAGCACAGCTCTACAGCAAAAACTGACTGATCGATTTCAATGAAACTTGGGGAAAAGGTGCCAAATAAGCTCAGGGTGTGCGCGTTTGCGTTTCGTTGCTAAGGACTCAACCGTTGCTATGCAGCTAGCAAAGAAGCGCGTTTTAAGAACAAAAAAACATTTTTCTATGTTCTCTTACAGTGTTGAATGTGGAGAGCTGAATCTTCGGTTATAGATACTTCTAGATATTTGAAAAAAATCTATCCGTTACGATTTTTGATTTATGCCTTTGTTTCCAAATGGTAGTCTTTCAGAGATAGGGTATTTTTACAGTCATTTTTGACTTCAATCGCCCCTAGCGCTGCAGTGGTAGTATTCGATAGCGATTTTATTACAATATTTCAGAGAGCTATTCAAGAGCTATAAACAGTTTGTTTACGTCATTGACCTCCGACCTCGGGTTTCCGAGCTCGAGCCGGAAGTTTGCAAAATATACCAAGTCGAAACGGTTTAGTGTATAAGGATGCGTCTTTGCTTGGTAATAAAAGATGGTTGGTTGACCAGAGATTGTTTTTACAAGCTGCACACGTTTCACCAGTGTTCACCACGTCACCACAATAGTGACCCTATCAGACTTGTTCTTCATATGTATATATATGTAAAGGCGAATCCCTCGTCGCCTACCGGCTTGTCTGTGTGTGTGTCTGTCAGTCTATCCAAATATTTGTAAGTCACAGCTCTACACCCAAAACTGACGGATTGATTCCAATGAAACTTGGTGAACAGGTGCCAAATAAGCTCAGGGTGTGCGCATTTGAGTTTCGTTGCTAAGGACCAATCCGTTGCTATGCAGCTAGCAAGAAACGCGTTTTAAGAACACAAACTATTTTCTATGTTCTCCTACAGTGTTGAATGTGGAGAGCTGAACCTTCGGTTATAGATACTTCAAGATATTTAGAAAAAACGTAACAGTTACGACTTTTGATTTAGGCCTTTGTTTTCAAATGGTAGCCTTTCAAACATAGCCGTTGCTATGCAGCTAGCCAATAAGCGCGTTGTAAGGACCCTTATCATTTTTCTATCTTCTCCTACAGTTTTAATTGTAGAGAGCTGAAACTTTAGTTATAGATACTTCCAGATATTTAGAAAAAATCTATCTGTTACGATTTTTGATTTAGGCCTTTGTTTTCAAATGGTAGCCTTTCAAAGATAGGGTATTTTTACAGTCATTTTTGACTTCAATCGACCCTAGCGCTGCAGTGGTAGTATTCGATAGCGATTTTATTATACTATATCATAGATATATAGAGCTATTCAAGAGCTACAAAAAAAATGTGTACGTCATTGACCTGCGTCCTTGGGTTTCCGAGTTACAGCCAGATGTTTGCAAAATATACCATGGCGAAACGGTTCGTTGTATACGGGTGCGTCTTTGTATGGTAATAAAACATAGTTGGTTGACCAGAGATTGTTTTTACAAGCTGCACACTTTTCACCAATGTTCACCAAGTCACCACAATAGTGACCCTATCAAACTTGTTCTTCACATGTATATATATGCAAAGGCGAATCCCACGTCGCCTACCGGCTTGTGATTCTGTTTGTCTGTAAAGCGACGCTCCACAGCCCAAACCGACGGGCCGATTCCGATGAAACTTAGTGGCGCTCAGGGTATGTGCGTATGAGTTTCGTTGCTAAGGACCAACCCGTTGCTATGCAGATAGCACAAAATGTGTTTTAACAGCCTTAACCATTTTTCGTACAGTTTTGAATGTGGAGAGTTCAAACTTCGGTTATAAATATTTCGAGACATTTAGAAAGAACGTATCTGTTACGATTTTTGATTTAGGCATTTGTTTCGAAATGCTAGCCTTTCAAAGATTGGGTATCTTTTGACAGTCTTTTTTTAATTTAATCGCCCCTAGCGCTGCAGTGGTAGTATTCGATATTGATTTTATTACACCATCTGACAGAGCTATTCAAGAGCTACACAATTTTTTTTACGTGATTGACCTCCGATCTCGGTTTTCCGAGTTAGGGCCAGAAGTTTGTAAAATATACCTAGGCGAAACGGTTGAGTGTAGACGAATCGTCTTGGCATGGTGATAAAACATAGTTCGTTGACCAGAGAGTGTTTTTACAAGGTGCACACTTTTCACCAGTGTTCACCAATTCACCACAATAGTGACCCTATCAGACTTCTTCATATGTATACAAGCCGGTAGGCGACGTGGGATTCGTCTTTGCATATATATATATATATATATATATATATATATATTATATATATATATATGAAGAACAAGTATGATAGGGTCACTATTATGGTTACTTGGGGAACACTGGTGAAAAGTGTGCAGCTTGTAAAAACAATCTGTGGTCAACCAACCATCTTGTATTACCATGCAAAGACGCATCCGTATACAACGAACCGTTTCGCTTTGGTATATTTTGCAAACTTCCGGCTGTAGCTCGGAAACCCGAGGTCGGAGGTCAATAACGTAAAAAAACTTTTTGTAGCTCTTGAATAGATCTATGATATAGTGTAATAACATCGGTATCGAATACTACCACTGCAACGCTAGGGGCGATTGAAGTCATAACTGACTGTAAAATACCCTATCTTTGAAAGGTCACCATTTGGAAACAAAGGCCTAAATCAAAAATCGTAACGGATAGATATTTTCTAAATATCTGGAAGTATCTATAACTGAAGTTTCAGCTCTCTACAATTAAAACTATAGGAGAAGATAGAAAAATGATTAGGGTCCTTAAAACGCGTTTATTTGCTAGCTGCATAGCAATGGCTATGTTAAAAGGCTACAATTTTAAAACAAAGGCCTAAATCGTAACTGATACTCTTTTTTTTCTAAATACCTTGAAGTATCTATAACCGACGTTTCAGCTCTCCACATTCAACACTGTAGGAGAAAATAGAAAAAAGTTTTTTGTTTTTAAAACGCGCTGTTTTGATAGCTGCATAGCAACGGATGGGTCTTTAGCAACAAAACTCACACGCTCACACCCTGAGCTTATTTGACACCTGTTCACCAAGTTTCATTGGAATCGATCCGTCAGTTTTGGCTGTAGAGCTGTGACTTACAAATATTTGGACAGACTGACACACACACACACACACACACACACACAGACAGACGGAAAAGCCTGACAATAAGGGATACCTACACTAGCGAATCCCAATATATGCAAAGGCGAATCCCACGTCGCCTACCGGCTTGTGATAACTTTGATCAGCCTTTTTGATCTGTTTAGTTGGATCCGTGTTTGTTTTTTACTTTCTGATAGCACATTTATTTTATCGGCCCTATTATTAGATTTAATTTGTAAATCTGTAAAAAAACACTTTTGCAAATAAATATGATTAATATTGAAATAAAATATAGAATTAAAAGAACAACAAAAAGTTGATTGTTATTTATTTTAAATACCAATACAAATATAATGTAGTATACATAAGACCCAAATAAACAGAAACATACATTTGTACCTCAATAAGAGACCACCTGTCTTTAGTGACCACTTCCAGCATTTCCCTTGGGTGGTCTCTTAATACAAGTTTGACTGGTACATGTATCTGCAGTGATATATAACTTTGCTGGCAGTATATTATGTTCACATACCGGCTATGCACAAGGGGCAATAATGATCCTTTCCCACATACAACAAATCTGCAGCAGACGACTTTAAGACTAATTGATATCTCAATAAATGAAAGTACAATTATTCAATAAATTTGAAAACATTATAGCATAAGGAGGAATTGAGGATTTTTCTTCCTTTGCCAAAATGTTTTCGAAATTCGTCTAATGTAGAGGCGTCTACGTGTGGGAAAACGTTTAATTGGGTATATTTTGATTTTTATATTTATAAATTAAACCAAATCATATAGAAAAGTGGACCACACATATAAACAAATCTAGTCTAACCTAATTTTGTAATTTGGGAATCTTTCAAATTAAAAATTTGGAAAGTAGAAAGAAAAATCTAGACCAATGCAATGTTTAAGAGCATAGATGACTTTGTAGGAAAACATAACCGGATTAACTTTCATAAATATACACAAACACGCACGCACATAGTTAATATAATAAGCACTCAAACAATGCAGGCGATCCTTGCAGTTTTTAACTGTAGGCCATTGTGTCTGTATTGGAAATTCTAGTTTTGCAGAACTCCGCAGAAGGAGTCCCAACGCAATAGATTCCCATATTCATGCAATTACTTTTTTTATTAAAAATGTGTCACTCGTTAGGTTTTCGAACAATTAGAAAATAAATAACCGTTGAATTGTTATATATTCTCGTGCAACCTTTGCGATGATTGCTAGGACCGTTAAAACAGAAAAGGAACGGCGACGCCATTTTGGTTTGTTACTTTGTAATGTTGTTAAATGTTACTATCTGTAGGTTGATGAAGATGATATAACTCAGAATGAGCATTTCCTTTTTTCCCAACAACCGTGTATCCCATTATTCTTACAGTTGATACAGATGCGTCAACTATCGCCTAGGATGTTATAGTATATACGACCCTTAGAATATCATAACAAATGAATGGTTAAGTCCAAGCAAACCTCTTACCCACGAGGTCAAAGAACCTTTCATTATGCGACTTAAAGATACGTCTAAGTTGATTCTTGTAGACCTCCAAGTTATCAACATTTTGTTTCCTTCCTCTGTCTTTCCCAAAGCATACATCTGAACCAAGGCGCTCGTTTCGGAGACAAAAGAAACCTGTCTGACTGTTGAAGACAAGATCATCTTCAATTATCAAATGTGGAAAACCTATGAACTTTTCAATGCCTCTTAAAACTGTGAATGGGTCATTTTTAAATTGATTTCCGTCCACTACGTGAATACTCGATCTGTTAAAATATTTCAAATATTGTTTAAAATATTCGTCATAGATAGATTGCTTAATAAAGCGTTCGCGTCCTGGATCCATCTTCATACGACCGAGAAGATATGTTAAATTCCTGCCGGGATTCTTAAAACTTACATGCGAAATAGTTCTATCAACTGGATCCCGAACGATTAAAATTAACTTGACTCCCGGAATAGAACGGGATATCCTCTCTGGCGTATCAGGGTCTGAATAATAACGTGGCGACTTTTCCAAAGTTACTTGCCCTGGCATACTGTGAGGCATTTCAGTTTTATACCACTTTAGACCTTTAGTCCATCTATCGGCACGAGAAAAAAAGCCAATCTCATAAAATGGGTATTTTCTGATTGCCAAGTTTGGGTTCATCATGAGAAAGTCTATGACTTCCCGGGTTCCTCCCTTCCAAACACCAATGATTATACATCCGGGAAGTCGTCTCTTACATCCTGGTATAGTATGTATGTCATCTTCATTCCGTATCTTGTTACAGTCGTCTGTTTTCTGACAAACTGAAGCATTGGCTCCATATGCATGCTGACAGTTACGCCTCCTTATTTCAAGGATTGTTTCGAACAATATATCTTCTGAGTAAATAAATGGCGTCCTAGTAATGTTAGTAGCTTCGTGATATGACGACTTGTAGGAGTTACTGTGTAGCGATATGTCATCGTTGGAACGTCCTCTTGTGTTGCTACCAGAATAAATATGAACTGACCACAACCTATTAAACCAGTTCGACCTTCCAATATATAAACACACTACGAGAAGTGTAACACCAATGACATTTTTCAGTTTAAAACTGAACACTTTAACCATTTTTTTTGGTCACAGAAACATGTAACTACTTGTGTTTATTTCTAACTAAAGATTTCACTGAAACGTAGCTTTAAATTCCAAATATATGCCTTTAGTTAAGTAAATGTCTTCAGCAAAATATAGTATCCTGTAACGAAAAGAAAGAAACATATTAAATTCTATAAAGCAGACTCTCTAATATCTTTAAAAACCGGACGATTTCATATTAAATGCAACACGCGTTTTGGAATAGTTGATAACTGAAGGCAAAAAAATCAATATTGCCATTGGCGCTGAAAGAAATTAAGCTAAATATGTCCCTGATACAGGCGACGTTTGACAAAACAACAACAACAAACATTGTTGAATACGAATAAATTATTCAGAAAGAGCACAAAGGGTGACAATTCTTTCAACTGTGTATCAACACTTTATTTTGAATCATCCAGAGATGATAAATAAATTTCATTAGATATTTATAGATCAAACGATGTTTAAAATTTCCTTACTAAATACCGGTGTATTTTCAGCTGTCAATTTCTACAGAAGGTCGAATATACGCCAGAATATTTATTATCCTATCACCCAAGCATATTATTACATTCAAAAGTTAGATCAAAATACATTTCCATTCTTAAACGAATATATCTTAAAGAAAGTCCTTATCAATATGTATTTATGGGTCTTAGTTCTTCCATGGACTTGCATGTACCCATAAGCGGAGTAAATGTCTGTAAGTAATGCTTTTCAGCTGTTTCACTCAATCTATACACGGAAGTTGCAAAAGGTACATCTTTAACCATTTCCCACGTGTAGACGCATCTGCTCTAGACGATTTTAGGAAATATTATTGCAAAAAATGAGAAATTTCTTAATTTGCAATCATATTTTTAAGTTTATTCATAATTATACAAATGTTGATTATCTCTGCCTAATTGTTTCCAAATTCGTCGACCACATAATTGATATAAAGAAACATTTTATTGCTATAATTAAATGGCTTGAGCTATCTGGCCGCTTGGTATATCCCTCTACATTGAAGGAAATATACCACAAAGATGAAAAGATAAATCGCTAGCTTCAAATCGTTCCCTCTTGCAGACGCGCCTTGAAGCTTCAGCAACAAATGACGCCAATGGCTCATACTAATCTATATAGCCTTTGGTCATAATGTTTCCAAATATAATCAAATATTAATCTTTTATAAATAGAGAGTTTCCAAAGTCGTCAACTGTTTATTTGTTTATAACCTACAATAATAGATTTTATACTCTGTTTAAGAATCCTGCCCAAATTTTACATTATTATATGCAGACGATTAGAATAACGAAGCGAAATCATACAACATAATTGAGTGATGTCATTTTCGAGCGGAGTCTCTCGTGACGTCTCACAGTAACTGGGTATTGTCATATCATATATATGTTGAACTGCATGGGAGAAAAGGTAGATGGATTCGTTGGCCTTGGATAGCAGCTAATCTAGGCGCTATGGTTGTTGACCTTTAGTTATTCGCGACATGTACATGTCTACTATAGTAAATACTTTCTCTCAATAACATGTTTCAATTTTCTTGAAAAAGAAAAAAGAAACACGGTGACGATTTACCCTGGACTATCACCTGCACCTTTCACTGGCCTTTCAAGTTGGGGTTAGGAACAGAGCATAATATAGTATTCTGTCTTTGGTTACAGAAAGATAAACCGCAGGTTAAGTTTTCTAAACTTTAATTCGTATACATGCGGTGAAAAACTACAAAAGAAGAAAACAACTTTGGTATGAAACAAGACAGAATATCAATTTAATTATCATTATTCACCCACTGTACCTTTCTCACCAAGCATTAATTTCCTTTCATTCTATAACAAATACACGTACTTAATTTCTACCATCATTTATGATTGTTTAATAGATTACCTGAACCTCCAAAATATAGACCGTTTCCAATATTACTCCAAGAACTCAAATAATCTCAGATTACCAAACATCACAATCAATTTATTAAATTTTCATTTACAATTTAGTCATATTGGTACAAGTACATTACACATAACACGTGAATCAATTTTGGATTGGAAAACAAGTTTTGTAAAGACTTATGAATTCCTTTCCATAAAGGTAAATTTACTAGGTTAAAAAGTACCGGTATTGTGTCAGATAAACTATAAACTAATAAATTGACAGTAGAACTTGAAAGCGAATGATCATTCAGAGAGCGAGAGAGCGAGATATATATATATATATATATATATATATATATATATATATATATATATATATATCACATTATCAAGACTGGGTTTATCTCGTCGGTTTTCTTCTAGAGAGCGCAATCGCATCTTGTTTCAAGATGTATATTCACCATCATAGAAGAAAACAGCCGAAAGTGTTGGTCTGTTAAACATCAATGTCCAGTTAGAACCTCTTCGTTGCTATGATGTATTTGTGAACTTGTAGCAGAACGTGTTTGCTTTCGTTAAATAATAGGTGTTCATTTCCAAGCATACGGTTCGATGTTAGTAAATGACATTTAAGATCAGCGAAACAGTGATTTCTTTAGTGCTGATACATTTGACAAAATGATGTACTGTTTCTTCTGCTCCACAATTACAGTAAGGAATGTTAACTATGGATTGACGGGAAATATCGTAATTGAGAGAGCTACAATACAGCCTCAGCCGTGTGTGCAAGACTTGTGCTTTCCTGTCTCCAATGTAAAAGAGTGGAGATGGTTTAAGCAGAATAGGGTTTAGTGATCGTTTAAATGAAGCTAGTGTTGGGGAGCAACGGGTTGTTTCGGGAAGTTCTTTCCAGGTGAAGATGGGAAGATGGAAAATTTATAGAATTCTGTTCGACAGAAGATTCCATGAATTTTAGTGTCGTCTCTAAGATTATGTGTAGTATTACTTTGTAATTTGGGGAGAAGATTTTGGAAATATTCTGGAGCTTGATTTTGTGTAATTTTGTACATTAAGATTAATTTGTGTGTTTGTCTTCTTTTGTCAAGAGTTTCACATTTTAGATCATTATAAAGATGTTTTATGTCACAGAGCTTAGTTGCTCCTGTTATTATACGGGCATCTTTAACTTGATTAGACTCTAATTCCTTTTTAAGTGCGTTGGTACAGTTTTACCAGACGACATATGCATATTCTAAAAGAGGAATGAATGAATGAATTGTGTGTTAAGGCCCGTCGACAACTAAGGTCATGTTGGGCGCTTAATAATTCACTTACTGTAAATGATGAAATAATTAAAATTGAAACATAAACAACGAGTCTATTAGACAAAACAATCAAACATGATGTATGCGATACTTTACATTAGTATAAAACATCATGTAAGCCAATGTAAAATAGGATATGGGCAAACAAGCCATCCATGAAAATGTAATAAGTAACATAAAACTAGTCAATATCTGAAAAAATGTGGAGCAGGATTAGTAAGAGAAATTAATGTGCAAATGCACGATCAAGAAATAATCATATCTTATTGAAAAGGGAAATAAAAAAAAGTCCAGATTTGACAGACTCTAAAAGCTGATGCGTACCAGAAGAATGTGCTGTACTGAAGGTTGTGTAAAACATGGAATACATTGAGGTGCTTCCTCACCTTTCAGTAAGTATGCATGAGTTAACCATGTGTGTCCAATGCGTAAACGAGCAAGAACACTTTCTTCTCGACGAAAGGATCTCAAAGCTGGCATCCACTCACCAAGTACTGACTTGGTTGAGTGGAGTTTATTATTTACTTGTTCATTCCTATCACTTTGCCAATCATCGTAAAGTAACACATTTATTAAAGGTTTAAAATCGGAGTAAGGTATTTTAAAAGGTAAAATATCTTGTGAAAGAGCAGATTTTGCTGCCAAGTCAGCTTGTTCGTTACCTTGAATGCCCGTATGACTAGGGATCCAGCAAAATACTACATGTGACGTGCACAAATACGCGATAACTTAGAAAGGAGGTTTACAATAATAGGGTTCTCTATTTTGCCATTCTGAAGTGCCTGCGTAGCAGACAATGAGTCAGTAAAAATAATATATCGCCAGTAACCTTCGGATTCAATAATGGTCCAAAGCCAAATGAATTGCTATTAACTCGGTAGAAAATATAGAAGCATTATTTGGCAACCGAAATGTTATCACATCGCCATCAGGAACTGCTGCGGTAGCAGCTTTTTTGCCATCCTTAGAACCATCTGTATAAATACGCTCAAAGTTAAAATATGTTTTTTTAATTTCCATATACTTGGATTTAAAATCAATAGGATCTGTGTAGGCCTTTTCATCGGTCGCAAGATCATAAATGAATGATGGACTATTTAGAGTCCAAGGTGGAGAATCTGAAATCTCCTGCCTCGCAATGTCCTCAAGATCAACATCAAGCCTAGCGACTGCAGGTCCGTAACGGATACCAAAAGGCGGTATTACCCGTTCCTTCATTAAAAATATTTCCTTGTATAAAGATTTAAAAACAACTCGATGAGTGGGATTTGAAGGGTTAGACTTAATTTTTAAAAAATACTGCATAGCTAGTTGTCGGCGTAAATATAAGGGTGGTTCATTGGCTTCTAGATAGATACTTTTGACAGGCGAGGTTCGAAAAGCGCCAAGGGCTAGCCGTAAACCCTGATGGTGAATGGTATCAAGTGTTGCAATGTATGATTTTCGTGCAGAGCCCTAGACAATGCACGCATACATGTAGTCTAATTTAGATCGTAGTAATGATCTGTAAAGTCTCAAGAGAACTTTACGGTCAGCTCCCCAGTCTATATGGGACACAACGCGTAACAGATTTTAAGCTTTTAGGCATTTATTTTTAAGGTAATTTATTTGAAGAATAAAAGTCAGTTTCGGATCGAATAATAGACCAAGGAATTTAAATTCAGACACAACGTCAATACGAGTGCCATCTAATGTTAAATCAGGACAGGATCTAGGTGGTGTTTACGAAGTTGACAAAAGTGCATACATTTGGTCTTGCTTTTAGAAAATTTAAAGCCATTTTCGTAAGACCCTTTTTGTAAATTATTCAAAACGTGTTGCAATTGTCTTTAAATTGTATGCATATTTTTTGATCTGTAACAAATACAGAAA
Organism: Serripes groenlandicus; assembly: GCA_031761405.1. NCBI lineage: Eukaryota > Metazoa > Mollusca > Bivalvia > Cardiida > Cardiidae > Serripes > Serripes groenlandicus. The sequence goes on along the minus strand of JASEVX010000003.1, from coordinate 36,564,826 downwards.
TCATCAACATATAAAAAGTATGCAACTCCAGGGGTTACAGATTTAATAATGTTATTAATTTTAACACTAAAAAGTATAACAGAGATAATACATCCTCGGGGAACACCCATTTCCTGTTCGTGTGGTTCAGAAAAAGTATCACCAACACGAACTTTGAACTGACGGTCAGTTAAACATGCAGAAATAAAATAAGCAAGGCGACCTCTTATGCCAAAATCATAGAGGTCATTCATAATTCCATACTTCCAAGTCGTGTTATATGCACTTTCTAATTCAAAGAAGACGTAGACTATATGCTCCTTTGTTATGAAAGCTTCACGGATAAAATTTCAAAACGGATCAAATGATCCATTGTGCTTCTATGTTTACGAAAACCAGACTGGACAGTTGTGATAAGTTTTTTTTTTTCAAGAAACCAAAGAAGTCTGTCGTTGACCATTCTTTCTATGGTTTAACATAAACAGCTGGTTAGGGCTATGGGGCGATAACTACCAAGATCAGTTTTACCAGGTTTGGGAATTGGAATAACGATGGCCTCTTTCCAAGAACCCGGGAGACTTCACGTTCACCAAACCTGATTACAAACGTCAAGTAAACAAGAAAGGGACCGAAAAGGTAAATGTTTAAATAATTGATAGTGTATATCATCTGAACCCGCAGCGGTATCATGGCACTTGTTGAGAGCTGTTTTTAATTATTTTAACGTTAACAGTTTATTGTAGGCCTCTTTATTCTTTGATTTAACATTAAGTTTTTGTTTCTCCTTCTGTTGTTGAAATTTTTGAAACTTTGGAGAATAGTATGAAGAGGGCGACTTTTGCGCAAAGGAATCTGCCAAAGTATCAGCAATATCCTTCATTGAAGTAGCGACACAGTCTGGAGTGTCCAGATGATTTACACCAATCGAACTACTCTTGCCATTAATATTTTTTATCATATCCCATGTCTTTTTGACGGATGATCTTCTAAAAGAGGACGTATAAAGGTCACATCAAGACACTTCCGATTTAAAATAAATTTTAAGGATCTTAGAATACCTATACGTTGCCAGGCTGTTGTCAGGATTGTATGTTATGTGCGTTTTCCATCGTAGCCTACAGGAAGAATGAGATCGGGATGGCGATTTTCATTCACTGTTGAAATATGCGTGTCGTTGAAGATTAATGGGGATGGGTAGGTTTGTGTCGTTTCCGGCTAAATATCATGGTTCTGGTTATAGCAGGATTGAAAGTAACAAGCCATGTTTTAGATCATATATGGATTTTATCAAGATCATTTAGTACTTGTGATGTCAGGTTTGGGTGCCTAACTTCAACGTAAAGAGATGTCTTGTCTGCAAAAAGTATATTGGTTGATTGTATGTCAGAGACAATACCATTAATGTAGATAAGAAATAGTAGGGTTCCAAGGATGGATCCCTCGGGTACCCTTGCATTTACGTGTTTCGATTTGGAAGATGCAATGTCATACACAACTCTCTGATGTATTGACGACAGGTAAGACGAAAACCATTTTAGAACGGATCCAAGAATTCCCAGAGAGGAGAGTTTGAAAAGGAGTCCTCTATACCAAACTCTGTCTAAAGCCTTCGAAATGTCACAGAACACGGCTCGTACCTCCATGCTTTCGTCAAGAGCTTTACAAATGGCATTATAAATGTATCACCCTTAACGAAGCCGGCCTGAAGAGAACTTAGTAATTTGTTATCAATCAGGAAATTGTAAAAATACTTGTGGATACAGCGTTCCATGATTTTACCGATGCAACTTAAAAGAGAGATTGGGCGATAGTTTTGTTGATTTGGAGGATCAGCTTTCTTAAAAACTTGGACAACATTGACCAATTTCCAGCAAAATAGAAACTTGTTAAAAAGAACTGAGTGTTCAGTCGAGAGTTTACTTAAATCTTCTATGAGAAGCTTTGGAAGCTTTGGACTAACAAGGTCCGGACCACATGCTTTAGAAGGATATATGCATGATATAGCATCCTTGACATCGCTTGGCAAGATAGAAATAGTTGACAGGATCGACTCAGGGTGACTGGTGGTAGGCGGAAGGACATTTGACTTGTCATTGATACTTGATTGTTGAGAGAAGGAAGAATTCAGTGTTTCAGCTTTGTCATGGTCAGTGGCAGATTCGATATTGTTGTAAAAAGGTGAGGGAATAGTTGATGATGTTGATGCTGATTTGGGTTTCGATACTTCTGTAACCAAGGTAGTTACACGTATGGAATATTTGTCTACATGTACACTGTTGATACATATCTAGCTTGTGTGATTACAGTGATTGTCAGCAAATGTCAGTGAGCAGATATCACCTTACATATCTCAGCATGCACTCTACTAATCCCTATCTATTCGCTCCCTTTCATACACTTGGTCATTCATATGTTAGTTCCGAAAGGATGAGGAACCACATAAGAAGAACTTAACTTTTCTTCATAAATCTATATACAATCCCACTTTCCTAGTACGTTATTTATTTTACTACTTTTATTTTATATGTTTATATTCGCGTACTCCTTTCTGTCAATGTTAATTGTATTTAGATCTAAACTTATAATATCCCTCATTTCATTTCAGTTCATTTCATTACAGACTCCATGTATATACTATAGTAAAATTATACAGCAACCAAGGAGTATTATTATTGAATTCCCTGGACCTGAGTTACAATGGCGACCACGACGAGACTGTCGTGCCAATAGGAGTCAGGATCAGGATCAGGATCCATCACTAGCCATGGCAATTAATCCACTTGGATCGAAGTTTTTTTAGCGCATTATTATTAAAGCGCTATTACGTATTACTAGATGTCAGCGCCGTATTCGACGCATTTCAACATTTCATAAAACTACTGCAGCATCACTGTGGCGGTGGTCCTTCTATATGAAGGAATCATCATTTTCACGCGACTTATCACTGTTGTTGTATAGTCGACTGGTCATCACACTTGTCACGAACTATTTAACCTAACAGAGGATCAGTGCAGAGACATGTGTGTAGTGTGGGAAAGATGGAGGAAGACGTGCCGGGAGTGCAAAGTACATAGTGATTGTTTTTTTGTTACACAGTGCTATTTTTTTATGTTGTGCGACAGTTTTAGTTTTGTATAAAAAGATTGGGATTTAATAGTGACAAAACCCGTCAAAATCATGGTTTGAATGCGAGTGACGCTTGTATAAATCGTATCATTTCAGGTATTCGTACAAGCACGGCAAGTTTCTTCTATGTTTGTTTAGTACCTGACTTTGAACGAACCTGACGAATATCAAACGACGAAGCCATGATCATGTTTTTTTTCCTTATAAATAAATCTTGTATTGTTTAACAATATATCAGGATATAAGACTTAACTTTACGTTCAGTATTTAGATCCTTCATACGTTATTTTGTTTCTTCTCTTTTTCTCAGCTGCATGTTTCCTGCTCTGTGCATTAATTATTTCCCTCACAGCGCAACATTGTGTTTGCATTTAGCCCAGTTATTTATCCACATATTGTGCATATTACCAGTATTGTGCATATGGCCCATATTGTGCATATTACCCAGTGATTACCAATTTGTGCCTATTTTAAGTGTAAAGAGACACGTCTGACCCTTTACTATTTTGTGACACTTTACAATAGCGAGACCCTTTGCTCTCTTAAATACGACTATTGCGTGAAATCGCTTAGCCCCTTTTACACCATAGCTTTATGTATATTTAATGTGTTTATCAACACAAATGATGATTGAGATTTTATTTACCCATAGTGTATGCCTATTGTCAGTTATATTAGCAATAGTGACATTTTGACTTAGTGAAGAGCAGTTGTAAACTTGTTTTGTTCACATTCCCATATACTTTGATTATATTGTACAGTGATTAGCGATGGCTGCTTCACCAGATGGTAAGGTAGCCAAGGAAAGTTTGACAGAGGAGGAGATAAAATCTTTTTTACGGAAGAAGTACAGAGTTGAACCGTTGACCTCTTCTCCTAGTAGACGGAAAACTGTCGCAGATTCCGTTATCATTTTCGGCACCAGAACACAGCTATGCCCATACATCCTCTACATCTATGTCTAAGATGCCAGAGTTTTCAGGCGATGATCCACCACCGAAAGGTGACGTTTTCTTCCGGTAATGGAGATTTGAAGTAAATTGTCTTATTAATGACCATGAAATATCTCCTAACCAACTGGTTCAGGCAATGAAACGTCCTCTTAGAGGTACGGCTAGAAAGATGCTTGTGTCTTTGAGAGAGAAGCAACTGTAGATTATATTTTATGTAAGCTTGACGTTATGTTTGTCGATGTATCTTCCAAAGGAATGGGAATGCAGGATTGGAAATGGACATGTACATCGAAATGCAAAGAACGACTTGTTGCGACACAAGTTTTGGACAGGTTCGTATTCCGAAAAGTTAAAGATCCAGACTAGGTATATTTACGACTCCATTGCAGACTTCAACAAGTCTTCTTCGGGAGATACGACAAGTTGAAAAGGAGATCTCTTTGACTACGGGTAGTAGTAGACTTGCTCAGCATAACCCGGTTACCCTTGTACATCAGGATGTATTTGAGGAGAGACTTTAATGCATTGAACAGATGCTCGATTCTAAGTTCCAGAATCAGATGGAGTCCATGGAAAAGCGTCTGAATCAGACTTTGGACTATAAGTTGACCAGAATCATGAGTAAACTGTACACTATTGGAACAACTTCTTCCGGATCGAGCAGTGGACATAATCAGAACGGCGCTGGGTAGCGTTATTATGCCAAGGTTAATAGTTCTCGCTGGAAAAGCAGATGGCGTGGTAATCCAAACCAGAACCAGCAACAACGTGACGGGAAATACCAAGCGTCAAACTGACAATTAACCGCCTCTGATAATGGCCGATCGGGGGTTGGTGGTATTAAGAAAGGCCAAAACCTTACTATTAGACATGTTGGCCCTAGCAACACGCATGAGATCCTTTTCAACAATGTTCCTGTTAAAGCATTAATTGATAGTGGATCGATGGTAACCATTGTATCCAACTTGTAACTTGGGTCAAGACATTTCTATTGCAGATGGATCTTCGTTATCAGTAAATGGATGAATTGAGACCTATATTCGTATCCCTTTCTTAGCTGATTTAGACGTTCTTGTACATGTCATTGATGTGTCTGATACTAGTTTTGATAGTACTTGCACTGTAAAAATTGGTACTAACGTAATACGTTGGTGTAAGTCTATCGCAGAGACCGATAACTTTGATTATATTCCTGAGGTATGGTCGGCTTCTTTTACCACCCTTACATGTGATACGATTGTTGCACGTTCCACGAACAAGCGCATCATTAATGTTGGACCATATGAGTCTTTGATTCTAAATGGTATTACCCGCGGTTGCAATAATCTTGCTGTATTCATTGTGCAACCACATGTTGTCAAACTATCAGCAACAGGAGATTGTGTTAAGGTGCCTGTGCACATATGTAATTTGACTGCGAAACCAATTGATATTCGTCCTAAGACTCATATTTGGCATTTAAATGAAGTGAATGTGGTTGATAACCTTTCTTCATGTTTAAGGTCGAAGGGTAAAGGAAGCCAGTCTGATAATCTATCAAAAGTTGCGGACGAAATTTGTGTGTCTATAGAGAGTGATAACCTTTCATTCGAACAACTCTTTCGTTTGAAGACAGTCATTGGTAAATGGAAACATGTTTTCTTAACAGGTACCACCGATATCGGACATACTGATTTAGACAAGCATTGAATCGTAATTGACGATGATACATGTATTCCTTTTAAGGACCCCTATCGGAATATTCACGCAGCTATGTACGAGGAGATCAGACAACACTCGAGGGAAACGTTAGACTGTGGTACTAGTCTGATAGTCCTTACTCTTCAAATGTTGTTCTTGTCTGCAAGAAATATAACTCGCTCCGGTTTTGCACAGAACATTAAACAATAGGACGGGGAAGGATGCGTATATGTTACCTCGTTTTGACGACGCAGTCGATGTCCTGTATGGAGCAAAATGTTTTTCAAAATTGGATCTCCGTTCGTCTTATTGGCAGGTAGAAGTAGAGTAAGGAGACAAACGCAAAACAGCATTTTCTGTTGGTAATCGCGGATTTTACCAGTGCAATAGGATGAGTTTTGGTCTTTGTAATGCCCCAGCAATGTTTCAACGTCTTATGGAGAAATACATGGGCGATATATCTAATATTTATGAACGACATTCTTTTTTTCTCCAGAACCTTCGAAGAGCACATAGAATGCTTATAATCGGTTTGTAATTGTAGCTACTCACAACCTTGAGATCAAACTCTCGATATATGAGTTTTTAAAGTCGCCTATTTCTTATGTTGTATCACAAAATGGTATTGCAGCAGATTCTGCGGAGACCGTAGTAATACAAAACTGGCCAACTCCTACGCATGTTAAGGCGGTGCGTTCTTTTCTTGGCTTTCTAGGGTCGTTTACCGTCGTTTTGTACAATACTTCGCAAAGGTAGCAAAGCCTCTTAACAGTTTGCTCGAGGGTCACGCTCTGAACAAGATCAAAGATGGTTGTCGGAGGAATGTTCCTCTTTCAAATTGTGCAAATATTCAATTCTGTAGTACTATGGCCTTTACTGATAAGCTAGTTCTTTTATAGTGTGTACTCTTGCAGTTTTATTTGCACTCCTGATCAAATTGTCCCAGATATTTGCATTTAAATATTTGCTACTACTTTACTATCAATCAGGTGATCGATATAGGGCCATCTTAGCCCTCTTGTTTACTAAGCAGACATAAAAGTGTTGTTTATATTATTTTGCCACAAAGTGTATTCAGATTGACCTAGTCACCTTTTGTTCTTTGTTATAAAGTTTTCTTTTTTCTCTACGCACAGTATAATTGAAATAATGACGAAGCATGAATTTAGGGATGCAGCCCCATATGAGAATAGAATATCATTATGAATAAAAATATTAACCTTAATCCTTTCTCACATAAAACAAAAATGCAACAGACCATTCTGAAAACATCTAAGCAAAATATATGGAAAATTTATATTAATGAAAATAAAATGATTGATAAGAGTTGAAATAATTGTCTTTAGCTCACCTGAGCACGTTATGCTGAAGGTGAGCTATTGTGATCATCCCATGTCCAGCATCTTTTCGGTTTGCATCATGTGATGTAATGAGTGACATTATCCATCTGTAATTTCTTTAACCCTTTCGCACAGACAACATTGAAATCAGCTAGCCCAAAATATGGAAAAAATCTTATGCTCATGTTTAACATAGGAAATAGGTGAGATGGTATAAAGGACAAGGTTGCATAAGTCTAAACAGTAAGTAGAATAGATAGCACAGTGTTGTAAGATAACATTTCATTTGTTAGGCATTTTAAATTATAATTAAACTATCACAGGCTCTGATTTCTTAGGAATTCCTTTTGTTTGGTAAAGAAATGAAATGAGGAATTTACTATTTGTGACTTTCTTTAAGGACAATCTTGATTGTAAGATAAATGTGTTTAGCTACATTATGAGACGTTATAGTTATAACTGGTAAAACCCCTGGTCTAGCCAAGAGTTTGTAGTTCAAATCACAATGGGGACACTGAAATGACACTGTAGCTAAATACATACCATTTAATCAATCAATTGAAATTTATATTTGGTTTTAGCAACTCTGAGCACAACATGCTCAATGAGAGATTTTGTGATAATCTTCCATCCATGATGCAATATCCATCCGCAACCATTTATTTAAACAACAGCTGCTTTTAAACTACTTGTAACTGAACTGCACATAATTATTTGTTTGGTGTCCTCTTTCAAATGTTCATATTGATTGGTTGAAAAATATTATCCTTATGTGGCATGAGAAAAGGAGAAAGTTGCTTGTATAGTTTCAAAATTATAACACTGTTGCATAAATTGTCTTTAATATATGACCATCCATTCAATTATTCAAGTCATATGTATTAATTAAAAAACAATATTGCCAGGCAGCATCAGAATTTGAGTTCTTGTTTCAAGATAATTTGGCTTAAAAAATTATTATGAGGGCCTTTCCATAGTGGTTCAATGCTGCCAGGAGACATTAGAAAGGGAGTTAAATAACCATTTCCTCTTGAACTGCTTGTCATATGTCAAGATAGTTTGCAAAAATAGTTCTTTAATTCACGCTCTACATAAATTGTTCAAGGGATATTGATTAGTTCAAAACAATGCTGAAATGTGGCATCAGAAAAATGTTAAAATGACAACCTAAATGTTTTTCATCTGCTGCTTGTTAGATTTCAAGATCAGTTGGCAGAAATGTTTTTTTTTCTCTCAAAATATTGATGCAATGATCTAGAGATATATTGTATATGTCAATGCATTTATCACGGCTTTGGGGATATTCCCTCAAACTTCATGGTCATACTTCGATCTATACTATTACAAGCTCATAGGAAAATGTTCAAATTCACTGGTTTTGTAGTCTTTGACATTCGGGAAGTAAGAAGACTCAGCTTGATCTTGAACTCTCAACGTATTTTCAGTATGTATCTGAATTAAAAGGTGATGGCAATGAATAGGTACACACATTTCACATAATCAAAACCAAAAAAAAAAAAAAGAATGAACGGAAATGCGTATGTCAATGGTAAAAGTTTCAAATCAACCTAAGAAACTTTAAGCATAAATGGATCATTTATGAATGGAATATTCACAAATCACGAAAAGCAAAATAGTTAAAATAATATTGATATACATATATATCTGTGTACTAATCTTACACGCTCGTGTTTGTTGGAAGTTCTGAATTATTAATAAATTCTTCCAATAAATGGGGCAGATTAACCGGCTTGTAATAGTATGTAGCTTTTCATTTCATCCGTCGATGAACATGATGTTTATAAACCAAATCAAACTCTGTGTAAACATTTACGCGTACTTAAGCCTACACACACACACACACACACACAAACAAATGACGTCAAACTTTGAGTGATTATTACGTCATTTCTTATGCTATGTCACTATCACTGGTTTACTTATGGAGCGGCCCATATATAGCACATAAAGTTAATATTCCACATTCAGATAGTATCAAACAAGCATGTTTTGTATAATTTACACCTTAAAATTCACAACAATATTGTAGATGTACATTTTCTATAGTATCAGAATGTTCAGTCCCCAATATCTCTGCTCCGAATGTAAGAATTGGTGTGGCCATTGTATCAAAAGCTTAAAAGTATTCTGTTTATGGAAAATATTCAAAATTTTCGTTTATATGATTTGTTGGGGAATATTGCCTTCTTAGCTTGAGCCGCAAGTTTGCATTTTCCAGATGACCACGATGTATATGGAATCAATAACAGGCCCAGGTATTTATAAACAGACATTATTTTAACTTTATACATATAGTCATTTTACCATTACACATCTTTAAAATTTATTCAATTTATTCGGTATTTCAGTAGCAATTGATAAAAGTTTTACAATTTAACAAAGACAATATTGATACACAACAAATAAGCAAATTCACTGACATAAATTGATTGTTCAACAAACACATACTTCTGCATCTCCTCGAAGTTGGCGTTTTCTGCCCCTATTAACGAGCCGTTAGGTGTTGATGTAATCCTTTGCATCATCTAAAGTTGATCAATCTGCTTCCGAAATCGAAACAAACTGTTTGTTTACACAAGAAGTCATTTTGTTGCAAATGTCGTTTGGAAATATTGTAAATACCGGAAGATACAGATGCACAACCTGTTTTTATAAGCGCTTTCCTTCTCAGACTTGGGAAACCAAAATTGTCTATTTTAAGACGCGCGTTCTATGTGACAGTGTCATGTTAAATGGTCAAAAACGTATTGTCAGCATAAAACAGTAAGAAATTACCCATGATGAGTATATGAGAATTTAACACGACAATGCCACATGAGGTTTAATAATTTAATGTGGTATATCGAGGGCTTGCTGTGAAATGGTTGTAACTTAAATTGGTATTGTTTTACCAAGGTTAATCACCTCGCCATAAAGTCTTTTATAAGCATTAAATCATTATTCTTGGTAAACAATGAAAATTTAGGTGCCATTGCTTGTTCTGAGTAATGGCACTTAAATTTGCATTGTTTACAAAGGGGTCAAAATTGCCCCTAAACCAGGGCTTTCAAAATAGGTTTTTAGTTATTCACGCCAAGCCCTTTGATAAAAAGTATGTTTGCTTTGTCATACAATGGTTTTTGCCATTTTTTCTAACAATTGAAATATAAACTAACCTTTTGTAAAAGATGTGATTTTTTCGGAAACACACACTAAATTTATTAATAATTAATTAACAATAATATCAATGTAATATTGGTAAACCATATAGGTATATCTGTATATCACGGTGTTCTTGAAGTTTTAATTGTTTTCAAGTTGTGAATCGGTTTTGCCTGTACCTTTCGATACATTTTCTATAGAGTGCATAATTAATTAGTCATGTATTGCCAATTACAACAATTTGTTTCTAGTCAGTAAATAATCGAACACTAGACTGAAACATTGTCAAAAGCATATTTAATTATAAAGAGCATATCAGTTAGCCATGACGCTACATCTCACATCATACCAAATCATCGCACATCATCTTACATCATATCACATCATCTCGTCAACACAATTTCTATGTTAATTTAACGACCTTCTACAAACGCCTTGTCAATGACCAACTTTAACAGTAATGCCTACATTTACATTTAAGTAAATAGAGTGCCACAAAGGAGTACCTTATGAACAAATTTGAATCCTATTTACTTCAATGTGGTTGCCTAAAGATAACATTTATCGGACAGAATGAGTAAAACAATATTAATTTCACCCAACTCTGTTCAAAAGAACAAGAACGAAATAAAGCCAAAAGTAAAAAATATTTAGTAAAGTAGATAGTAACCACCATTGCAAATACATATAATTGTGAGTGTAGTTTTGTCCGCAAAGGTTCAAACTATAAACGTTCAAAACATAACGTAAATCATATTTACCTCTATGCTGCTGAGTCTTAACGATAATGTACAATCTGTTAATGTTAATACGAGCTGTTTATTGACAGATCCCTCATGAACGTGTGCAGAAAATGTTTCAGTCGTCAATCACTAACCATATGTTACAAAAAAAGATCAATATGCTTTGGGGTAAAACAAAAAGCTTTTATTTTTGATTTTCAGATAATAATGTTTTTGTCAAATATGATAGATATAATGTGGTGGTATGCATTGGTACAAGTTGACTTTTGTGACAGGTGTATATCCAGATAGCATGTGTAGCTACATTGTCTGATCAAGATCTACCCTGTTCACATATTACTTACATAAACTTGTAAGAAACTTCTATCAACTTACGTAGATTGTGATAAGACAAAGCAGATGTACATGCTGATCTTAACCTACACTGTTGTAGAAATGTCAACCAAGGACAGGCTCATTTAATGTTAATTTCTTTACCAAATGAGCCGAGAAAACCAACAGTATGGCCTCTGCGTAATATATCAACCCAGATCAGCCTGCACAGGCCGCGCAGGCTTATTATGGTCGACACATCCTTTCTCAGTTTGATAGAGGTATAGAGTAATGACTCCTGAAACAGAAAATCAACAGGAGGCTTAAATTGTCTGTCCGGGTTAGCATGCGCGGCATGCTTAGGCTGATCCGGGTCGATACTTTAAGCAGAGTCAACGTTTTTGGTTTTCTCGTGGGACGGCTCAAACAGTATTGTCACACACTTGATACAGATCTCTTAATATCAGTTTTGGGGTTAGACGTTTTTTTTTATGGAATCAATCATGCATTTTTCGGCATTCACTGAACATGTACACTTAATAAAAAAGTCTTACCCAAACACCAGAATACACTGATCTGTATCAAACAAAGTCCTAATATGTCAAATCCTTCTGTAATTGAATGTAACTATATTATAAAGAGCTTTCTGTAAATTAATGATACATATAATACGAGGATAAGGTACCTGTACTCTGTCGAATGAATAGATTACACATAATTATGATAATTTACCAAAACTCCACATATCTGATTTGCTGGTGAATGAAAAACAAAATTGAGAGGTATTTCTAACTTTTAACGCATCTACAGGCAGATCTTTGAAAACATGGTGTCAAAAGAAGATTTCGTTCAAAGTAAGCAATTTCTCCTTTTGTCATGTTTTTAACGTCCTTGAATAATAACACTTCTATTAATTGAAATGTCTATTGACATTTATTGCAGGATAAAAACCTACTATGGTATATGGATAAAACCTACTATGGTCTTCTTGATACAACCTACTATGTTGTCCCCAGATAAAACCCACTATAAAACCTACTATGTTGTCTCTAGATAAAACTTACTATGGTCTCTGGATAAAACCTATGTTTTCTCTAGATAAAACCTATTATGTTCTCTCTAGATACAACCTACTATGTTGTCTCTAGATTAAACCTACTATGTTGTCTCTGGATAAAACCTACTATGGTCTCTGGATAAAACCTACTATGTTGTCTCTAGATAAAACTTACTATGGTCTCTGGATAAAATTTACTATGTTGTCTCTAGATAAAACCTACTATATTGTCCCGAGATACAACCTACTATGGTCTCTGGATAAAACCTACTATGTTGTCTCTAGATAAAATCTACTATGTTGTCTCTAGATAAAACCTACTATGGTCTCTAGACAAAACTTACTATGGTCCCTAGATAAAACCTAAAATGGTCTCGAGATAAAACTTACTTTGGTCTCTAGATAAAACCTACTATGGTCTCTAGATAAAATATACTATGGTCTCGAGATAAAATATACTATGGTCTCTAGATAAAATATACTATGGTCTCTAGATAAAACCTACTAGAAACAATAACATCACCTTGTAACAAGTGACAATAATATACTATTGTTGTTTTATAATATTCATATCACTATTTAACAATTTAAACATCTAAACTATCCCTTTGAGAAAACTATTCTGTAATTAATAGTCATCCTAATTATGTCATACTTAGTGCATGCTTTGTAAATATAAATGTATTTATACTTTAATATAGCATCGAATGGAATTGAATTGTAGTGGTCTCTATATGAAACCTACAAACAGTTTAAGAACGACATAAAAACCATACAAAACAGCTTTGATATCTTATCTCGACGAACACCTGTGGACACCAGAATGTCGCTCCATGGGAAACCGATATTTTAGAGTATTGAAATAAAAGGCAGTTACGACCAATGTAGATATAAAAAGCTGTGTAATCGATATATACGGAACATTACGTTGCGGGAGCGATACAAGGGTTTGTATTGCACTACAAGTAGCGTGGAAAAAACGATATCTTACTTGACCGGAGGTCGAGTAAGATATTGATCTTCCCACGCTACAAGTCGTGCAATACGAACTCATTTATCGCTCCTGCAACGCAATATTCCATTTATTATATACCTAGGATCTATGAAGAGAGAAAAAACTATCAAATATACAGATTCAATATATTATTTATTTGGGATACAATTTTGTAATCTTGAAATCAAAAGATAAATGGCGGGTGAATTTACTACAATACTTAGACCACGCTCCTAGAAAGTATGCTAATACGTAAGTCCCGCCCAATAATATCATCAAATTAAATTTCAATTGTTTTGTAGGAGAAAATGACAACATAATCTTGACTTGCGGGGATTTATTAAATGTGACGGTAGGTTTTCGATACATACAATAGAAACAATTTTCTTAAATAGTACTGGTTGTCTGCATATTTTACTACGTAGAGCAGATTCAAAACGGGAACCTCGCTGAAAGTAGTCTACGCACTGTCTGACGTCACAATCTTGTATTTTCACCGCGTGTAGATTTTTAATCAATAATGTCAATCTGTATGTATTTCCACCGGAAAATGTACAGGCATATAATAATTAGTAATATTTACATTCGCACTTTATTTTCTGTACAATAAAAGTTGTGTTCATTTTGCATGAACCGATCGGCCTTTCATGACCTCTGTAGGGATTATGACGTCATTGTTTAGTTCAATATTGCACTCCGATTGGATTAGAGCGACGTCATTTAACCAATGATAAACGACGTTACAATTATCAGTTATTCATTTAAACAAACGTATGTTGTCGGTTAAATTTCTTTATTGTTATTAAAGACTTGTTCGCGAACACTTTTAGGTCGCAAAAAATAAAGTAATGAAAAGAGGAAAATGTAAAAATAAGAATCAATCCTTAAATAACGTTCTCTAGAGAGGGCACGGGTGCTTCTGCGACAAAACGTACATCCAGCAGTGTTACAACAGCATGCCCTCAGAAAGGAACCGAGTATTTTCAGTGAGCTATCGTGATATATATAATTGATTAATACGGAGAGCAAGTATGTATATGGGCCGCTCCATGAGAAAACCGGTGATAGTGACATTGCACAAGAAATGACGTAATCATCACTCAAAGATTGACGTCATTTTTGTGTACGCAGATGCAAACTAACATGTATACACATAGTTTGATTTGGTTTATTAACATCATGTTCATCGGCGGATGAAATGTAGAGCGACATACTGTTACAAGCCGGTTTATCTGCCCAATTTGTTGGAAGAATGTATGAATTATTCAAAACGTCCAATAAACACGAGCGTGTAAGATTTATAGTTAACAGATATACATATGTATATCAATATTTATTTGAACTATTTAGTTTTTCGAGATTTGTGAATTCCCTCTCTGAATGATCTATTTATGCTTTAGAGTTAAATATGTTTCTGAGATAGATTTGAAACGTGTTTTACTATTTAAAAATGTATACGCATTTTCGGTCATTCTTCTTTTCTTCTATTTTTGATTATGTGAAATTCCTATTTATTGCCATCACCTTTCATTCTAAATAAATGCTTAATATAGTTTAACGCTGTAATGGTGTTATACAAGACTGTGTGAAAAAAGTTTATCTGCATCTGCGAAAAGTAAATTGAATAAAACATAGCCCTCAATAAGGTTTTGAACTTGTAGTCATAGAAAAACAAAAGTCTATGACATAAAACCGTGTGAATCGCTTGAAATTGAGGATACAAAATACTTTGTTTTGTGTCATTATTATTTAATTATGTATGTATTTGCGAGCGTTAAAGAATCAGCTTGCAAATCCATACAATTTAATCCGCATCTAGGTGTATAGGTTATATAACCCTTTGTTATAATTCGGATCAACAGTATACACCTGACTCACGTTTGATGTATGTGCGGGTAGATCGTACTATACACTTGTCGAAAACACCCTAGACAGTAGAAAAGAGCTCAATCTATTAGGTACACAGCTAAACTATATTACGTTATGGCTTACGTGATTTGTAAGAGAGATTGACTATGAAATATTTCCTCAACGGGTGTTTCACTTGCAGGAGGCTGATCTGGAAATATTTTTGTTTCATTCTGCATGTACTATATCAATCTGCATTTATAAAAGAAGATACATACTATATATAATCAGTTTATGATGCGTGTTTCATTCTCGAAAGCCGTAAACAATTTGGTTTCAATTTTCGTAGACTTACATTCATGTACATGGATTATGTATAAAAGTAAAATGCATACGGTGCAATGCATTACAAGCAAATTTAACACATTTTCAGTTTCGATTTTCAATTATATGACCGGATAGAAAAAACAACGTTAGTGGCATATTTAACGAGTGTAGATCTAGATCAACCCGCATATCTTAGTCTGATCTTAATTTCAACCACCGGAAAATTAGTCACAAACGCTTCCGAGAAGTTTACGTTTGAATGTAAAGTGATAGTTTAACCAGTGACAGTAGTCATCTTTCGAAAACAAATGTCATGTGATATCTAAATATACAATCCTGCTCATTTAGTGGCTATCTAGATTGTGACATGGATTGAGATCATGGATCTTATATTAAAATGGTTTGTATAAGATGACAAGAAGGATCTTGGTATCGCTGTCCATGTTGTTGTCTACTGATCTCCAGAAGCAACAATGATTCTAGATAATGAAAGATCGGACTGACGGTTGTTATCTGTTCTGCATCCAAACAAAATGAAATATGGTATATAACGTAGGAAATTAAAGTAAAGTTATGCTATATAATTATATAAATATGGTAATATCATATTCATGAATGTGCTACTAATGAAATACTGATAAGCTTATACATTTGCTCAGCCTGGTCAGGATTGCCCTTGTCCATTCAGTTGTACATTCTTCCTGAGAGTACGTTTGAACGAAATGTTAAAAGCCAACTTAAGTATGAAATATAAATGAAATTGGCATTGATTTTGTCGTTATCTAGTTATCCCAGCTATCATTAAGCAGACTGTTGCAGATCTGAATGTTTGATTTGAGCAAAATACACATGAACATGTTGTTATCTATTTATCCAAACTGTCATGTATTCCCCACTGACGAACCAGGTGTTGTTTTGATTAAAGGATTTTCAACAACGTCTCCTCTGTTCGGAGGTCCAATTTCGAATAGTACGAGGATCCTTGCCCCCAGATGTACATTATTTTTTCAAAAATTCAAACAATCACAGAGCTCAATGTAAATAGACCCAGGGTTATATTGAGATTTCGGCCACTGGTATCAACCCATATGGAAAAAAACGGGCTGGTAATATACCAGTGTAATCTTGGACAGCTTCATCCCCGAAATGGGAATGCCCAGACAAGCTCTGTTGAATTTCAACCGTTTTACTACATGTTACTCTTGCTAAGTTTAGCAACAATGTAACAATGCTTTAAAGGAAATTAGTTATAATCTATAGGCATATAAATAATAGATATGTGCATATTTTATTATAAATTAAACAATAGTTATATATATAATAGATATGTGCATGCTGTACTATATATTAAACAATAGTTAAATAAAACAACATATATGTGCATGTTGTACGATATAGTAAACAATAGTATAACATTTATCCTCTTTGCCCCCGCCAATCCCCCATAAGGAAAAAAGCCAATAAAGAAAAAAAAAATGAATTAAATATTAGATAGTCTGCAAACCAATAGTCCGAAAACAATAATAGGAGAGCTACTCGCCAAGTGCGAGGGTAACCAACGCCAACCAACAACAACAACATACGCATTTTCGTTCTTTTTCTTGGTGGGGGGTAACTATGTGAGATGTGTGTGTATACCTATTCACTGCCATCAACTTTCAATTCAAATACCTACTGAATATATTTTAACGCTGCTATGATGTTATACAAGACTGTATGAAAAAAGATTACCTGCATCTGCGAAAAGTAAATTGAATTATATGAAGCCCTCAATGAGGTTTTGAACTTATAGTCATAGAAAAACAAAAGTCTATACAATAAAATCGTGTGAATCGGTCAAAATTGCGGATACAAAACAAATTGTTTTGTGTCATTATTATTCAATAATAGATGTATAACTGAGCGTTGCTTATTGAAAACCAAACCTTCATGAAACCTTAAAGAAACAGATCAGCTTGCAAATCCATACAATTTAATCCTCATCTAGTGTATAGGTAATATAATCCTCTGTTATATTTCGGACAACAGTATATACCTGGCTCATGTATGTGCGGGTATATCTTAATCTTCACTTGTCGAAAACATCTTAGACACTAGAAAACAGCTCAATCTAGTATGTTCATAACATACCGACTCCAGTTAAACAGTGGTATAAGTACTATATTGCGTTATGGAGAGATTGCTCATGAAATGATTTCTCAACGGGTGTTGCACTTGCAGGAGGCTGACCTGGAAGTATATGTGTTTCATTCTGCATGTACTACACCAATCTGCATTTATAATAGAAGATATATAATATGTATACTCCGTTTAAGATGCGTGTTTCATTCGTAAAAGCCGTAAACAGTCTGGTTTCAATTTTCGTAGACTTACACAAAGGTACATGGATTATGTATAAAGGGAAAATACATAAGGTGCAATACATTAAAAGCTTCGATTTTCAATTATTTGATCAGATAACAAAAAAACGTTCGTGAAATATTGAACCAGTGTAGATCTAGATCAATCCGCGTATCCCAGTATGAAGATATAGTTATCAATACTTTCGAGAAGTTTACATTTGAATCCAATTACATGATTGCATAGACCAGTCTTTTCTCACACACATAAGTTAGAAATATCATGCATACCTCATATATTTGTTTTTATGGTGTTTTGTTGTTGTTGGTTTTGTTTGGGGGGAGGGTGGTGGGGGGTGGGGGCGGGGGTTGGGGGCCGAGGATTTACATGCGTCACTCAGTTGCATAACCATAAAGTGATAGTATAACCAGTAACAGAAGTCATCGTTGGAAAACATGTCATTTAATTCTTATAGTAAACAAGAAGAATTTTGATGCAAAGCATCAAAGACGCCGCGCATGATTTTGAAGCATGACTTAAAGGAAGCAGATGCAGTTCAGTACATTTAAATAACCTGTGCAAACAGTCAGGATGTAAATATTGCGAAGAAGAAGGCCAAATGTCCCTTTATTTTAAACAAGAAGGCCAAGATGTGCCTATATTGCTCAGCTGGCTACCATAGCCTATATAAAAAGGTTACCAAGAGCAGAAAGGGTCAATATTGACGTAAGGATTAAAGGTTTTATATGCTACGATCTATGTGATATTCTGCATGTGAAGTTTAGTCGTGAAATGACAAGTTTAGTCCTGAAACCATTTGGTTTACAGTTTGCTTAACATTCACTGCAACTATAATGTATCATACAAGCTGAAGTTTCTCAAGTTGTTTTTTTACAAATAAACTGTTTTAAATCCTCTAACTAGATCAATTAGATAATAAAAAACATAGTTGCTTATATATTAACATACATTGAGGTTTGTTGCCTCTAGTTATAAGTTAAGTCTGACACAAGCTTTGGAAGGAGAGGGGGAATTATATTCTCCTTCCAGTTTAGCAGAAGTATGCTAGCAAACACGGGAGAATATAAACAAAAAATACGAAGTAATTTAAAAGAAATTAAAGATATTTATGATCAAGATTGAGCATTATAAAAGTTTACATGTATAGTCAACATATAGCAAGAAATATTAAGTCTGTTTTGTTTGTTTGTAATGTCACTTTAATCGCTTTGAACATGCCAGTAGAAAACTGAAATATAAACAAAAGAAAATGGTCAAATCAGTTCCCCAAGAGCAAAGGGCGAAAACCAGTCGGTATGAATCGTTCATCTGGAACGATACATGAAAAACCGAGAACGAATCCAATGAATTGTAGAAATCGGATGAAATCGTAAAAACAGCGAAGTATTCATAGCCGAAGGAAGTAGGGACAACTTAATTACTCTATGGGAACTGGTGACACCTTGTCATCTATTAAATAAGAATGACCAAAATTGCCAATCGATGACATGCTGCATTTACAAATAATAGAATAGGTCACGTTACGGCCCTGCCTATTGCATAGTTGCGTAAACGTTGTTTTTACAGTTTCTAGAATGATACTGTAATATGTAGTAATTAAAATAAATCATCATTGATTTTTTAAAGATTACCCATTTATTAAAAAATCTCAATATTTTAAATAGGCAAAAACATCGCCAGAAACGTTTTTCTGAACTTTGATGAATCGGGTCGTAGACTAAACTAAAAACAAGAGCACCGCCTGCGGATGCCTGACGCTCGTCTCATATTATCCTTTTACGGTTTATTTATTTTATATAAAACATATTCAAATTCGGAAGGAATATTTACATATTTTAATGACCGCACACAACTGCTATTTTTCAAGTATTGAAACAAGATTAACTGTGGCCGATCTTTCATTATGTTGGCATCATGTAAAATAGTGTACACCACCGCTGCATGGCAGCATTACATTGTATTGAAAAGAAGAAAAAATACCCTTTACGTTTACACACAGTCTAGAATGAATAATGGGTTGAATATTGCTAGAAAAAACTCATAGTAAAAACAACATGTTGTCACCGTATTAACAGAAGTATCGTTGAAAGTACACTTATCAAACATGAAAGATCGGCCTGGTGTTCTGCATCCAAATCAAGATGCTACATGGTAAATGCCATAGGGCATTCATGTAGATTTATGCTATATTATATATATATGGTAATATTATCTTCATGAATGTATGACTAATGGAATCCTGATAAGCTTATGCATTTGTTCAGTCTGGTCAGGATCACTCTTGTCCATGCAGTTTAACATTCTTCATGAGAGAAAGTTTGAATGAAATGTTAAAAGCCAACTTAAGTATGAAATATAAATGAAATCGGTATTGATTGAACACCTCTGAAGGACGGTTTGTTATCGCATGACACATCGACTTGTGTCGTTATCTTTTTATCCCAGCTGTCATGAATACAGAATATTGCATATCTGAATGTTTTATTTGACAAAAACACACCTGAACATGTTGTTATCTATTTATCTATTTATGCTTGTATCCTGCTCTTTGTTTGATCATATTTCTAATGTTAGGGTTCTTGATAATGACCATTCTGTCCATTTTCCGATATGTTGTATATTATCATCATATAAAGCCGATGAACCTATTAATGATAATATAAATGAACATGAGATGTCAGTTTGGAATAAATTTAAGTGGAACATGGAATTCAAGGATGTGTTCATAGACAAACTTAACAATACATATGTATCCTTTCAAAACAAATGTAATAACCGTCCTGATTCTCAGAGTTCCTCATTCTTGACAGATTGTGTAGATACCTTTAAATGTGCTGCTGATGTAATGAGATGTAGAACATCAGATCCGAGCTATACACATTGGAATAACCCATGGTGGAAAAAACCCATAGTGGAATGTTCAATGTACACTATGTAAACATGATAAGCATAAAGCTCTTTACTAAGTCAGGAGATCCAACTCTAGGGCCGATCTCATTCACTACAAAATCAAACGTAACAAATTTAAGGCGCTACATGTATGTAAACAGTGTAAACAAATTTATTGCAAAAGTAAGAGAACTAAACTTATTGATTCCGGAAATGACAATCAGAAATACTGGTCAATGCTGAAAAATTGTAATAAAGTTTAATATATCTCTAATAATTATATTCCCAACACTGACTGGTACGACCATTTTAATTTACTTTTGAATACTGATGTACTGGATAGTACAAGTAATGGTACCACATTTTCTGTCTTAGCATTACTCATGTACAAAGCAACCGAGCACCGGGTCCAGACGGAATCTGTATAGAAATGTACAAATGCACACTTGTACTGACTTATCTTAATAAGTTGTTTTTTAATATATTTGAATCAGGTAATTTCCCACAAGTTTGGGGTAATAGTATTAAAACACCTGTTCACACAAAAGGAAAAGTAACATATCCTAATAATTATCGAGGTATCTCCTTAATTGATACTCTGTGTAAAGTGTTTGTACATCTTATCTAGAAGGTTAACCTTATGGTGTGAAGAGTATAACATTATTGATGAAACGCAAGCTCTGTTTAGGTTGGGATATTCAACTACGGATAACAATTGTATTCTAATGTCATTAATACAGAAGTATTGATCAAAATATACAGGAAGATTTAATTGTTTATTCATTGACTTCATTCGATAGTATTCAACATAGAAAATTGTGGGATGCTTTGCAAGAAACAATATCAATGGACTTTTTCCCAATGGTTTTCAATGTACTCACAACTTGTAAAAAGTGTAAAAGTTAATGATAAACTTACAAGCTATTTTAGTGGTAAAACGGGTAAACATCTTATTCTCTTTTTATCAATGACCTTGTTTTGTTGCGTAGATCCAAATATGATCTTATTTCCTTTTTATCAATGACCTTGTTTTGTTGCGTAGATCCAAATATGAGCGTAGTGTTTTTGTCTCTGAATATGTTGAAGAGTTATACGCCCTTATGTTTGCAGACTACGTTGCAACTTTGTACTACACTGTCCGTGCACTACAAAGGCAAATCGATATCATCGATCAATTCTGTACATCCACAAATATCATTCTCAATCTAGATAAATCTAAAGTCGTTGTCTTCCCTAATGGTGGAATACTTAATAGACTGTCACATGGTAATACAAAGATAAACAAATGGAGACTATACCGTTCTATGAATATCTGGGTCTTTATATCACTTCTACAATTTCCTGGACAAAAACATTAGAAACATTGTCACAACAAGCGATGAAATAATTACTTATGTATTTCGATTTCAGCGTGTGTATGGAAGAGTTTCAAATAATTTGATACAACTGTTTAGCCTATTCTATGCTACGGGTCTCAATTTTCTGTTTATAAATATTCTGATAAAGTTGAAAGAGTTCGTATAAAATTTTGTAATCAGTATTGTAATCTAGCAAGAAATACATCGGAACCATTTTTTTAGGTCTACGTATTTGTACATTTTACATTCATTATTGTATTAACTACTGGCTAAACGTAACTCGCATGGAAAACCATAGGTACCCGAAGCACTGCTACATGATGTTTAAATGCCTCGATGAGGCAGGTGAAAATATATGGGCAACCTGTAATCAGAAATCTCCCGTTTATGCATGGATTTGGGTATGTATGGATTTTACAAGACATAGGTAACGATGCTCAATTTATTAAGCATTTCAAACAACGGATTAAAGACTGCTACTTACACAATTGACATATAGATAAAACAATGCGGGAAAAGGATAACATTACAAATATTTCAATTTGTTATTACTGAAACTCAGAGCTATATTTAAATTCATTTTTATCTTTTATCTTACGCAGGATATATATAGTAAATTTTAGATGCTCGAACCATGACCTTATGATAGAGAGAGGTAGACAACTATTGATTCAAAGAAATGACCGTTTTTGCCCTTTATGATGAAACAACTTTTTTTTTATTATAACAAATTAAAACAGAATATTGCATATCTGAATATAAATAAGAGAAAATGAGAACATGATAACACATATCATCATTTGTTAGATTAAATTTGGTTATATAACAAGGCATACTTCGATTGTGATGCAAGTTTGTTTTTGTTATTTGTTAAAAGTCATTCAACACTTAAGTTATACAACACAGATAGACCGGAGCTTTCGTAGTACTATCCAAACAACCAAGAGTACTAAAGAGTGGGTTTGACTATAGTCAATTGAGAATTGGTAATGCCGACAGGAACTCGGACAGTGATCTCAGATCTTTACGAGATTGCTATAATCACAAACCACACAGGTTTGAGGAAATCGGATAAATTTGAAATAAGACCTCGCTAAACAATTACTATCAGAAAAGCCGAATCTAAATGCATGCAATTCATTTCCTTCGATATAGTAGATCTAGATTGAATATATTTTCCTGATTTGTAAGCAATCGATGCACCCGGCGGATTTCAAATAATCATGTGGATGCATAGAATTAATGATCGTGTAGCAAAGGAAATAAGACCCCAGCAGTATTTCATACATGTACTTGTGTTTCAGCACGACCCTAACATCTTGTTCAAAAACGCCGTGCTTTAAATTGCAGCACCATTTGATGTAGTACTGCTTTACGGCGTCAATATTCGTCATACGAAGTTCACACATATACTGAACAAAATAAGAAACTTCCGATTTCTACACATAGTGTTTGTTGTGTTAAAGAAATAATTGTGTAAAGTTAGTAGACATGTAATATTAGCCTTGACCTGTGTTATTAGGATTCATGAATTTTATCGATGTTATTTGCACTGTTAATGTCGATAACGTGAAACTCGATTTGCACGTGCATAATTTGTTCAACATGTCCCGTGTGGTATTCGGTCAATTTGTTTTGCTTGTCTTACTGACATTGTTGTCAAGTGAACGAAAACGCTCCAAAATTTGTAAAAAAAATAAAATATTTCATGCCAAGAATACCCAATAATTTACGCGAACGTGTGATTGGCATGATTGATGCTGGCATGTTGACAGAAGACGTTGCAAGGCATGTTGGGAGTTCTAGTCGAGCGATACGAAATCTTCGCGCACGATTTCGAACGACAGGACGCATCGACGACTTGCCACGTAGTGGACGTCCGCGTGTTACAACACGTGGTCAAGACCGTTATATAATGAACACTCATTTGCGCAATCGATTCCAAACTGCCACTGCTACTGCTGCTAACACACCTGGACTTCATAATAACCGAATCAGTGGTCAAACTGTTCGTTATCGTCTGCGGGGGAACGGTTAACACGGACGACGTTCTTACGTCGGGTGCGTTTTAACACAACGTCATCGTGTAAATCGTCTTAATTTGACACGTTTACACACTCGTTGGATACGACGACACTGGAATACCGTTCTTTTTTCGGATGAATCCAGATTTTGTTTACATCGTACTCAAGAGGTGGTCATATCCGTTATTGAGTGTTATTTTTGTTTTTAACACCGACCTCACTTGGTCAAATTTCCCCCATTTTCTGTTAACCTTTGGCCATCACATTTGCACGAAACGATGCATCATGAACACTCTTTAAAAGCATATATAACAATGACTCCCCATATTTGTTTTCATCCAGCTATACTCAAGCAAACTTAGCGGAAGTTTCTTTTTTTGTTCAGTATATATATAACAAAACTAGACATGTTGGACTATATTAACATGTAAAAATCCCAAAATCGAAAATGCTGTCAATATCACCGGTTTTCTCATGGAGTGGCCCATATATAATGTCGTGACACTGGAGTGACATAGTCCTCTCTTTAAACTTATATACTCATCAATTAAAACTGAAATGATCATACTTATTTTACATTTAGTTCACAGCTAAGACCATATCATGTTCGAATGCCCTGTGTTTGTCATGTGTTTGCAGGCTGTTGTGTATTTATACAAATGAAACCTCTCATATAGAAATACTCTGGAGCATATTTTTTTTCTGTAAAGAGGTAAAGCGTCCAACTCGGATACCGGCAGTTGCGTGCTCGATCCCCTGACAGGGACATATCAAATACTTTGAAATGGTAGTAATGGATTTTCCATATTTTGCGCTGAGGGTTGTTTGGACAGCTTGAAGACTAACTCACGACGAAAATTGTATGACACTCCGTTTCAGTCTTATAAGTATTAAGATATCTGCAATATAAATCATTATATATACTCGAACGAAACAAAACGTAATACAATTTACATAACTTTGGTGTTCTTGACGCAGCCTTTGTTAACTTTGCTGCAAAGCAAAACTTGTTATGATAGTAACTTTAGTATACTACATACAATTGTGCTATTTGTAAATGAAATAAAAGAAGAAACAATGTTTTTGATTTTACTGGGGGGTTTTAAAACCCTTTTCCATTGAATTTGCTTCAAAATTAGCTCAAACTTTTGCTCCACCTTTTTTATTTTGACGCCTTCTTTACAATTTTGCGAATGTGTTGCCGAAAGAAAGAAATTGTCCAGGGGCTGCCCTGCTTGCTATCAAGTTTAATACAAATTCGTGACTCAAGTTGAGATTATAATTTATAGCAAATAAGCTCGGAAAATCTAATATGTACCCTAGTAGAAGAAACAAACTATCTTATGATTGCAATATTTGAAAACAAATATCATCATTTGTCTTGGGTTTTAGCCCCACTTTAGCATTTAGTTCGAGGTGAGCTACTGTGATACGTTCACATGTCCCTACAAAAAACTGTTGCTTCTTAATCAAAGGACAAGTTTCATTATAATTTCACAGGAATATTCATTATGTCGTCCTCGGAAATGCCTAAACTTTAAAAATGTTCTTGTTCTAAAGGACTGACTCGTCTTTAAAATGATTTGGCACAAATGTTTCCAGGGGTACCTTCTATCATACTAGTTCGGATATGTATCAAACATGGCCACTACGAGGCGGTTTCACTTATAGTAAAAGCTTTAAAAATATATTCTTGTCTAAAAGCATATGCTCAATTTGAAATAATTTGGCACAACTGTACCTTGGATGACCCTCTACCAAGAAATATCAAGTTATTCTAATCCGTGCAAAACATAGATGTGTTTAACTTGTATGTATTTAGTAGAAACTTTCAAATAATAAAGTTACTGGCCCGATTTGAAAAGGTTCATTAGTAATTTCGTAGTAACGGCTTTCCTTGCTGGGCGCTTATAGTTGTATGGTTACGACTAAATCGCTGGTGTTAGGATAAATGACCCGTAGTACTCGTAATTTACCCAGAAAACGCCAAAATATAACTGACAAATTGTTGAAAGCGGAGTAAAAAACCAACCAAAACAAATCCATTCTTTCGTGGTAGTTTCTTTTCTTATATCAAGTTATACTTGTTTATAACATATATTGGAGGCGGATATATTGTACTAGAATATTTTGGAATATGACACGTGTATACAGGTACAATCTTCAATCATTGCATGCCAAAGGTCAATTTTAAAAATAATGAAGTATGCCCTTCGCCTTACAAGGAAGGCTTTAACATTTGGAAAATTCAAATTGTATTTGAGCGATGTTTTGCTACTTAGGGCCTTATAGCATGTATGTTAAACCATTGTTTTAAATGGAAGTAATGTTTTTCCCATGTTGGCGACTGTCATACTGATGTCAGGATGTCAGTAGCTGAAGCAGGAAACGCCGTGATATTACTTAAAATTGTACGTAAAACACATTGCAAACAAAGTGACATGCAAGGGTCAGCTATTTACTTCTACCAGTGGCAAATAGGTTTGACATCATACAACGATGTTCATATATAATTGCCATACTACGAGAGTTACGATATAAAATAGCCTACGCATATTATAAGCGACCTTTAGAGGTTTTGCCAATCATGATTTTAACATCATAATACAAGCATAGTGTCAATTTTCTTTACGATTCATAACTTTGCCGAGTAAATTGAAAGAAGGTGTTCTGCATGTGCATATGGGATGGATGTATTAATGACTAGATGGTTAATAGGGAATTTTTAATCAGACGGCACGGTGGCACAGATCTGAGTCGTCACTGAGTATTTTCGAACGTTTTGTTATCCAATAATACGACCCGATATGGTCCTCTATTTGACCTGACGTGGTTTTAAAGCTGTTACAAGATATGTAGACCTCATTGATGAGTATTGTCATTGATTTTTTTGTAATTGTAATACGTTTTTTTTTTTTCGGATTTTGATGGTTACGTTAAAAATTTAGATGGTAAACGTCTAAATTATATCGCACTATATATTTGGCTTTTAATCTTTTTAATAGCAGATAATATATCTATATGAATTTAATTTACTTCGAAATCACGACCAATTTTAAGAAAAATACTGTGTACTCAGATCTTGCATTCGATTATCTTACTGGTCGGAAGCACATTTCTCTCGGAATTGACCAATCAGAAGTCTTTTTTTAACGCAGAGTTCATTTCTGTGTATTTTGTAGTCTCGAGCGGTGTTTCCTTACGTTATAAAACGGTTACTAGCCTGTTGTTTTGAGCTATCGTTACGAGATATTTAAATGTTAAATGAAACCTTTCCCACTTGCATTTGTACGCATTTTTTGGACATCTGACTCAGGCGGATTCCTACCACTCCCATGATATTTTTAATTCTATTTAATAATAACAATTTTCTGAATAGAGATTTACCATACTTTCATTAAGATCCTTTCAATATGGCCTTCTGCAAAATTGATGTATTTGGGAAAGAGTTAAACCCTTGAATCGAACTGTAATAATTGTGAAATCCTGTTTTAACTGAGTCTAGATTCGAGACATCCGCGGTTATAGTTTTATCTTTGTGGAAGGTAACTATTACACTATAGAGTCAGGCATACCCCAAAAATGGCATTCACATTGGACATGGTGTAGGAAGTACACATCTCAAAGAAGATTGCGTCAATATTTATATATTGATATCAATCATCAATTTGTCTTGGTCAGCTGTAAATTTTACGGAAATCAATTGTATGTTTACTTTTTTCTTTATACGCAATTACGATATACTCCAGACATGGAGGTAACTAGCTAATGATTTACCGGTTCATATGTGTTCACTGGACTAAGACCTATGAGTTATTACATAGTGAGTTGGTGTTTTATATCCAGGTTATTTCAAAAGATATCTGAGAAAAAAAAGAAAGGCATGGTTGAGAAGTTTGAATTTCTTGTGCAAGAATTGGCCAACAATAATGACACTCTGGTAGACTATTGTGTTGGTCATTGTATGCGAAACATACTGTCAGACTTGTCAGGGCACTAAGCGGATGGAATGTGAGGAAGGAATGTAAGTAGTACGTGTACAACACTTATGCTAGTCAAGAGTTACCTGCCCCTACCATTTCATTATACGGTCAGGAATATACCAATACTGGCGATGACCTTTGGGTCAAAGGCTATAGAGTCAACCGAAAGTAGTTTGCTTCTTCATTAGTTCCTAAAAACATGTTGTATTGGTCCACTGTAACGTTTACGAAAATATCAATTGTATATTTACTAAGTAATATATATGGTATAGCAAAGTAAAAGGGCAGGTGACCAAACTAGTCACCAGTGTTGGTTCATGCCAGACGTACTAGTTTACTACTTGTGTACGTCGGTCAACTACCAGATAACATTAAGCATGGCTTTGTCAAACCTTCTCGCCGTACCACATGGTTATCCCTAAATGCCGATTCTCGTTCGGAGGATCCAGAAATAAAAGTTGCTATAGGAAGGTAATAACAGGTTGTCCGACTATTCGGGGTTAATGTTTTTAACTTTAAACGTATTGTCAGACGTCTGCAAGAGGAAGGACGGGTTACTGCCGACAGAGATCAGATCGTCTGCCTATTAGGTCACGGCATCTGGATAGGACTAATTGTCTGACTCACATGGGTAATTGATACCTTTTTGTGACCGAAGCAGCCTTAGCATGTTAAGGAATTGAATGCGCTGGCTGTGACTGTGGGCACGTCGAGCGAACAACTAACTCGAGAGCATCGCAGGCGTCGTTTGGATTGCGTGGGTGCAATAAGTCCAATAGAGTACTCCTATGAGTTAATAGAGACAACATGTTTTTAAGATATTACACCTATAAAACAGCAGGCAAATAGGCAAATAAATGACAAAATGAGTTCTATAAAAACAGATAAGATTTAGATGGCAATATTACAATCATTGAACGATGGTGTTAACAATTATGAAAACTCATTGACATCTATATAGTATGAAGCTGAATTTTGCGTGGTTACAAATGTAAAAACACGTTATTTAAATATAGATTTGGATATACATGGATATTCCACGATATTTTCATCAGAATGTTTAAGAATTGAATTATTGATTGTTTTTACCAAAATTGGATTAAAGCTTTAAATAGTTCAAGTAGATGTTTTCATTATACAGATTTTAAGACTCTGCTAAACGTTTAGAGATATATTTAATTATATATACCTTATAAACATAAACGCAAATAGAGATTTGTAGACACAATACAACACCAAGAGAGAATCGTATTTTGCGCATTGTTGCGATAATGAAAATTAATTTAGTCTGCGATTACCATGCTTTCTTTGTATTTAAATAATTATAACAATATTCGATCTGACTATTGATTTAATTGGTACCATGATGGAACAACTGTAAATTATTCCTATGCTCTTTTAATCTCTTAATCAATATGAAACACTTCGTAAATTACGTTGCTATGAACGCCGTTTTCTAGCTCAAATAACAGATCAAGGGAAGTAACTGTGTTAATATAGATGCTAAGTTTTTCTAGATAGATTCCCGTGACACAACCGTGTTATTATTGTATTTATAGTGTATGGAATGTATTTTGGGCAGATGTCTTTTGAACTTTTGTCTTTGAACACCAGGCTATCGAGGAGGTCAGCTACTTCTGTCCTTTACTGTGTCCATTTACCCTATACCATGTGCTTACCTGAGTACCATGTCTCTGAAGAATCCGTCGTGGCCGAGTGATTAGCGTTAGGAATGGATGAATGAATGAATGAATGAATGGGGTTTTAGGGCCCGTCGTCATTCTGGGCGCTTTATAATTCACTATCTATAAATGATGAAATAATTAAATTGAAACATAAACAACGAGTTTATCAGACAAAACAATCTGACATGATGTATGCGATACTTAACACTAATATAAAACAACATGCAAGTCAATGTAAAATAGGATATAAGCAAACAAGCAAAATATGACTATGTAATACATTTAGATAAACAATATCTGCAAAAGCACAATTAAGAAGTAATCATATCTTATTAAAAATATCAATTTCCTTAAGAAAATCAAATCAAAGTTCAGGTTTGACAGACTCAAAGAGCTGACGCATACTTTGAGCCTTGAAAAATCTATCCCGTATTAAGGCGAAATCAACACATTCCAGAAGAATGTGCAGTACTGAAAGTTGTGTAAAACATGGAATACATTGAGGTGCTTCCTCACCTTTCAGTAGGTATGCATAAGTTAACCATTTGTGTCCAATGCGGAAACGAGCAAGAACAATTTCTTCTCGGCGACAGCATCTCAAAGCTGGCAACCACTCACCAAGCACAGGCTTAACTGAGTTGAGTTTATTATTAACCTGATCATTCCAGTCATCTTGCCAATAATCGTGAATTAAAACAATGAGTAAAGGTTTAAAATCAAAATAAGGTAATTTAAAACGTAATATATCTTGTGAAAGAGCAGATTTTGCAGCCGGATCAACAGTTTCATTGCCGTGAATGCCCATATGACTGGGGATCCAACAGAATACTAATTGTGCTGATTCACAAATACGCGATAGCTTAGACAAGAGGTTAACAATAATAGGGTTCTTTATTTTGTCATTCTGAAGTGCCTGCATAGCAGACAATGAGTCAGTACAAATAATATATCGCCAATAACATTCGGATTCAATATGGTCCAAAGTCAAATGCCTTTAACTCGGCAGAAAATACAGAAGTATCTAGCAACCGAAATGTTATCAAATCGCCATCAGGAAGTGCGGCGGTTGCAGCCCTTTTGCCATCCTTAGAACCATCTGTATACATACACTCAAAGTTGTAATGTGTATTTTTAATTTCCATATACTTGGATTTAAAAACAATAGGATCTGTGCAGGCTTTTTTATCGGTCGCAAGGTCATAATTGAATGATGGACTATTTAGAGTCCAAGGTGGAGCATTTGTAATCTCTTGCTTAGCGATGTCGTCAAGATCAATATCAAGCTTAGCAACTTCTGAACCGTAACGGATACCAAAAGGCGGTATTACCCGTTCATTCTTTAAAAAATAATTCCTTAATACTGCATAGCTAGTTTTTGTCGGCGTAAAGATAAGGATGATTCATTGGTATTCTACATGGAGACTTTTGACGGGTGAGGTTCGAAAAGTGCCCATGGCTAGCCGTAAACCCTGATGGTGAATGGTATGAAGTGTTGCAATGTATGACTTTCGTGCAAAGCCATAGACAATGCACGCATAGTCTAATTTATATCGTATTAATGACCGGTAAAGTCTCAAGAGGACTTTACGGTCAGCTCTCCAGTCCATATGGGACACAACGCGTAACAGATTTAAAGCTTTTTGGCATTTATTTTTAAGATATTTAATGTGAAGAATAAAAGTCAGTTTCGGGTCGAATAATAGACCAAATAATTTAAATTCAGACACAACCTCAATAAAAGCGCGCCATCTAGTGTTAAATAAGGATATATGTGGTGTTTACGAAGTTGAAAAAAGTGCATACATTTGGTCTTGCTTTTAGCAAATTTAAAGACATTTTCGTTTGACCACTTTTGCAAATTATTTAAAACTTGTTGCAATTGTCTTACAATTGTATGCATATTTTTTTATCTGTAACAATCAGAAATCGTCAACATATAAAAAACATTTAACGCCAGGATTAACAGATTTGATAATGTTAAAATAATGCATAAAATTATACAGTTTTCTTACTACTTATCTTGCGCTTTTTGGTAGAGTTGCTAAATCAATGGGTAACGGAACTCAATGAAAATTACGCTTACTCAATATTTATTCAAGAACTCCGTATCAAAATGTTCACCTCCAACTCGGACTGCATAAAAGGAACTTGTTTTTAGATCCACAATTATTCCTGAATTAATTAATCTTGTAGAAAAACAAAGTCATAAAAATTAAAACATGGTCCATAATTGACCTTTTTAGTGGTCACATTGAACTGGGAACGATCAAAGAAAATGCCGCCCTGTTTCTTCAAATTCCTAAACGACACATGTGCTTATGTAATCACTCTTCGTTGACACCTAAAGTGAATGGACTTCCTTAAAGTTACTTTTTGGATCAATTCAAATAACCTGACGAGTGGAACTTAATTAAATAAGATTAAAATAAAATGAGTTTCAATTGTTTCGTGAGGAAATAATACTCATGGTTTTGTGTCAGTTTCCAATGGTTTTGAAACTTATAAAATTCCAATCATAAACATGTTCATAAGTGTGGGGGGACCACTCATTAAAACTAAAATCGACTGGACCTGATTATAATTAATTCATTACCGGTAGTAGAAATAAAATGTGCAATATTTTTAGACTAGTGTCAGTCAAGGTTAGACAATAAATTTCTGTTTAAGTAGGTAGAAACTGATAGCAAATGCATTCCATACAGGATATTTTTGAGCGAAATCTGTCTAACCTCAGTTTTGACCTAGATGATCTAATGATCTAGATTGTAGACCAATCAAATGTTGTATTTAATGAATAATGTCGAAGAAATAGAGGAATGAAACGTTTTGATTGGTTCATAGTTAAGTTGGCGATCCAGAGAGGGGCACTAATCAGGCGAAGTTTTGAAATACTAACCTTTAATTGTTTTCCTTAAGAAATAAATTTCAGTGAAAAAAATCAGTGAAAACGTTCGAAATATAGTATTCAAGAGCAAATTATTAATTACTTTTGAAACATGATAAATTTTCAGTTATTTATCGTCAATTGAAACTTATACTGTGTAACATAATACACCTCTTGCGAGCATCGCGTCATCTCCAGTCATGTGATGAATTCTCGGTCTAATCTATTGGCATGTCACGCTAGTGTAATGGATGTTGACTTGCATTGTCATGTGAAAGGTCTGTGGTTCGCTTCCCGGCAGAGACAAGCCTTTTATTTCTTTCTCTCATTCTTATCAAAACCAAAGTATATATATGAACTAAAACATGTATAAAACAAATATTACATATTCAACGTTACTGTTCTGTCATTCTAATAAGTAAGACAAAATATCAAATAATATGCGCATGTTCAATTTCTTAGTGTTTTCTCATATTGATCGCCGTTTATCTTTTTTTAAAGATATTTCTTTTTTCTGGTTTCATAATAAAAGTGGACTGTTCCAATATATCACACATCATGATGGTTGACATACTATTTTCTACGCAGTTATGAATGTTCTTCCAATGGAGACAGACAGACAGGGATACTTATTTAAAATAGATCAGCCTGAGCCTTCCGTTCAGGTGATTAGAAAGATAACCCCACCCTGCAGCACATTAACACATTATGGACAGTTGATATGTACAGACAGTGTATTTTTACAATAAACATCAAAACATTGAGAAATTGCTAATCAAAAGCCATTTCTTTTTCCCCCTCATTTTTTGCAACTCTCATCTCCTGAAGGGGCGTCTACATGTGGGAAAAGGAGGTTACTTTACACTTTAAGAATTAAACATAAAAATGAAATTTAAAAATCTACAACACATTTCTTAAAAATAATAGTATCATTTTTCAAAATCAATTCATCCGCGACTATTTAAGTGGTTATCTATTTATAGAATGAAACATTATTCTACACGATTAACAAATTTGTAAATAGATTGGAAAGATGCATATAGCGCATGCGGCGTTCCTCTAGCGTTATGGTTACCCTACATCTTAATATTAAGGACCAATAGGTGTTTATAATATCATCTTTTTACAATAAATTGTTACTGTATTTTGACCACATTTAGTTTATCGTAAAATGCCCAATTTCTGAAAATATTTTTCTTTGAATTCACTTGTCTGATACAAACAATTTGTGGTAGAAATGTTCATTGGGTGACTCTCTTCCAATAAAAACACGACAATCAGCCCGAATCAGAATAGGGGCAAAATGACACATATTTAAAACATGTACATTTTTATGAAAGTGCTTGTCTGATTTCAAGATAATTTAACAGAACTATTCATTCAATGACCCTCTTTTAAGTCTTATTCATAGAGTCATAGAAACCAGGCGTCTGCAAAGGAGAAATTGACCTTTGAGCTGCAAATGACATCTCATCCTTATCTCTGGACACATATAAAACCAACATCACATGAATGTCTTTTGGCGGTCCTGTTCTAAATTATGTTCAAAGATATACATAGTTTTGATTGTACGGGACAGAAAACAGTGTGGTTAGAGGAGCCATTGCTCATCATGCTTTTCAAAGGTCGTTTTGAGCGCATTCTACGGAGTTTTAGGTGGTTTTCAACAGCATTTACGTCCTATCACCCTCATTGCTCACACACTCATGCTTCCTGGGTGAATCAAACTAGCTTCGCGATATGACTTAAAACAGTTTGGTAAGAGGAACCATTGCTTATCAAGTTTTAAAAGATCATTTTAGTGCATTGTACGGGGTTTTATGCCGTTTTAAAGAGCATGTATGTACAATCACCCTCACAGTCTACATAGTCATGCGTCCTGGGTGAATCAACCCAACTATGAAATTGGACTGAAAACATTGTGGTAAAAGGAGTCATTGATCATCATGTTTTCAACATGTCGTTTTAATTGCTATGTCCAATCAACCTCACAGTTCACCGTTCACATACTCTTGCTTCCTAGGTGAACCAAACCAGCTATGCGACAGGGCTGCAAACAGTGTGGGAAGATGAGCCATTGTTCATCATGTTTTCAAAGGTCGTTTTGTTTGTATTGTAGGTTTTTTTACGTTTTACGATGTATATGTCAAATTAAGCTCACTGTTCAAAACAGCTACTCAATAGAACTGAGAACACTGTGACAAAGGGAGCAATTGCCCGCCCTGCATTCAAAGGTCGTTTTGTTTGTATTGTTGGAGTATTAGACGGTATTTCAACATTATTCAAGTCATACCACCCCGTCACTTCACACACTCCCTGGTTGAATCAACCCAGCTACGCAATAGAACGGAACACATTTTGACAATATGAACAATCTCCCGCCATGCTTTCAAAGGGCGTTTTGTTGGGGTTTGATCTTGGAAGCGAGTTGTTGCATGACTAAGTAAGTGTGGAAAGTGGCATAAAACATCTGCATGTAAGAAAGGGTTAGTATATGTTCACTGGTCTTCGCACCTATGCAGGACAAATCTCTTTCGGTGGTATATAGAGCCAGTGTTCCATAACCCCGTTCTCACATGCATAACATCTCTTTTAATGAATTTTCGAAAATATTGTGGTAAAAATAGCCATTGCTCATCAAGTTTTCAAAGGACGTTTTGATTGCATTGTTTTCAACACCATTCCTGTCAGTCATGTCACACACTAGTGATCCCTGGAGGAATCAACCAAAATAAGCAATAGAACTGAACACATTGTGACCAAAGAAGCAATTGCCCGCCATGCTTTCAAATGTCGATTTGTTCACATTGTAGGGGTTTTAATCTTGGAATCGAGTTGTTGCATTACTAAATAAGTGTGATAATTGAATCAACTAAACTATGCAATAGGACTGAAAACAGTGTGGAAAGACGAGCCGTCGATTTGATTGCGTTGTTGGGGTTTGTGGGCCGCTTTCAATTGCATATATGTCAAATAACCCTCACTGCTCACACACTCATGCTTCCTGGGTTTTGTGGGCCGTTTTCAATTGCATCTATGTCAAATAACCCCCACTGCTCACACACTCATGTTTCCTGGGCGAATCAATCCAGCTACTACGCAAAAGGAGTGAAATCAGTGTGGTAGGAAGAGCCAATGCTCATAATGTTTTCAAAGGTCGTTTTGATTGCATCGTACGGGGTTTTAAGCTGTTTCCTACAGCATGTATGTCCAATCACCCTCACTGTTCACATACTCATGCTTCGTGGGTGATTCTACCCAACTACGCAATAGGACTGAAAACAGAGTGGGAAGAGGAGCCATTGCTCATCATGCTTTCAAATGTCGTTTTTGACTGCGATGTTGTTGTTTTTGGGGACGTTTTTTAACGTCATATATGTTTAATCACCCTCATTGTTTACATACACATGCGTCCTGGTTGAATCAACCCTGCTATGCTATACGACTAAAAATACTTTGACAAAGGGAGCAATTGCCCGCTCTGCTCTGGTCGTTTTGGGTGAGTCAACCCAGCTATGCAATATAACTGAACACATTGTGGCAAAAGGAGGAATTGTCCACCTTCCTTTCAAAGGTTGTTTTGTTTGTATTGTAGGAGTTTTAAGTCGTTTTCAACATCATTCCAACCATACCACCCCGTAAGTTCACGAACTCGTGATCCCTGGGTGAATCAACCCAGCTATGCAATAGGACTGAACACATTGTGGGAAAAGGAGCAATTTCCCGCCATGCTTTCAATCGTTGTTTTGGGTTAGTCAACCCAGCTATGTAATATAAATGAACACATTGTGGCAAACGGAGTAATTGCCCGCCATGCTTTCAAAGTTCGTTTTGTTTGCATTGCAGTAGTTTTGATCTGGGAAGCGAGCTGTTGCATGACTAAATATGTGTGGAAAGTGGCATAAAACATCTGCATGTGGGAAATGGTTAGTATGTGTTCACTGGTCTTCGCACCTCTGAAGGCCAAATCCCTTTCAGCGATACAGTGAACGATTTTCCCATAACCCCGTTCCCACATACAACAATTCTGCAGCAGACGACTTTGAAATTTTGACAGGCCCTGATCTCTAGGATCCTTCGGACCACTGTATTCGCAACAAGCTCTGTTTTCCGTTGAAGATTGAAAAAAGTGAGATTTCGAATAAAAAATGATATTTCAAAGCTTCCGTCTTTCGTTGTAGATTAAGTGCTTTAAGTGGTCTGCACATTGCATTATTGTTTTACGACTTATCTCTTAAATCTGAACTTTGCTCAAGGATCTCCTTTACATATCGCTTAAATGAGAACGTTGAAGGACACAGTTTGGGAAGTTCAATTATTTTTGTCAAATCATCTCGAGAAAGAATGGCCTTACGTTACCAATGAGCTATCGCAACCAACAACTAACTTATGACAAGTGTAGAAATATGTCTGCTCTTCAGAAACATATTCTTTTTGAGAAAAAAGATTGTTGACTACTAAAATACTAATTTACAAAAAGTAAAGAACCCATGTCAGACTGGATTGATCTCGAAAAAAATGTCATCGAATTGGTGCGAATCTCTTATTCACAGATCTTTAAATAGAGATCCGATCGCTGACATATAATATGTAGAAACTTTGCTTCCTGTATCATTTGTGATTACTTGAATTATACATTATCTGTTTTAGAAAACAACTCACCGCAGATACTTGATTACATCATTCGGACTATCGCAATCAGAAATGGATTGACACGGTTCCTTCATTTGATAAAAAGTGGTTTTAATGTTTAAAGAGAAGACACATCCGTTCGCTCATCCATTAAACTTTGCAGGTATTCCATCTAAATATGACCGTCGCTCTGCGAATTTGACCATAAGGCATTTGACAATTGTGTGGATCTAGACAAGCATACGCACCCGCGCAGTCTGACCGGGTTAAACATTGTTCGCAAATGTGTCGCATTATGTTTTAATAACCTTCTGACGCGTCAAATTAAGTCTGTATTTGGAAACAGGTTAACCTTGATTTATTTTTCAATAATTTATGTAATGTAACTTGGACTAAGATTGAGTGAGAATGTATTCTTATTTTTGTTTGGTCCATGTGTTGCTTATATACACAGTTGATACGCGACAAGTCGATAACTTGATATGTCGTATATTTCGTTTCATTCAAACCAGTTCCATGAATGGATCAGACCATCACAACAGTGTAACAGTGTAACAGCAGTTCTGATAACTCAAACGAGATTCGGAAACTGCCGCATTACATTTTTCTTGAAATGATTTTATCGCATGCTCGCTTTTCTCAATAAATAGTTAAGTACTTAATATCTACGAAGCAATTTGTGTGTCCCTTTCGAGCTCCTGTTATCGCGAGTTTATTGTAGGAAATCATGTTGTAGTTATTTCTGAACATTAATTGAATTTTTGATTTTGCGTACATTTTTATTTAAATGTTACTTCTGACATAGAAATTCGTCATGTGTGCTATTCATACCCAGGGCAGGGCATTACAATGTCTCAGATAAATGAATCCCGAATTTCAAGTGATTTGATTCTTTTTTTTATATATGATGTTGTTGTTATAAGAATGTAACCAGCAACAGTCCATATAATAAAGAAATATAACGAGCACATACCGATATGATAAAAACTTTTTTATTTGTTGGCATCTCTGCGAGATGTTCACATTACACTACAATGATCATATTAAAAGCAATTTTAATCAATTGGGATTAAATTATGATTTGTAAACAGTACGAGCATGATGATGCATATGTTGTTCATGATGATGTGTATGATGTGTATGACGATGTATAACAATGCATGTATGACGATAGGTGTTGTGTGTTTGGCAATGAATAGCATTGTGTGTATGCTATTGGGTATGATGATATTCATGCTAATTTTATCGATGTGTATGATGATGAATAGCATTACGTGTATGGCGATAGGTATTGTGTGTTTGACGTTGAATAGCATTGTGTGTATGACGATAGGTATTGTGTGTTTGACGTTGAATAGCGTTTTGTTTATGATATTAGGTATGATGATGTCCATGTTGATGTGAATGATCTGTATGCCAATGAATAGCAATGTGTGTATGATGATAGGTATGCGTGTATAACGATGAATAGTATTTGATGTACGATATTGGGTATGATGATGTTCATGGTGATGTGTATGACGCAATATATAGCAATGATTGTATGACGATGTACGGCAATGCGTGTATGACGATGCATAGCATTGTGTGTATGATATTGGTTATGATGATGTGTATAATGTGTATGATGTGTATGACGATTTATAGCAATATATGTATGACAATTAATATCTGTGTGTGTATGCTATTGGGTATGATGATGTTCATGATGATGTGCATGATGTGCTTGACGACGAATAGCACTGTGTGTATGACGATAGGTGTTGTGTGTTGAAGCTGAATAGCATTGTGTGTATATATTTGGTATGATGATGTTCGTGATGATGTCCATGATGATGTTCATGAGGATGTGTATGATGTGTATGACGATGAATATCATTGCGTGTATGATATTTGGTATGATGACGTTCATGATGATATGTATGATGTGCATGACGATGAATAGCAATGCTTTTTTGACGATTTGTAGTGTGTGTATGACGATGCATAGTTAAAATAAAATGTATCTTATTCTAAAAAGTTATTTAACGTATAGTAGGCTATGGGGGTTAACCTTTTACATATTCTCTAAATTTTCCGTCCAAATAAATAAAAAATCATTAATATATTATTCAAAGTGTTCTGCATAGATGATATGTATTGGAAAATAAAGAGTTTTAAAATGAAAGGAACGCACGGTCGGCGTACTGTTTAATATGTACGTTTTCAAAATGTTGTGTCTGCCTTTCACAACGTGCTTTTCTTCCATGTTTATTTTTGAAATTCCATCAAATTACGACATCCTTGTGGATCACATTTCTGGTTAATAAAGAAACTAAACATTGGAACGTTATTACACATTTGATGTGAAGATGTAGAGGGACTTCTGACCATTCGATGATGAGATAAAGGCTACACACATTACATTGGCTTTAACCACTTTCCAGCATACATCAAATCTGCAGCAGATACCTTTGAAAACAAGGCAAAACTAGTACAATCGTCAGTTTATGAAATTCATTATAAAAAAGAGTAGACAACATTCTTGCAGTCAGTGATATTGCTAATTATATTCAAGTTCTTCTTTCAAAGAGCCCGTCCATTGATCAGAATGTCCAACTTCTAGTCATTCCAGTGACTTCCTATTTAATGACTGTACTGAACCCACTGATGCATTCAGAGTATATAATCTATTAATACAATATATTAATGTTTGCATCTCCAAGACAAAGGGCAAGCTTGGCCCTGAATCGATCACCTGAGTGATAGCTATGTAGCATTAGAAATGGTATGCGTAATTTCTAACACGGAGAACACTTAATAAAGAGCGTGAATGAAGCTGCTAGGAGCAGACCTTGTAAATGAAACTCATGAATAAAGGATATGGGTTATGATATTAAATATTTAAACAGTTTGTAAGAGAACCACCAAAGTATCATTTATGTGAAGTTTGGTTGAAATCAGGCCAATTGTTCGGGAGGAGATTGTGTTTAAAGCTAAAAGTTCATTTTATCCATATTCTGATGCAGCATGGTAGCTATCTTTTCTAACCAATCAATATGGCTTGCACAAACTATGAATGTATCCTGAAATCAGACAAAAACTTGAATAGAACATTTAAGTTTTGTCGTTTTGCCCCTTTTCTGGCTGCCATGTTTTTCAACCAATCAGTACGGTTTAAGCCAATATGTTACGCGGTCACTCAAGGAACATTTGTACAAAATTATCTTGGAACTTGACAAGCGGATTCAGTGAAGACGAATTTTACAGTTTAGGCATTTAACTCCCTTCCTGCTGCCGCAGCAACAAATAAACAAATATTTTATTATTCATATATTTGAAAAAAATTGAAAGTGGACCACCAAAGGTACATTCTTGTGAAGTTTTGTTGATATTTCCCAGTGGATTTAGATGAGATATCATTTGAAGCTTAAAGATAAATTTTCTCTTTTCTGGTAACTTTGTCTTTCAATCAATCAATATAGCTTCAAGCATTATGAAAAGGGTCGCTGAGGGAACAAATAGGACTAGCATTTTCATAAGAATAGAGTATTAAAATGTTGTCAAATTGCCCTTTTCTGATGCCACCTCGCTCTTTTTTTTTCATCCAACTGATATTGCCTGAACAATTTTCGTGGAATGTCTCTGAAGGAACATTTCTACTAAATAACTGGAATCGGACAAGAATTTTAAATATTAGGCATTTTACTCCCTTTCTACGATACCGCACAAACAAGAGTTCTACACATTTCTTTGAACACAATTCAGAAAAGGACCGCCAAAAGAATATTCCTTGTTTTGTGTCCACTGGATAAGGATTAAGGACGAGATGTTTTTTGAAGCTTAACCTTCAATGTTCCCCTGTTTAGATAACACCTGGTTTATACGACTTTCAACAATCAATACGACATTTCCCTCTTTTTCTTATACCGTCTGATTGCCATGTTTAACAATCAATCAATATAATTATAGTTGTTATCGAATGATAACATTATACCACATTATATTTGTATCATTAAAGGTCACAAAAGGTCTGTATGTGGGTTGATATTTCAGGTTTATTTTTCTGAATATTCAAGAATAGCCTTATAGCATCATTCCAAACGGAGATATTGCTCTTTATAAATCCTGTTGCAACAATGTGTTCAAAGGTTGTATGCAGCAAATGCCTCTGCAAGTGGAAAAACATGATGTTTCAATTTCACAAACAAATTTATTTTGTCAGAAGGAAATTTACTATTTCTGTTACTAGACAGAACACAGGGTATTTTGTTTAGGCGGTCGTATTCAGACTGGGTTGAGGCCTAGTGATATCCTTATTCTTTTTAACACTTAAATATGATATTTACACATTAAGAGACATGTATTTTATTTTATTACCTAGAATAAGTGATATTTATTTTAGTTATTTGACTTTTGTTTATGTTTGCTTTCGTAATTCAATCCAGAAGTTTTTTAACTATCATTTTTAGCTAAGTAACATGATAGAAAGGGTGTTCTCAGTCATTTACATCACGTGACTTTAAGATCTCCATTGTTACTATGATAGCCTTGCAAGTCTACCAAAAACTACAACAAAGCCATAGGCATACCTTCAAGTTATACTACAAGATTTATATTTTTAATAGGTTTTCGGAAATGACATGGGAGGACGAGATATTATTAGAAAAAAACAAATTTAAATGTCTTGAACATATTACAATTGCGTTTGTTTAATAACACTAAGCTATGACACATCTTAAAATGAAATAAATTTTCCGATGTTTTAAGTATTTTCAGTTTCTTTATTTTAAAGCCCCTATCTCACATTCACGAATCTGAACACGAATGAACACGATTTAACGTTTTTCCTTAAATCGTGTTAGAACGTATGAAGGTCGCACACTCATTCGTGTTCATTCGTTTTAAGTCGTGGTCGGTCGCG
This sequence comes from Serripes groenlandicus, assembly GCA_031761405.1. Classification (NCBI taxonomy): domain Eukaryota; kingdom Metazoa; phylum Mollusca; class Bivalvia; order Cardiida; family Cardiidae; genus Serripes; species Serripes groenlandicus. The sequence continues at coordinate 36,522,586 of JASEVX010000003.1, read as the reverse complement.
CGTGGTCGTATGGACGTCGCAGCTCGGCTTAAATCGTGTTATAAATTTATAACACGATTTAAGCCGAGCTGAAATGTCGTTTTAAGTCGTATGAAGGTCGTATGACAGTCGTATGACAGTCGTATGACAGTCGTGTTCAATCGTATGAAGATCGTGTTCAGTCGTATGAAGATCGTGTTCAGTCGCAATCAGTTGTGTTGGGGAGCGTGGGAAGAAACTCATACGACTTTCATACGTTTTAAAACGATTCAACACGACTTTCATACGCCTTTCATACGACTCCCATACCCCTGAACACGAAGTCTATACGTTTGTCATACGACCGGAAGAGCCCATCACGTGACTGAGTGAGAACGTGGAGCCCCCTTAAAGTGAAAGCTCATTCTACAGCCATGCCAAACCTCAGGAGGCCGAAACGGAAGCTCCTCCAATCAAAACCTTCGAAAGGGACACATCCTTCACCACCAACCATGGGTGAACATCAACCCGGTACCCAGTGACAAGATGAGCCAGCTGAAACCTCTGAACCACCACCAAAATTGCCAACTTAGAGCGAAGGCATCATCTCCTATAATTGCGAATTGCAGCGGTTGATCCTCGTTTGGAAGAGGTTGTGGTTATGGAAGACCTGCAGTGCCTTGGTCGAGTGCCTGATAGATGTCGCAGTCCTTGAAGACACCACCATCTGAGCAACTACCATTTGCCCCAATGTCAACATACATACACTTGTATGCAGCGTCAACTATTTTCGTAGACATTCGTGGAGATGGTAATAGTAGCCACTCTAAAAACCATATTGAAGTGATCGGTAAGAGTCTCGAGTGGCCATATAACGCAGTGTTATAGCTAGTCGAAGCCCAGGCTTTAGGGCTTTTCTCTATAAGGTGTCCTTTTCAACACGAGGACCAACGCGTTCTACTAGTTCCATGAACATCTCCCGAGTGACACGCAAGAAGTTGGTAAATATATTCACATCTTCACGATACAGTTCTTGCATTAGGTGTTCATACAGCCCATACAGAGGTCTCCTCAACAACCATGGTCGAACCAAGAATCTCTTCCTGTTCCTCACTCTGCGACGGCTACGATGCCTCCTTCCCCCTTACCATCAAATCCATAGCTACCAGAAGTACTTCCTCCTCATCCAAAGCTGCTTCATGTTTACATGAATCTATAATATGAACTGTTTCTAAGCTAAAACTGTTCGTGACCTAGTTTCATATTCCCAAAATATAATTGGAAGTAACCGGAACTAAAATGTAAACTTAGAAAGGCGCTTCCATGACATTGACGAGTTATACAGACAAAAAATGTCGCTCGAAAAATTGATTTCTTATACGTCACGAAACGAGTACAAGGGCCGAATGTAGGAGAAAAAGAAGAAAAGAACAAACGGAGATAAAACTGGTTTTAATAGAAAAAATACTTTGAATGAACACTCTGCCTATAAAGATAGTGTAAAGAACGACAACTCTGCTAAAAAGAATTGGTTAACGAATCGGGTCTTTCGTACAAAATTATTTCGTCCTTGACAATGTTAAATGTGTCATTATATTCCCTAGAGATATTTTGCTTGCTATCTGTATATGTTTATGCATCATTGACACAAGGGCGCTCATCAAATATAACTAAGTAGTTTGTTATTTTCATTATAAAAAGGGAAAGAAAGAATTACAATAAATTAACATGTAGGGTTCAGTTTATGTATGAAAATAAGTTTGAAATTATACAACAATTTCAATGAAATTTAACTGTTTAGCTGATATTATATTTCGAGGGTGGTTTAATTTATAAATATTGGACTACATTTTAACATTTGTCAAAGTATGATATAATTAGGATGCCAAGCTAATATCATTTCAAGAAAAATATCAAACTCATGTCTTCAGTGATTTAACCCTTTTCTCATTATTTTAAAAGTAGATTGCAGCAAATGTGTTCAATGTTGACTTTAATAGGGGAAAGGTAAAATGACGTGCTATTGCATGCAAATCCTAAATTGCCTGTTTTTTGATATATTGATAAATAATAAAATTCAAATATTCTGACACCATCTTGAAAAGTGTATGTGGAATTCACAAATCTTATAATTATTCCTTAATGAAAGCACTGTATACATACTATGACTAATGATTGGTAAGATTACTCATTTCCATAACTGTTTATGATCAATAATTAGTTGGCTGTGTGTATGGTCAACCTACCGTAGAATGGAGATTGATCATAAACAATGAAAGGCTTTAATTATATTTCAATGAAGGACATTCACTTCGTTCACACAAAAATGCAAGTTAATCAGTGGTGGGGTCAAGTGAAAATGTATCATAAGTTATGATACATTTTCACTTGACCCCAACTCTGATGTTCCAATATGCCCCTCAGTCGATGACTGGTTTTTTCAAACTACTATAATGTAAGTGTTATGCATAACTGCAGTATGGATTTCCGGCGACATTGATGCGTTGCATCAACTTTCTCTTGTCATGGTTATATATAACATTGAACCGAAGGACCTAGATGTGTATTTGGTAGATGCTCACCCAAAATCAACACTTAACGACATATGGGATACACTGTACGGCAAATGCAGGCGAGTGAAAGTGTTTCGAAATCTCTTAACGTACAAACACATGGTATGGAACGGCATAGGTCTCAAAAGTGAGAGCAACGCCCATAAACAGGTAGATTTACCGTACAGTAACGAGTACAGACATTTTGTACTGTCACGGTACGGCGTAAATCCTGATTACGTAATTAATTGTAAGGAACTGCGGGTCACAATAATATGGCAATGCTCGTATATCGCTCATCCGAGGAATACGGACGGGTTCGTTCCAAGACAGCTCCCAACTGCAACAGTGAACAACTACAATTGATCACGACAACGGACATTCTAATTGGTATGCACGGAGCAAGAATGTCTCATAGTTTGTACTTACCGAAAACTGCCGGTGTCATCGAATTCTTCACAATGCGCACTTGCGTTGGAAATGCCAATTTCCAGTCGATGTCAAAATGGCGCCAATTGCCACTTATCGTCTGGATTAACCCAAGTCAGCAAAATGAGATGTCTGGTCATAAGACCTATTTTCCGTCTGTCGCTTTGAAGAATATGGTACAAATAATGAAAGAAAACATTTGTGGAATCTATGATGATTTGCTTTTAAGGTTTTAGATCTGTAATGGTCAATATTGCAATGTCGCCCAAATTTGTTTACCTTCATATCATCATCCATTGAGAGATGTTTTTCCTGAAATTTAAGAAGAATTTACCGTCTTTAATGTAAATTATTTATTTTGTTGCCGTTCAATGCCTCACACCTTGAGAAGGCAAAACATGTACGACAACTAGACACATTAAAGTTGCTTTCAATACAAGTCTTAACAATGATGTTTAAAGGTCACTTTAATTCAAAAGAACATTGCTGATTAAAATAAACACCAATGAAAATAAATTAACCTACAGCCCTTTTGAAATCTGCTTTTTTTTTAAAAAAATCTGCAACTTGGTAATTAAAAATGTTCTAGCATTATTACTATAACAGTAATCCATTAATATTGGATATCATTATTTACTACATTGTTATATTTAAGATATAATTAAATATAAAAAAAAACGTGAATCGTCATGTTCTTTTCATAACAGCAGCAAAATAGGCAGCAACATATGCCCGTAGATTGTCTTTTCAACATCTATCATCAGTTAACAGGAATAATTCACTTGTTAAATTTTGTATTTAGGCACATACTTTTGCTGAAACAATAGCACTGCATACAACAATAAAGATTATGCTTAATCATATCTCAAATAGAATGCTTAATAAATGTTAATGGTACCCCATCCACTCCAAAACAATGCCCCTTTATAAAAACAAAAACAAAAAACAACCTATTGATAATTCTATTGTCTGAGCATCATCAATATTTCCCACTTAAAATGTATATCAAAGTACAATACATTGTTAAAAGTAGTAATTACATGAAAATATGAAACTTTTCTTTTACCAAGGTATCTGTCAAAGATCGAACTATTGTATCAATAGTTACAGCAAGTAAACAGCAACGTCATTTTTTAACAATCTTTGATATAGTTTCTTTTGAAAGCTTAAATACTAGACAGCAACCCATTAAATTCCACTAGTCTTCGTCCTTCCTTCCAACTGTCATTTTTCATGGTCTTATAAAAATGTTTATGTGTCACACTTAGTTTTTGTGCATGCGTTTTCTTCAGAAACGTTACCCATAAAATACACATGTAGTTATGATCAATAACAACATTAAATCCCGTTTGTCTGGTCCGGTTTATGCATATGTAACTTATTCTTTGGCAAATCTACCCCGCCGATCACTTTTATTTTTCCTCGTTCTTCCATGTTAGATTTCCGATGTGACGACACGGCACGCGGGGAAATACCTTGTCGTTACTATATTTACCTACTACGGAACAATTTCCGACAGCCAAAAATACGTATCGGAAGGTTACGATTGATCACGATGAAAGTGGAATTTTACCGAAAGCATTACAGATCGGATGCCTTAAAATTAAAAGAAGTCATTTAAGTAAAACAATTATTGTTTGTTTGTTTGTATGGTGTATTACGCTTCTGAAAACTGTTCAGGTATATCACGTTAAGTTACCAGTACTTCTGGTCAATTCGTCCTGCCTCAGTTGTAATGCTAACAACACGCTCATTAGCGTCTTGGATGGAAAGTCGTTACTATTTTTTTTTAAAGTAATTTATGTGACCCAGTATATAAGTAACACAATAATTGGATAGAAATGATCCAAATCGGAGAGAACCCATGTAGTTCAACCATATTATTACCGTTTCTAAATCATTCGGTATGAACCGAACGAGGATCGAATTCCCATCTCCGGCTCTGTAGGAGGACGCAAGTTTTATGTCCGTAGGCCAGTTTAATAAAACGGGAGGTAACTCTTGACTTCATGTTTATGTCGTAATATCTTGAACGTATAATCAATAATTTATTTACATCTCAAAACACATTCAATAATTTCTGTTGATGTTGTTTGTGTGTGTCCTTTTTACACGACAGTCGGTGTACAGTTTACCGTAAATCAACACAGGTGTAAACATGTAAGACACTGCATGTTCTCGTCCTTTAACGTGCACACATGGGAACTGTGCTTGATTTTTAGATCGTACTTCCTTGTCGTATATGGATCACACTTATAGTTGCAGTTTTGGTAATGAGATTTTCCATTATAAACTGTTATTGATGTAATTGATATATTGTTCGAAGTCACAAGGCTTTCATAAATGAATCTAGCATAACATTAAATACAGCAACATACCATTGTTGTTGATTTTTTAAAACCCATACATCGAACATATAATTGCTTGGGAAGATTGTTGTGTAGAGTACTGGTGTGCGAAAACCAGGAAACATATGACTAGGTGAACTGGCCGCCGTGATATGACTGAGAAATTGTTAAAAACGGCGTTAAACCCCAATCAATCAATCAATCAATCAATCAAACATATAAAATAACAATGTTACATAAAAAGTTAAATATCATAACAAATCTACTTATCAGTTCAGTACGTCCATCAAGTATAGTAGTATTTGACAATGTTTACCTGATCATGACCTTTGTGTACAAATATAATATCCGTATTATATATTATTATGACGTATCTGAACCTGGGTTAGTTGACATACAGTTTAGATACGGCTTTACATGTAATACATCTTCGTCTGAGGATCAAGTAAATATTGTCAAATATTATTTTATCAGTAATGTTGAATCCATAGTTTCGCAATAGATTAGATGACGTTACAAGACAATATGTATAAACAGCTAACACTTCTACATTACTCCTTTTCCACTTTTGTTTATCTTCAATGCGCGAATTTCGGAAACATTGCGGCAAAGGGAGAAATGTCTCATGGTGAACAATTTATATTTGTGTCATGACGTTTCCAACTATATAATTCATAATGCTTTCAATTTAAAAAAATATCCAAATGTGTCCAAGTTGCTTTCAACTCGATTTTTCATATGTGGAAAAGGGTTAAGTGTTTGATGTCCGATTTACAGGTCCAATGATCGAAACATTTCAATTTCCATTTGTTTTTCATTTGAAATAAGATTTATTATTTACTTAATATATTATTTTAACACTCTACCGTTCGAGGAACTACATGTGTAGCCTATCAACCAATTACTAAAACAAGTACAACAAATGCCCAAGAGGACCAGTATAGATCCACCACGCATCCATCCACGCACGCACGAACACACGACGGACAATTCGCCAAGACATAAGTTCGAAAGGCTTTCAGCCATTGGAACTAACAATCGTGCAAAATAAAGGAAAAAACGGTTGCGCATAGAGCGAAACAATCTTTGGACGAAATATAACTCGTTTGGCTTATTCGATATAGGGACTTTTATTGACACATATGCAGCAGTCGTCTGTTTAAAACAATATGGCAGAGGGAGAAATGTCTCATGATGAGTAATTTCTTCTTTTGCTGCAATGGTTTAAACTCTATTTGATAAAATACTATAATTCATAGAAATTTCAATATAGATTTATTTGAATAGATGTTTCAAAAATCCCCCGCTGTCGAGTTAATTTATACGTGTTTAAGAATAATTATTGAAGTTCATGAACTATTAAACAAATGCGAGGCATTTAAGAAAAAAGGGAACCAAATAAACAAAATCATAAATTACATTGCTATTTTCTACGAAGTTGTGAATGTTCTTCAAAGGGGAATCGGACAGACGGGTAGAATTAATCAGAAACGATCACCCTGAGCCTTACGTTCAGGTGATTAGAAAGATAACCCACCCTGTGGCATGTTAACACATATAATTAGTGATAGTTGCTATGTACACAAAGTTTTGTTAATCATAAACTTCAAAATATTTGAAAAAATTGAAAATTGCTAATCAAGGGCCATTTCTTCTTTTATCTCAATGTTTGCAACACTCTTCTGCTTCAGAAGCGTATACATGTGGGAAAAGGGGATTTAATTATTATTTATCGTAACATTACAATAATTAAACATGAAATAACATTTAAAAACTTGCAACACATTTATAAAAAAATAAACTATAATTAAGTCGTTTCACAATCAATTGTATCTGTATTTGACTCAGGCATTAACATTAAGTGTATCGTAATAATATGTTCACTATCGTGAAAATTACAAAGTAACCACATTTAGCATGGTGCGTGACTGACAGACAAGGAAGAAGCGATACATATGTATATGTATAACCATGCCAACGTAGGCGACGCAACTATGAGAGTAGTTACAATGAACAAGACTTATATTTGTGTAAGGCATTCTATCTGTACTTTTAACTCTTTCGCTGCCAAAGGCCTTTGCAAATGAGACAGCTAATCGGCATACTGCCAAATGCCTCTGCACTTGAGAAAAATAATCTGCATACTTTGCAAATTTTACCAAATGAAAAATTGATTAGTCGAATTGTCAACATGGAAGAGTCGACTTTGTGAAATTCGGCAGTGAAAGAGTTAAATATATAAGCCATGTATTGCGAAACGAGATCTTGTACAACATCCGGGTTATTATAGGGAAACTTGAAGGGCTAATATATTTCTCGATATTTCTTTTTGCAACAGGTAAATCCGTGCCTCTTCTAAAGCAAGGTGGATAATGAAGGATCTGGTGAGGCTTATCGTGTAATAATACCAAGGATGTATTAAATCAAATTAAGCGAAGGACCCTGCAATAATGTCCACTTGTATTGTAATTATATATACATGTATACATTTAAACCTGTGCTAAAGACACCTTTGTATAGGAATTTCATTGTCTATCTCAACCGCACTTTTAATTTCCAAATAACTTATTGTCTGCTTAAATGACCATGTATTTAAAGACCACCTGTTAGCAACGACCATATTTTTCTTCTCCGATGGGTGGTTTTTAAACACCGGTTGGACTCTACTTGTTTCATTTAATCATGACAGACTTGCTAACTTAATTGATCAAGATACATGTAAGACTATATTTAGGATCAGCGACGATCCAGATCATCATACTATTTATCGAAGCTAAAATTAGTAACGTCTAGTCCCTTGTCACCGTCTAGTGGTGTATATATCCGATACAACTGTTATAACAAAGCCTACTAAACGTCTCTCAGTTTACTTTGTATTCAAGCATCAAACATCAAACATCAAAGTAGTTATTGTGATCGTTCTCTTCTTTAACCAGTTACCTTGAAGAAGTGTTCGAACAGGCAACTAATTATTATCTATTTGTATTTTCAAACATCAAACATCATAATAAATTAAAGTAGTTATTGTGGTCGATCTCTACTTTAACCAGTTACCTTTTTTGAAGAAGTGTTGGAACAGGCGACTAAACCTTCATGCTTTATAAAATATGTTGAATAAACTAGAGAAATTACTTATAATAATCAATGTCCCTTACATACCAAAATAAATAGCTAACCAAAATCTTAATTATTTCATAACAGACATTTCTGCAAATTATATACGGTTAACAATTGCAGTTTTAATAATATACCACACCATTATGATGTCGCCAATTGCAGAACTAATGATATACCACACCATATAAGGTCAACACTTGCAGTTCTATGGATAAATCATGTCATATAAGGTCGACAGTTGCGGTTCTGAGGATATACCACATCAAATAAGGTCAAACGTTGTAGTTCTTATGATATACCACACCATACAAGGTCACTATTTGAAGTTCTATTGATATCTGTTTCTGTTTTAGTGAAAGACGTTCCAGATCAATAGTAGTTTAGATCAGCGGTATCGTATTTATTCTTGTCCATTGTAAAACATTTACAGTATGTGACTGTCTGCATTAATTGAATGAATAATATCTAGCACGTGCCACATAGCAGCGTTATGAATCGGTCTAATTATCCAGGAATTTAGAAAACACTTCATAGCTTGTTTTATTTTATCTTCTTGTTTATATATCCATCCCAACAGGTTGTAGGCTGTTTCTCTGTGTCCAATGTTTTTGTCTGTGCGTATGACGTGTAATAAGTTGTCGACGGCAGCTTGTTTATAGACGGGCTTGTTTATTTTTGAAAATAAGATATACTGGAGGAAGTATATATACACTTTGGAATCCACAACCATCCAGTCAAAACAGAAAGGCACCTGTTTATCCCTAGAATCAGCCGGTGTATGTACCGAACGATACATCTCGTAATGTAAAGCTGGAGGTACAATGTTGGCCTGTTGAGGAAGAAAGGTTAAACAACAAGCTGTACACGTTCTCGCGAACTCTCTGTATGGAATGTCTTGTGAACTATGCATTCGTGCGAGTTCATAAAGTGCCTCATTCTCATATATCTGCTTGGATTGACCACATTGACACACTGATACAACATATGATTTCAAAGACGTTTCGCATTTATATAGAATCTGTTCACAGGCTTCATATCTGCCCCTTTGCAAACAGTAGGATGCGGCCATCACATACGCGGAGATAACGTCACAGTCCTTACTTTCTTCTATGTAATACTGAAACGTATCAAACAACATTTTCAAACGATTCGTGTCAGTGGTTGTTAGTATGGTACTCGCTACACATTGTGCTATTTGTAGGCGTATATAGGGAAGAACGCAGTGTATTGCGAGTCTTGTTTCATGTTCAGTATGATACCTATCGCACCCCGTGTGAAGTAAATGTTGTTGCATTGAGTGTAATTTGGACATTAAGTGAAGAGCTGATATACTTTTGCATTCCTTAAGCGTGCGAGATATTAAATCCGTTACCGTTACGTTGCTATTTATGTACATTAAGAATGTGTGTAGAGATACATTGATATGTTTTGCTCTCATTATACTAGGTCCGCATCCCAACAACACATCGTGCAACACATTTCCGATGTCATCACATGTCAATGACCATAGAAATGTACACCAATGTTGTACCATGTCCTCTAGGACAGTCTGTACCCGTCTTAGAGTTCTGTACTCAAGTTTTTCAAACATGTTCTCATCCGGAACGAAGTAATTTGGACAGTATTGTTCTTTGACCCAGTGTAATAGCAGTTTGATACACATAAGCGTGCCTTCTAGTAGGTTTCTATGGGTCCAGAATCCTGATGGCGTATTTTCAACTGCATATAACAAACATGTTTTACAGTGATATGACGAGATCGATTCAGATACATGTTTGAGTATTATATCTTTGTTTATAATCTTAAGTAAAATGTAGCATTTGTGCTGCGTAGAGTTTAGACTAGACATGAGTTCACGTTCCTGGAGGGAAAATGAAAGCCTCAATTCGATTGGTCCATTTTGACTTGATGGATGATTTTTCCAGACGAAGAAACACCCGGATTCTTCCAGCGTTTGTATGTGTGTATCATTTAGCCGATTGCAGTTAATAAGCCTTCTTAACCAGGACTTAGCAAAGCTTGGTATGTGCTGACATCGGTATGCATCAACAAAGTCGTTATGTATTGTCCATTCTGCATTGATATGTGTCACGGCAGGACCGTTATTCCTTAACACACCATCCTCTTGAACCAAGTGTCGTAAACATAACCTGCCGTTTTGGTCGGTTTCTACATGTTCACCAGTGATCGTGAATATACTATATGCTTGAATCCTGTTCCTGACACACTGTAGTTTAACGTACCCGGGTTTGGTGGTTTCATCAGTCACTATGAGGAGTGATACCACGTGTTGTGGTGCATCAGAGATTCTCTCTACAACAGGTGTATCTTGACATATTAAACTGTCTACGTCTGCTTTCAGCCCTCGTGTTGTTGTACCCTCACATTGACTTCCAAACATGTAAAAGGTACATCGACTGGGGTAGATAAAGTCTTGTAGCATGTTTCTTATTATTTCCAAAGCTTTTGCTCTTTCTCTGTATTTCCCTCTCATCTCTTCAGAAGCACCGATCCAATCTAGAATGTCATAAAGACGGCGTGACAGATTATGATACTTTTCATCCATTTTGCAGAACTCTGACCTGTAAATAAAAACGACTTCTTTGTAAAGAAGAACTGTTCTATCAATGGTGACGTGCACCATTGATTTTCAACAGGTCATTAAATGATAACAAATATCCTTGGTATTTGTCCCAGAGACACAAACACTCTTGCTCTACTTTGTCTATATTAAATGAGGTCATACAATATAATTTTACAAGCTTCAGTTATGAGGTGTCTGTTTTTTTGTGTTTTTAAAGCCGCTTTCAACAATTGTCACTTTATATCACCGCATTTCCGTGGCAAGTTACCATTTACCAATAACAGCTGTGTAACTGGGTGAAATTCGAGTATACTCACATATGAGTTAGGGGATCCTACATTGCATATGGAGAACTCCAGTTGTAATGTTGGTCATACCGACAACGCAAACGCCGAGAACGGTGTAATAGCAGGAACACCTAATCATGATAGTGCATTACAAATCCACAATGACTTGCATAACATTCGAGGGACATAACATACCAGAAAAAATGTCTTTTTAATCCCTATTTTATATATTCTTTCCACATCCACAACATGATAAAATGTCTTACCTTAAACTAAACTTCCGGATATTAAAAGAAACTTGTAACTCAATTTTTGCATTGTTTGTTTTCGTTAACACAATACGTTTCCTTGAATCGCATTTATAAACAAACTAACGCAATCGTGATTTAACGTGATGTTCTGATGATTCAGATGGCCATTCATTAAGCAAAAAGAAGAAAATATATCCAGTTTTGTAAAACATTCCAAATTAAATATTAAACATGATATAAAGTGGAAAATCCGTTGCGTCATTATCTATTTCAGGATTAACCTTGATCTATAAATAGACCAGTGCGTGTTATAGTGAAGAGTACTTATCACTTGACAATTCAGGACAATATGATCATCTTTAAAGCTTAGTTATTGTTTGGTGTTTTATGCCGCTTTCATAATTGTATCAGTTATATTAAGGCGTTTCCTTGGTAAATTACAAGTTCAACTGGTCCATTATCCTGACACCAGCCAGTCAGTCGGAATGCTAATCCCTTCACACTTAGCGCAACGGAGGGCAGTCATTGCCTAAATTCCTAAAATATTTGGTATAACTAGGTCGTGGATCGAGCCCGCGACTTCCCGCATCCTAGATGGACGCTAAACCACTACACCATAGAGGTGGTCACACCTGAAAAGTTAGCTATGAACATCATAATGCCAGCAGAAGAAGAGCTATGTGGGGTTTTCCCCTCCCTTTTTTAAAATATATATATTAGCATATTAATATTCGTCTTACTTAAAGCCTGATATTTCATATCTCGACAGAAAATTGGTTAAGGCATCAGCTCCGGGAGCGGAAGATCAAATGTTCGAATCCTGTAGGCGACAATGGTCAGTTGGCAAACTATCCGGTAGTTATATAATGGAACCGAAGGTGTGGTGCCCGGCAAAAACAAAATACTCTTTACGCTTTTAAAAAACTGTTCAGGTATATCACGTTAAGCTACCAATACGTCTTGTCACTTTATCCTAGCACCAGCGGGTCAATTGTAATGCTCATTAGCGCCAAGTAATCGCGCTCGGTTATCTGATAAATCGGACAAGCTTGAACCTTTCAATATTGGTGACCCTAAAATAAACAAACAGTTTACGTTTACTTTTCATATATGATACACGTTATACTACACTTAACAACACTTTATAATACCTAGTATTACAGTTTAAAGGTGCCAACAATAAAAATAAGGGGTTTGTGTAGGGGTTTCCCGTCACATTTGTTTTGTATATATAGCAGCCAGACTGGTATTCATTATCCCGTCAGCCCTCCAAGTTAAGGTATTAGCTGCGGGAAAAGGTGGTCGAATGTTCGAGTTCCATTAGTGAAAATGGGGTTTCTATCGAGATGACCGGTTGTTGAGCCGTTATGTAGTTATATATAACGGTACCGAATGACTGGTGCCTGGTTAAAAAGGATTGGGTTCGGGAAATTGTCTCATACGTCAGACATGGATAAACGGCACCAGACCTTCTTACAGAAAATGACAATTTACCTCATACAGACGAGTGCTGACAACGTAATATCAAATTTAACTGAGTCGAAATGCAGCACAATATGTGTTTTTTATCTGGTCGAAAAGCCATTTCTCTCGGTTTTATTTTCATGTGAAATGATTAATCATGAGAACACAGTCTTATAGCACTTTTCCACATACAGTAAATATGCAGCAGACAATGTTGTTGTATATAACAATCCTCTACAAATGAAAGTTTAATTATTGTATATAGTTAAAAACATCGCGACAGCAATTTGTTCTTCTGACAAACGATTTATTAAGGTCGTCTGCTGCAGAGAGGGTCGAAATATTTGTTCGTGTGAGAAAAGGGTTAAAGATAAATACATGAATTTCTTTTTTCTAGGCCAATACTTTATACATGTACATGTGTATTGATGTATATGTATTACAAATAAACAAAGACATACTAACACATGTATTGTCATGTTAACCCTGTTTCTCATAAACACAGATGTAAACGATGTTTGACGACATGGCAGAATATATCAATTGAAAATGCATCTTTTTTAACAACATTTGAAATAATCCATTGCCCTTTCTATAAACATCAAGATAAAGATGTTGAGTCGTCAACATTAATGAGCCTGGTCGTATCTTGTCATACATAACATATAGAAAATGACTGTATTAAAGAATAATCTAATGTTTAGTTATTATTTACACTTACTTTTTAAACACGGTAGTGGCATAAACATGACAGCAGTACATTATAGCCAACATAACATAGCAAACTTTGTGAAAACCTGACTTTGGATACTGACTACTTTACGTTTGATTGACGAACAAGTGTTGTGTCTTACCACTGTGGCGTTATCCCACAAGTGTACCGAATATCGTTTTTGCAGCAGACGCATTTGAAAGCTTCTTAGTAAAACAGAATGGAAACTATCTATAAATGAAAGTATGCTTATTGTATAGGTTGGACAATATTGTGGCAAAAGGAGGTATTGATCATTATGAGCAATTTATACTTTTGCCTCAATATTTTCAAAAGTCGTCTGCTGTAAATGCGTACATAAGTGGGAAAGGGTTAAGAGATTAAGGTAGAGAACTGAGATAGGGAAATTTGGCAAATCAGGACCAGTTATTTCCCTTGTATAGACCACCATTATTAACTCCAAAACACCTTGTTAGAAATGGTTTCAAATAAACGTATAGAATATAAAACACATATATTTTGTATATCATGAGTATTATATAGATACTCTGGTTATATCTGTTCCAGCAAGTACGGTTGGTGGATTGTTGGATTTGCTGACAGATTTAATGACGACAATGTGTTTAAGCATGAGTCTGGGTTACCTATATCCACAGGATATATTGATACTACAGTTATACGTACTGGTTGACATTGTAAGTCATTTGCTGCATTTTAACAGGTTATTAACATCTATTGATAGGAGTCTGATGTCATTTTCAACGGTAAAGTAGTTATATCAAGACTAAAGTGATTTCCGGCCTTCTTTGCACCAGTTCTCCAAACAACATTCCTCCCTGGCAACTGGCGACTTTTCCTTATACTATTTAGCCGATTGGTGGAAAAGGAATGCATCTTGTACATGTTATCAATAATCAGAAAAAAATGGGCCGTGGTACGAATACATAACCATGAATCTATCAATCGTCGTTACCGACAGAGTTATCGGGCTTCGACACACTGGTAATACATGAGGGTTGTTCAAATTGATAAATACATCACACCCAATAACATGAACCAAGACCTTGTCGTAATACTCGGTAATACACCAGGGTTGTTCAGACTTATAAATACATCACACCCAATAACATGAACCAAGACCTTGTCGTAATACTCGGTAATACACCAGGGTTGTTCAGACTTATAAATACATCACACCCAATACCATGAACCAAGACCTTGTCGTAATACTCGGTAATACACGAGGGTTGTTAAGACTTATAAATACATCACACCCAATACCATGAGTCAATGCCTTGTCGTACTACTCGGTAATACACGTGGGTTGTTCAGACTTATAAATACATCACACCCAATACCATGAGTCGATGCCTTGTCGTAATACTCGGTAATACACGAGGGTTGTTCAGACTTATAAATACATCACACCCAAAACCATGAACCAAGACCTTGTCGTAATACTCGGTAATACACCAGGGTTGTTCAGACTTATAAATACATCACACCCAATACCATGAGCCAAGACCTTGTCGTAATACTCGGTAATACACGAGAGTCGTTCAGACTTATAAATGCATCACACCCAATACCATGAGTCAATGCCTTGTCGTAATACTCGGTAATACACGAGGGTTGTTTAAATTTATAAATGCATCACACCCAATACCATTAGTCAAAACGTTGTCGTAATACTCGGTAATACACGAGAGTCGTTCAGACTTATAAATACATCACACCCAATACCATGAACCAAGACCTTGTCGTAATAATCGGTAATACACGAGGGTTGTTCAAATGTATAAATACATCACACCCAATACCATGAGTCAATACCTTACCAAACAAATCCCATTCAGACCTCTGCGTATACATTTTAAATTCGTATCTAAGGGAAGCTAAGCTTTTAATTATTGAAATCTATCATAGTTTAGCCTAGATGCTACCATAATCGTCTGCTGCCTGTCTTTCATGACATGTCATCTTTTCAATAAAAACTACAAAAAGACAAAGACATACCTTCAAGTTAGTATACATTTGTTTTTCGTAATATTTTATGGTGATCAATTTATCTAGCTCACTACTACATGGGGGTTACCAACCATAAAGTGATTTCATCAACGGATAGTCAAATACTTCGACTTTTCTATGGGAACTGGGTAAGAAGCAGCTAGTTTAGCACCATGTAAGTCAATCACATTGAAATCTGATTAATTGGATCTGAAGACACCGTATCAATGGTAATCTTGAATTGACCCTTTACATTTAAATATTCATGAACAGGTGCTCGTTTATCAGTTCAGTAAAATCGCACGATACAACGGACGGTCGGTTCTGCATTCAATATGATAACTATACACTCGGAGTACTCGGACATCACCGCCTGTCTACACTCGCGTTTATTTATTATCGTTCATCTTGTCTGTTGATACCGAACTGTTTTGAAGGCGAACACTTGATTGGCTGACGCATAAGTCAATCTGCGACGACATGAATTATGCAGTTTTCATATCTATATATTAGGTCTGCTGTTAATGAGAGTGTCTGGTGGCGTTGTTCTTACCTGAATGCAACAGCCAGCAAAACACTGTTTTCAGAAAGAAATCAACCAACGAATCGATTTTAGCCGAGTGTTTATCGCCAATTAATTTGGAAAAAAAAAAACTGACTAGAGATCGATCCCCAGAAAGCGGCGTTCATGTAGGAGAGCCCCTGTGCAAGGTTTATTTCATAACCTAGCAATGGTTAATTAACAATGATTTATTGGTAAATGAACTGTCGACGTGAAATAACTCTTTTTTTACTGATAAAAACGATGTACATGCCTAAATACATGAATTAAATGCGTAAACTTAATACACATTGAGTATCGAAATAGTTGGTTCATAAAACACAATCTAGGAGGAGGGTTATTTAAGCATGATTTAACATTTTTTTGAAATCAGGTATGGTCATACGGTTATATGTCTGGATATGAATCATCGCTTATAAAACCAGTTACATGTCTTGTTTTACTTTGGCAATGCTCGCTCATCTATTCTATGTTTCGGTCGTGGCCGCGTTGTTAGCGTGGGGGTATGAAACCGGGCGTCCTGGGTTCGGTTCCCATTCGCGACGGTCATGATAGAATGACCTTTGGGCGAGGCACATTTCATTATCTAGTAATGGTTTGTGTACCAAGGTATCATGAATAAGTAGGTGTTCTGTCACTGTGAGAGTATTTTAATAATGATGAAAACAGCTTTAAAACAATATACAAATCTTCTATTATTATGATAGTGTCGGTCGTTTCAGAGAGTTCTTACAACGTTGTGTATCACAAATCAAATGTTTTTCTCCATGGTTTACCTTGTCTACTATACAGAGGGTCCTCAACGTAAGAAATATTTTAGTATATCTATATGAAAAGGTATTATATGAAAATCAACTTTAAGACATTTGCTACCAGAGTATATCCAGATAAATAAGCGTATCCGCGGAGTCTGGTCTGGTTCTGCACTGTTCGATACTTAATTTTGGAAGGTTTCAATGAACATGTGTTAAGAACGTTCCATTTGGATCCTTTGGTATGGGTGCAAAAGCAGATTGTTATCCACACATATGATACTCATGATATGGTTCGAATTCCTGGTTTCCACCAATGGGCTAAGTCCAGGCTATGTGGAAAAGTAGCCAGTTGCTTAGGAAGATTGTTGTGTGGAGTACTGGTTTGCGAAAACCAGGAAATATATGAGTAGGTGAACTGACCGCCGTGATATAACTGAGCAATTGTTAAAAACGGCGTTAAACACCAATCAAGCAATCAAGCAATCGAATTCCTGGAACAAATAGTTTTGAAAGCAGTCGTATGTATTTGATAGTAATTGTTCTGCCTATACGCAGACAGTTAAACCGTAGCTGGAAAAAAACCAAAAACGTCGAGAAACTGTTCACTGCTTTAATTGGTGAAAGGCTACAAAAGAAATCAAATGCCAATGAAACAAAAGTTAAATCTGACCTAATACCTAAACATAAGTGCAGCAGCTTCTAAACTATATATTCACTAAGGGATGCAACTCTTAATTACGTGAAGTGCAAATGCATGAGTGAAGCAAGAGTTATCTCCCTTGGTACGAAACCACATACCTACAACATTGTCAAAATTTGAAATGTGTCACTTTCAAAAATATTATTATTTCAACAATCTTTTCTGATAAGAAATGCATGACAAAAATAACAGTGTATACATTCAAACAGCATGCAACTACCCATGCTAATGCTAACAAAATTCAAACCCAGAATAGCAGATGAATGCAATATGTTTTCAAAACAAACTTTCCGATTCGAGTTCAATGCCACAAATAACCAAGAAATCGGTCAAATGCATATCAATGAAGAAATATTGAAAACCGGCTCAAATCACTAATCAATAATCAATGCAAATAATATTGCTTACATCGTGAATCACCAAGATAAGCCCATCATTGAATGGTAAATGGATTTGTCTGTCATTTTCGCACCAAAAGCATGACTTCTATCTTTAACCTGAACTCACGCATCAGGAAAGGAGTGTGTCTAAACCGCCAGCCGAGCTGGCTACGGAACAGTAATCAGGATGTGATTGTTTGTCTCCTGGTTTCCATAACTGCTTGTAGCGGTTACGGTGGTGTTTCTACAAATACATTCTCATTTTGTTTTTGCTAATTCATTTGATAACGAACTCGCCGTCATCATTCCAAAATGACCAAGTAATTTTAGACTTGTGACATCAGCCCTGTTACCACCTTGGTAGCCCCAGGCAAGTCTAAATAATTGGTTGTTATAACTTTCACTCATCTTTCATAAATGGGCTAACAGTCTGAAAGAAAAGCAGCCAGTTCCTGGAAATAACAGTTGTGTGAATTACTGGTGTGAGAAAGCAAGAAATCACTTTGGTAGATAAACTGGCGACCGTGATTGTTGTAAACGGCGGTAAACCCCAATCAATCAAAGCACAGATAAAATACTGATTGATACATCGATGTCAGTACAGGAATCACCAGAAGTTAAGTCATTTACACAGGAAAC
Source organism: Serripes groenlandicus (assembly GCA_031761405.1). NCBI lineage: Eukaryota > Metazoa > Mollusca > Bivalvia > Cardiida > Cardiidae > Serripes > Serripes groenlandicus. Next base: position 36,503,841 of record JASEVX010000003.1, on the reverse strand, counting down.
GCCGCGATATAGGTGAAATACTGTTGTAAACGGCGCTTATAACAAATCAAACAAATTAACCACATCCTCTCTACTTTTCAGTTTTTCAGATGGGATTATGGCGCATTATTTTGTATTTATGCGCCCCCTTTTTCTGCGCGAAGACCGGTGTCACTCTGATACAGCTATGGAGAGCAGCGGTAAAAATCGCAAACTTTGACCAGGAAGAGATGCGGAAGAAAATGGGTTAGCTGGATATAATAGTGTGTTTGAAAACGTTTCCAAATGGACAGTGAATTAAAGATACCCTATTGCGGACAGATTTACAGGACTTATATTTAACACTTTCTTACCTAAAGACGCATTTTGATTATCCTACATTGCTATATCCAATAAAAAAAATGTATGCATTATTTAAAATTTATCTATTTGTACATATGTTACTTGTACAGCTGCATTTTAAATAATGGGGTGTAGACTGTCGTAGCCGAGTGGTATACGGGATAGGGGATTATGGAACCGGGCGTCGCGGTGGTCATGCTAGACATAGGCATATTTCCTAGCTGAGTACTGGTTTGTTTACTAGGGCTCTGTCGCCGTGATATAACTGAAATGAGGAAAACAAAATTATAACTTAAGTTATGTGTATACTTTACCTTGGTAAATAGCTGTATTTCGAAGCAATCAAATAACCTTTGAGCGAAGATTGATATTAATTTCTTAAGTCTACTGAAACGAATTGACTTATGGTTTGTGGAGCTTAACTACCAACGTTAATAAGCAGTAGTCCGTGCAGCAAATTCAGGTGTCCATGGTCAACAATTGACGACATTGTATATAATTTAATTTAAAAACAAATGGAAATAAATTAAACACATGTGTGTTACAGAAATACTATTTACCTTTGGTTTTACTCTATTCTGAAAGAATATCCATGCACTACCTTAGCCTCGCTTTTAATAATACTTATTCATAAGGACATTAATAAGACATGAGTAATGACCGACATATGTAGAAGTAACCGTTAATTGCTATTAGTAACTTAATTATGAGTTATTGGGACTGCATCTCGGCGTTAGTAATAAGTATTTTAAATATTAACATCGAAAGTAAAACGATGCTAAGGTTATCATTAAGAAACTTGTATATATTGGAGTTTTGCTTCAGCTTCTTTATTTTACATCGATTGTTTATTTTTCTTGGGATGATATGCGGAAGAAAATGGGTTAGCGGGACAATTGACTTTTGAAAACGTTATGACAAAAGGAGAAATTGCTCATTACCTATCTGCTAATGTCACTATGTTTTCAACTAATACTCTGATAATTAGTCCATTTATATAGATTTTCAATTAGGCGTCTGCGGAATAACTGTTTTAAACAGATTAAACAGCAAATACCGGTGATGAAACAGAATGGCTTTTTTGACCATTATCGTCCTTTGCAATATCTAATACAAAGGTATAAATAAATTCAAGTGTATATAAATGGACAATTGAATACGTGACTTGAACCGTTGTATTTTAAATAATGGGATGGCGACTGCCGTAGGCGAGTGGTAAACGTGATATGGGGTATTAGAACCGGGCGTTGCTGGTTTTATCCCCGCTCGCGGTGGTCATGTTGGAGTGCCCTTAGGCAAAGTCTATTTCCTAGCCTAGTACTGGTGTGTTTACCTAGGAATTACGATGGTCATGTTGGGGTGCCGTTAGACAAAGAATATTTCCTATCCTAGTACTGGTTTGATTACCTAGAGATCACGGTGGTCATGATGGATTGACCGTAGACAACGAATATTTCTTAGCCTTGAACTGGTTTGATCACGGTGTTGCCCTCAGTTAAAGCATATTTCCTAGCCTATTACTGGTTTGTTTACACAGGGATCACGGTGGTCATGTTGTATTGCCCTCAGTTAAAGCATATTTCCTAGCCTATTACTGGTTTGTTTACACAGGGATCACGGTGGTCATGTTGGATTGCCCTTAATCAAAGCATATGTCCTAGACTAGTACTGGTTTGTTTACCCAGGGATCACGATGGTAATGTTGGATTGCCTTTAGGTAAAGCATATTTCCTAGCCTTGAACTGGTTTGATCACGGTGTTGCCCTCAGTTAAAGCATATTTCCTAGCCTATTACTGGTTTGTTTACACAGGGATCACGGTGGTCATGTTGTATTGCCCTCAGTTAAAGCATATTTCCTAGCCTATTACTGGTTTGTTTACACAGGGATCACGGTGGTCATGTTGGATTGCCCTTAATCAAAGCATATGTCCTAGACTAGTACTGGTTTGTTTACCCAGGGATCACGATGGTAATGTTGGATTGCCTTTAGGTAAAGCATATTTCCTAGTCAAGTACTGGTTTGTTTACCCAGGGATCACGATGGTCATGTTGGATTGTCCTTAGACAAAGCATATTTCCTAGGCTAGTTCTTGTTGGTTTACCATGGGATCACGTTGGTCATGTTAGATTGCCGTTAGACAAAGCATATTTCCTAGCTTAGTACTGGTGTGTTTACCCAGGGATCACGTCGATCATGTTGGATTGCCCTTAATCAAAGCATATTTCCAAGCCTAGTACTGGTTTGTTTACCCAGGGATCGCGGTGGTCATGTTGGAGTGCCATTAGACAAAGCATATTGCCTAGCTTAGTACTGGTGTGTTTACCCAGGGATCACGTCGATCATGTTGGATTGCCCTTAATCAAAGCATATTTCCAAGCCTAGTACTGGTTTGTTTACCCAAGGATCGCGGCTGTCATGTTGGAGTGCCATTAGACAAAGAATATTCCCTAGCCTAGTACTGGATTATTAACCAAGGGATCACGTTGGTCATGATAGGGTGCCCTTAGACAAAGTAAATTTCCTAGTCCAATACTGGTTGGCTTTCCCAGGGATCTCGGGGTCATGTTGGAGTGCCTTTAGACAAGGCATATTTCCTAACCTAGTACTGGTTTGTTTACCCAGGGATCACGGTGGTTATGTTAGAGTGCCCTTAGACAAAGAATATTTCCTAGCCTAGTACCCGTAGTCAAACAATATTACCGACCTAAGTACTGGTATGTTTACCAAGGGATCACGAATAAGCGTTCTGGCGGTGGTCATGTTAGAGTGCCCTAAGCAAAAGCTCATATCGTAGCCTAGTACTTGTTTGTTTACCCAGGGATCACGAATAAGTACTCTGTCGCAGTAAAATAACTGAAATAAGGAAGACCAATTGCTGAAAATCCAAACACAATTAAAATTAAAATTATGTACATATTTTACCTTGATAAATGGCTGTATTTGGAAGCAATCGAATTACCTTTGAGCGAAGAGTGTTATCAATTTCTTTAGTCTTTTTTAACGAATTAACTTATGATTTGTAGAGCTTAACTACCAACGTGCATACTCAGTTGTCCGTGTAAAACATTCAGGTGTCCATGGTCAACTCTTGGCGCCTTTGTAGACCATTTAATTAAAAAATAAATGGAAATAAATATATATATTTACACACATATGTAATAAAGAACTATTTTACTTTTGGTGTTTACTATATTCTTAAGGATATCCCTGAACTACCTTAGCCTCGCTTTTTAATTAAACATAATCATAATGACAATATTATGAAAAGGGTCTTGACTCATGCATTTTCACTTAGCAGGTAGGTGTAAAAGTCTTAGTTAAGTGATACTGGTAACTTACTTATTAGTTATCGGGACAGCATCCCGGCGTTAGTAATAAATATTTAAAAAAGATTCACATCGACTGAGCAAACAACTTACAAGAACTGTACACACCATTATTTCAAAGCAACTGGCAGCTTGCCCACATAAACTGTTAGGCGATTGGTAAAACGAATGTCGCTCATAAACTCTTCATTGATAGTATCTTGAGCGTTTGTACACAAACAATGTTCGTTTCGCTTTGTAGGTCAAAACAATAAAGTTTTGTCAAAGTGTTTACTTTTTCATTTTAGATAATAAAACACCCTTTGGTTTTATTTGTCGGCGCTAGGCATTGTTCGTGATTTACAAATAACCTTTAGACGCATCGGTGGTGTAGCGGTAGAGCGTCCGCCTCGGATGCGGGATGTTCCGGGTAGATCCCCGGTCGGGTCATACCAAAGACTTAACAAATGCTTGAAGTAATGGCTGCTTTCCTTGGCGACCTGATTTGCGGGGTAAGCTTTACGATTGACCGGCTGGTGTCAGGATAAACATAGTACTGGTAACTTACCCATGAAACGCCGGAATATAACTAAAACATTGTTGAAAACGGAGTAAAACACCAAAACAATCATCCAATGATATTTACAGACTGCGTTATATCCATCATTATAAAGTATTGAACTTGCAAGGTTTTACTGTTTATTGATTTCGGCTTAAAGAATCTTTACTCGTCTCCTCTAGAATTGTCCCTGGTCTCAATCAAGAGAACCATGCACATTGATATTAACACACTAGTATCCGTTAACTTGTCGAATGTGTCAAAAGGTTTTCACCATCAAGTTGAGATTTATTGGCTGTATGGGGTTTTACGCTGCTTCCAACAAATTTACACCTATACACCGGCATTTCTCGGTTGAGTTACCAGTTATGCTGGTCAATTTATACTGACACTTGTGAATCAGTCGTAAGTCTGACCCCGCAATCATGACCGCCAAGAAGTGAAAGACTTTACTACCAGTTTAAAGTATTGTGTAAGACCTAGCCGGGGAGTCGAGGCGGACGCTCTTCCACTACACCACCGAGTAGGTTCAGTTTGCGAATGAAGTAGCAATGGTAGGGATATACAAACGAAATGTTGATCAAGATTAAATTTGAAATACAACCTGATATGGTTTATTTACAGCTTGCAAGTATTTGTAATGCTTACAGTATATTTCTTTTAAAATCAACCCCGTATTAATTCAACCCTTCCCACATACAGACGTTTTCTGCCGCTTTGGTAACACGAATCGTATCTAGTTAACCAGTTGGTATGTGACATAATAAGTGGTTAACTAGATAGGTTTTGAGTTGTCTTTTAATGATTGTATAAGTCTTATATTATAGCATGAAAATGTAACTAGTGGCAGTTCTGGGCACTTTCATGTCTGTTTTAAGTCTTACATTTCGAGAAAATCAAATAAGTGGTAACACGGACCTTATCTAGTTAACCAGTTAGTATGTTACTTAGTAAGTGAAATAAGAAACCCTAACTAGATAACCAGTTAATAGTGTACAAAACATCAACTGGTTATCTTACGGCAGTAATATCCCACCATGATAAACCTTATTATACACTTAATATAGAATTAAAGACGTTCCTAAAAGGTTTCAAGGTGGTACAAAGACACACAACTATGAACTGGTACATATTCCTTATCGTGGTTCTATATAACATTGTACTGCAGGTTCTAGATGTGTATTCGGTAGATGCTCACTCAAAATCAACACTTGAGGACATATGGGAGAAACTGTACGACAACTGCAGGCGAGTGAAAGCGCTTCGAAATCCCTTAACGTACAAACACATGGTATGGAACGGCATAGGTCTCAAAAGTGAGAGCAACGCCCATAAACAGGTAGATTTACCGTACAGTAACGAGTACAGACATTTTGTACTGTCACGGTACGGCGTAAATCCTGACTACGTAATTAATTGTAAGGAACTGCGGGTCACAATAATATGGCGACGCTCGTACATGGCTCATCCGAGGAATCCGGATGGGTTCGTTCCAAGACAGATTTACAACGAAGATGAAGTTTGGGAGACTGTGTCTAAAGCGCTCCCAACTGCAACAGTGAACGGCGCGCAACTTGATAAACTAACCATACTAACCATACTGGAACAGCTGCAATTGATCACGTCAACGGACATCCTTATTGGTATGCACGGAGCAGGAATGTCTCATATTTTGTACCTACCGAAACTTTCCGTTGCCCATTTCCGGTCGATGTCAAGATGGCGCCGATTGCCACACATCGACTGGATTAATCCAAGTCAGCAAAATGAGATGCCTGATCACAAGATGTATATTCCGTCTGTCGCTTTGAAGAATATGGTTCAAACAATGAACGAAAACATTTGTGGAATCGATGATGATTTGCCTTCAAAATCAAAAGAAATTATTTAAGTAAAATAACTTATTTACATCTGAAACTCATACAATCATTTTAAATAGGTGTATTATCGATATATATGGTTTCCGCTGCATTTGTGTTGAGGTTGTTGTGTGTCCCTTTTTTACTACAGTCGATGTACAGTAAATCAACACAGATGTCAAAATGTAAGACTCTACATGTTCTCTTCCTTTAACGTGAAAACATGAGAACAAGTGTCAGAAAACAAATTTTGTGTGGTTTTAAAAATATAAAACATTTAAAACGACTTCAAAACATATCTAAAGGATTGAATAGACACTTCAGTAATAAATGTGAACCGGCGGAATATGCAGACGACAGTTTTAGATTTTCAGAGCGTTCTACCTCGTCGTTTTTGGATTACACTTACTGCAATTTTGGTAATGTTTTGTTTTCATTATGATACATTGTTGTCATAAATGAATCTAGCATTAAGTTAAACACAGCAACATACCAATTTGGGTGATCTTTTATTACCAAGACATCCAACTTAGGTTACATAAAAGGTTAAATATGATATAAAAAATCTTCTTCTCAGTTCAGTACATCCTTAAAGTATAGTATTACTTGACAATGTTAACCTGATCCTGAAGTTTGTGTACAGATATAATATCCGTATCATATATTATTGTGACGTACAAATATTTGTATAAAATGTGTGATGTGTTATCTGAGAACAGATAACCTGGTGTCAACTATTGAGGATCAAGTAAATATTGAGAACAGATAACCTTAGCTAGTTGACATACAGTTTAAATATAGCTATACATGTAATACGTCAACGTCAACAACTGTGGATCAAGTACATATTGTCAAATAATATCTTATCAGTAATGTTGAATTCATAGTTTCGCAATAGACAAGTTGACGTTACAAAACATTAAGTATAAACAACTAACACTTCTACATAAATCCTTTTCCACTTTCATTCATCTGCAACAGGCGACTTTCGAAAACATTGTGGTAAAAGGGGAAATGTCTCATGCTAAGCAATTTCTACCTATTTAACTATTTAATTCATTATGCTTTCAATTAAAAATAGTTGCCAAGTTGCTTTCAACGTCGCTTCTGGTAGATTGTTTGTGTGTAGAAAAAGGTTAAGTTTTTGGTGTCTGTTCTAAAGGTATACAATGATCAAAACAATTCAAATTCCATTTCTGTTTTTCATTGCAAATAAGATTTCTTATTTACTTAATCAATTATATAAACACTCGACTGTTCGAGAAACTACATATGTAGCCTATCAATAAATCCCTAAATAAAGCGTGATTGACAATTAAGGAAGAAGTGATACCTATATATGTATAACCTTGCCAACGTAGGCGACACAACTATGAGAGGGGTTAAAATTAACAAAACTGATATGTTAGTAAAGCATTCTATCTGTGGTTTTAACTTTTTCGCTGTTAAATGCCTTTGCAGGTTAGAAAGCTAATCTGCATACTGTACCACTTTTACCAAACTCGACTTGAACGAGTTAAATATATGAGCCCTGTATCTTGTTCAACATCCGGGTTATTATAAAGGAACTTGAAGGGCTAATATATATTTTTTTCTTTTCTTTAAATCCATGCTATTTTCTTAAGCAAGATGGACAATGGGGGATCTTGTGAGGCTTATCGCGTACGCAAACCCAACTAAGTCCTTAGGGTTTGCATATGAAATAATACCCTCAATCTCGTGACTCGACTTACTTAATTAATTTAGGAATACCCAAATAATGAATATGTATATGTAATTCTCTCTATACAGTCAAACCTGTGCTACAGACAACCTTTGTATAGCAATTCCTTGCCTATAAAAACCGCAATGTTAATTTCCCAATTACTCATGTTTTGCTTAAGTGACCCTAATATTAAAGACTACATGTGAACAAAAACCATATTGTTCTCTGCCCATTGGTGGTCTCTAAATACAGGTTAGACTGTATTTGTTTCATTTAATCATACAAGATTAGCTAACTAAATGTATCACGTCGCACGGACACCTATATTCTGGACCAGCAACGGTCCATAATATCCTGCGCTTCCTCGAGGCCTAATCGAGAACGTCCCTTGTCACACCTATATTTAGGACCAGCGACGATCCAGATCATCAAGCGCTTCCTCGAAGCTAAAATTATGAGTGTCCCTCCATGTCATCGTCTAGTGGTGAAAATATCCGATATAATGATTACAACCCTTTCTTACTTGTAGATATATTCTGACGCACCTGCAGCTGACGACTGTTGAACACATTGCGTCAAAAGAAGAGATTGCTTATAATGAACAGTTTCTCCTTTTGCCACAACGTTTTCAACTTCATTCTATAACTGTTGTTTCATTTTTTAGAGAGTTTCCATATTTGTACAAAATTGTTTTCAAAGTCGTCTGTTGTTTGTAGGCATAAAAAGGACGTCAAAACAAATTTGCTTATTACTGCTTTCAAATCTACATGTAAAGGTTATTTTCGTACGAACACCAATTTTAGTGTACCACCTATAACATTTTAATTATTTGTGGGCACTAATTTTAATTTTAATTAAAAAATACCACCAACCCACTAAATAAAGATAGCTCGTATACATGTATAGTTTCCCTTCCCCCCCCCCCCCCCTTCTAAGGATATACCACGTCATATAAGGTCACTATGTGTAGTTCTCAGGATATACCCCATCATATAAGGTCACCATTTGTAGTTCAAAAGATATTTGCGGATTCTATTTCATCTAAAGACGTCACCAATGGTGTTTGAGGTCAACGGTAACGTATTTATACGTGTTCGTTGCAAAACATTTACAATATGTGACCGTCTGCATTAAATCTGTTAATTAAATGAATAATATCTAGCACGTGCCACAAAACAGCATTGTGAATAGGTCTGATTCTCCAGGATGTTAGAAAACACTCCATAGCTTGTTTTAACATATTTTCTTGTTTAAATATCCATCCCAACAGGTTGTAGGCTGTTTCTGTATGTCCAAGGAGTGTCTCTGTGCGTATGACGTCTAATAAGTTTTTGACAGCACCTTGTTTATAGACGGGCTTGTTTGCTCTTGAATACAATATATACTGTAGGAAGTACAGATACACTTTGGAATCCACAACCATCCAGTCAAACCAGAAATCCGTCTTTTCATCCCTAGAAACAGCCGGTGTATGAACCGAACGATACATCTCGTAATGTAAAGCTGGAGGTACAATGTTGGCTAGATGAGGTAAAAAGGTTAAACAACCAGTTGTACACGATCTCGCGAACTCCGTGTATGAAATGTCTTGTGAACTATGCATTTGTACAAGTTCAATTAATGCCTCATTCCGATACCGGGGCATGATACTACTGCAGCCACAGCCTGATATAACATATGATTTCAAAGACGTTTCGCATTTCAGCATAATCTCTTCACAGAAATCATATCGGTCACTCTGCAAACAGTAGGATGCAACTATCAAATACGCGGAGATAACGTCACAGTCTTTACTGTTTTCTATGTAATACTTAAAAGTATCAAACAACATTTTCAAGTGATCCGCGTCACTGGTGGTTAGTATGATACTTGCTACACATTGTGCTATTTGTAGGCGTACATGTGGGAAAAAGTAGCGTATTGCTTGTCTTGTTTCTTTTCCGGTATGATATTTATCCCACTCCGTGTGAAGAAAATGTGTTTGCATTGAGTGTAGTTTTGACATTAAGTGAAGAGCTGATATACGTTTGCAATCCTTAAGACTGATACATATTAAATCCCTTAAATTCCAATTCATAATCATGTACATCGTGAATAATCGTGATACAGAGATATGCTGTTCTCCCATTATACTTGGTCCACACTCAAACAACACATCATACAACACCTTTCCTATGTCATCACATGTCAATGACCACAGGAATGTACACCAATGTTCTATCATGTCCTCTAGGACAATCTGTACCTGTCGCAGAGTTCTGCGATTAAGTTTGTCAAACATGTTTTCATCCGGAACAAAGTAATTTGGACAGTATTGTTCTTTGACCCAGTGTAACAGCAGTTTGATACACATAAGCGTGCATTCCAAAAAGTTTCTACGACGCCAGAATCCACAGGGTGTATATTCAACTGCATATAACAAACATGTTTTACAGTGATACGACGAGATCGATTCAGGTACACGTTTGAGTATTATGTCTTTATTGATAATCTTAAGTAAAATGTAGCATGTATGCTGTGTAGAGTTAAGACTAGACATGAGTTCACGTTCCTGGAGGGAAAATGACAGCCTCAATTCGATTGGTCCGTTTTGACTTGATGGATGATTTTTCCAGACGAAGAAACATCCGGATTCTTTTAACGTTTTTATTTGTCTATCATTTAGCCGATTGCACCTGATAACCCTCCTTAACCAGGATTTAGCGAAGCTTGGTATGTGCTGACATCGGAATGCAAAAACATTGTCTCGATCTAATAGCAGGCCTTTACCTTTATATGTCACAGCAGGACTATTATTTCTAAACACTTCATCCGTTTGAACGACGTATCGTAAACATAACCTGCCGTTGTTGTCGGTTTCTGCATTTTCATGAGTGATAGTGTCTCGGCTATAAATAGGAACCTTGTTCATGACATATTGTAGTTTAACGTACCCGGGTTTGGTGGTTTCATCAGTCACCATGAGAAATGATAGTCTTTCTTGAGGTGCATCAGCGATCTTCATTACAACAGGTGTAACAGGACAGCGTAATTGATCTATGTCTGAATCCAGCCCTAGTGTTGTTGTACCCTCACATTGACTTCCAAACACGTACCTGGAAATTCGGTTGTTGTAGTACAAGTAATGTAGTTCGGTTGATATTATTTCTATCACTATTGCCTTTTCTCTGAATGTTCCTCTCATCTCTTCAGAAGCACCGATCCAATTTAGAATTTCATAAACACGGACTGACAAATTATGATAATTTTCATCCATTTTGCAGAACTGTGACCTGAAATTAAAAACGACTTCTTTGTAGAGAAGGCCCATTTTCCTTATCAATTGTGACGTACAAATTGATATTGTATGTTCAATAATGAAAAATAGCATTGGCATTGGTCCCAGAGACACAGACACTACATTAATTGGGATTCGCTAGGTATCCCTTATTGTCAGATTTTTCCGTATGTCTGTGTGTGTGTGTGTGTATCTGGCTGTCAAGTTGTTTGTAAAACCGACGGGCCGATTCCGATGAAACTTGGTGAACAGGTGACATAGGGGCAAAGGGTGTGCACGTTTGAGTTTCGTTGCTAAGGACCCACAGCCAAGGCGAATCCCTTGTCGCCTACCGGCTTGTCTCGGTCTTAATCTGATTTATTTATATTAAATTAGGCCATACAATACCATTTAACTAGCTATGGTAATGAGATGTTTGTTTGAAAGTTTGGAGTTTTAAGCCGCTTTCAACACTTATTCAGTTATATCACCACACTAACTAGGTAAGTTACCATTTACCTATAGTACTGGTTCATTTATCCTGACTAGATGAATTTGTTTACTATTTTATTTTAATTGATCCAAGTTTCTAAAACCTTATTTGATGTTTATAATTATGTTTGAACTAAGTGTTAGTCAATATAAACATAAGTTCATATAACATGGTGTTATACTCTCTGAGTAAGTGCGGGAACAAGCTGAACCGTTTTGACGGACGGACGGACCCGGCGTTAAGTTCCGATGAAGGCGCTTTAAATTGATTACGAAACTTTATGTGTACATGTAGTAGTACGACACGTAAATGTTATTCTTCTGAGTTAATGGTATCATCATTGTTTCATTTCTATTCATAAATATCACCAAATAGATGTATGTGTTTGAAGTTGGATCTTGGATCGGTCATCGGCCATCTGTGTTCGATTGTATATAGACAACTGAACGCCGATGTCGAAGTTTAGAAACCGAAGATGACCGAATAACTGTAATACAGTCGTCTGTACCTATCCTTTATCTGTAACATACTATGGCGGTGTGTAGGCTTCAAAGGCGGGTTATCGAAGTTTAATCATAGTAAAGTCATTATCAAATATTGCAAAGTGTCTCCAATTGATGTACCGACTTCTAGGTTTCGTATTTATGTTGTTCAACTTCTACGCTTGCGTAGATGATTTAAAACACATTTAAAACGTTATAGAAATGATCCCAGAAAATATCGTAATAAGAGTGAAATATCGTTGCGAGCGTCTTAATAGGCATCCGACAAAAAAATGGACAACTAATCATACATTACAACACTACAATGACTTGATATATTTTGTATATTCTTTCCCCAACTACAACATGATTAACATGTCTTACCTTAAACTTACGTCCGGGTGTAAACAGAAACTTGTCGTTCAGTTTCGTCCTTGTTTGTTTTAATTAACACAATCGTTTCCTTGAATCGTATCTATGAATAGACAAACAAACTCGTATTTGTTTACCAGTGATGTGCTGGTGATTCAGATGGCCATTCATTAAACAATAAGAAGAAATCATGTCCAACATTCCAAGTTAATGTCCAGATTTGTACAACCTTCCAAATTAAACATTGAACGTAAAATACAGTGGAAAATTCGTGTCTTTTTTTTTCTATTTTAGGGAATGTTTCCTGGATCTATAAATAGACTAATGCGAATGATTGCAGAGATAACCTTTTACGCAATCTGTCTAAAGTACACGTCCCTTTGATAACATTAGTTATACGAATTAAACCAATTTTAAACATATCAAATTGAACAGTTTGACAAACAAACTTTGATAGAATTCTTAAACTTACAATGAGTTATGACAAATTATTAAACAACGTTAAATGCAAGTTTAGGCATATCAAATTGAACAGTTTGACAAACAAACTTTGATAGAATTCTTACATTTACAATGAGTTATGACAAATTATTAAACGTTTAAAATTTCATTCATAAATTTGGACCAGTCATACAATATGCATGGATATCGATCACCTTATGGTTTTATTTAACAATTGAATAGTTATAAAAATCATCCATTTTATTTTAGATAGGATAATAACAAATGTTGACATTTATCCGTTCTGATACAATCGCATTTGTTTCCTAAAATAAGTAACTGGGGCTACTATCCGTCCGCTTGTGTCCATATTTACATTTTATTGCATCGAATTTAGGTAATAGGCATAACATGCTGATATATATGTAAGATAACGCAATATACACAGTCTGCACAGCGGGGGTAATAAATAGATTTATTATATAATCTATAAATAGACGCCTTTTCATTGGCTAAAAAGTAATTTTTTAGAAAAAATATCTAGCGATATTGACCGTTTTTTTCTGATATTGACCCGTTTTATTCTGATATTGACCCGTTTTATAAATAGTAACAGGGGAAGACCGGGGAATCCCACGAGCCGCCTATTAATATCCTTCGCCTTTATCCGTACGCTACGGAATTTTCCGAGGTGCGTTCCGAATGACCACGGAAACTTCCGAGTGGTCATTCCGGTGACGTATTTTTTTTAAATGACGTCATGCACGTGCATTACCAACATTTTAGACGCGCGTTTTAGACTGTTATCATGTCAAAAACGTACTGTTATCATGTATGGAAGGGTATTAACGCATAAATTGCATCTTTCCTTCGTACATTACAACTTGCATTCGTACATTTACATCTTGCTTTCGTACATTCACATCTTGCTTTGTGACATTCACATCTTGCTTTGTGACATTCACATCTTGCTTTGTGATTTGCACATCATGCTTTGTACATCTTGCGTTGTGACATGCACATCTTGCCTTGTACATCTTGCGTTGTGACATGCACATCTTGATTCGTACATTCACATCTTGCATTCGTACATTCACATCTTGCATTCGTACATTCACATCTTGCTTTGTGACATTCCCATCTTGCTTTGTGACTTGCACATCTTGCTTTGTGAATTGCACATCATGCTTTGTACATCTTGCGTTGTGACATGCACATCTTGCTTCCGTACATTTACATTTTGCGTTCATACATTCAATATTACATTCGGTTATCTGACATTAGGATCGTCCTTGAACATTTTGCTTGATGGCATGATGCATTTTTTTATTTAATGTTTTAGCCTTATTTCAAATTCTTCGCTAGATCGGCGATTCACAACAGTATGTACAACTGAACTTTAACCCTTTCTGTTGTACATACTCATTATACTGGCTTTACAGGCTACCCACAACAGTAACTTTAACCCTTTCTGTACGTTGTACATACCCATTAGACTGGCTTCACAGGCTACCCACAACATTAACTTTAACCCTTTCTGCTGTACATACTCATTATACTGGCTTTACAGGCTACCCACAACATAAACTTTAACCCTTTATGTTGTACATACTCATTGGACTGGCTTTACAGGCTACCCAAAACTTAAACGTTAACCCTTTCCAAACTAAAAATCGAAGTAAAACTATGGACAATTTCTATCTATTAATAAAAGCCTATAATCTCTGAATATAATGTCAGATAACCGAATGTAATATTGAATGTATGAATGCAAAATGTAAATGTACGGAAGCAAGATGTGCATGTCACAACGCAAGATGTACAAAGCATGATGTGCAAGTCACAAAGCAAGATGTGCAAGTTACAAAGAAAGATGTGAATGTCACAAAGCAAGATGTGAACGTACGAATGCAAGATGTGAATGTACGAATCAAGATGTGCATGTCACAACGCAAGATGTACAAAGCAAGATGTGCATGTCACAACGCAAGATGTACAAAGCAAGATGTGCATGTCACAACGCAAGATGTACAAAGCATAATGTGCAAGTCACAAAGCAAGATGTGAATGTCACAAAGCAAGATGTGAATGTACGAAAGCAAGATGTAAATGTACGAATGCAAGTTGTAATGTACGAAGGAAAGATGCAATTTATGCGTTAATACCCTTCCATAATCATGAGACAGAAATTTATACAACATACAACAGAAATGTTCCTTGAGTGGTCCTCTGTTTTTTTTTAAGTTGATCAATATCAAAACAATATGATAAATTAAGGGTTATATAATAAAACAGTTATGGACTTTTCAGCTGTTATACATGATGTTGATATGCACCAAAAAAATCATTATTGACCTCGGCTATCGCCTCGGTCAATAATGAATTTTTTGGTGCATATCACATCATGTATAACAGCTGAAAAGTCCATAATTGTATAATATGCCCCATCATAAATCGTCCGGCAATCGTCGGTAATCATCGGAAGCTTTCGCTAGAAATCACGGAAACGTAAGTGTTACCCTAAAACGTTAGTAGTACTTGTAGAAAATGTTAAAAAGGACCAAAATTACATTATTTTAATAAAATATATGTCAGATAAAAGGTAAATGAATTTACTACATTATACCGTAAGTGCCCTGTTAATTTTTTATTTCTAAAAAAAGATATTCACTGAAGAACGTGTAAAAATTAGCGGAAAAATACCGTTTTCTTAACGGTTTATATGTAACAAAGAGGGAAATTAGGGTGACTGTATTAAAAGTTAAAAAAGACCAAAATATTATTAATATAAAACAAATAAAAAAATGTATTTATATTCAGGATATATTTGTCTTGAAAACTTAATAAGTGCCTTTTTAAATTTTTGCAAAATAAAATTGTTATTGAGAAAAAAATAAAAAGTTGCTCTATAATCCCATGTAATTTAAGTTATCGAATTTTATAGTGGCTGATTCTCATAGTTGGATATGGATCCATTCGAATTCATCTTCTTGTTTATCGGATTTTCAATATCGCTATTTTTAGATCCACCAAGCTATTTTTATTTGAACCAATCAGAGGACTCGTTTCAACAAACGTTTGGCATATCCTTCAAAATGGCGTCAATTGACGAAGTTGAGTAAATTTAAAATAGACCAATTAAACCAGAACAAAGAACACTTTTCGATGCTGTATGGTCAGAGAAAGACTGTATCGGTGTTTTGCCTCATTTCCGCATTTGTAGCCATGATGCGGTCGTCATAAGAACTATACACGTGTGTAAATCACTATGCGAAAATTGGGATCCCATGCTAAATATAGATTTATTTGGTAAATATACACTTTTACTTTCACTTTCAAAAACGTGAAAGCAAGGTTCTGATTGGCTGGCGGAAAGGTCGTCTGAACGTGACCCTCTATCGGTTGTCCTCAGATCCTATGCGTAGCGTTAATAGGAGATGATTTTTAATGAGATTGACCTTTTACGTGTCTAGGAGTACATAACAATGTAGTACAATATATATAATATATATTTATATGTGTTTTGCATACAGCCTGATATTCTATATCTATACAGCGTAGTGGTTGTGGCATCTCCTTCGGGAGCGGATAGCGAATGTTCGAATCCTATATAGGAGACAATGGTATGTTGGTGAGTCGTCGGGTAGTTTAATCTTGATACCGAATGTCTGGTGCCCGGCAAAAAAACAAAATACTGGATTCCGGAAGTAAAGGCGCTCGGGTATCTCATAAGTCGGACAAGTCTAACCCTTTGAATATGGGTGACACTTAAATAAACAAACGCTTTGCTTTCACCGTAACCATCAATAACCTCATACCACATTTTACAACACGTTAGATTAACTTATGTCACAGATTAATATGGCCAATAATATGAATTAAGGGTTTGTGTGGGTTTTCCCTTCACTCTTTGTTAAAATATATATTGCAGACAACCTGGTATTCCATATCCCTATAGACTTCTGTTCAAGGAATTGGCTGCGGGAGCGGATGACAAAATGTTAGAATCCAATTGGTGATAATGGGGTTTCTTCTGATATTGGTTAGTGAGCCGCTACCTAATTATGTAACGGTACTGACTGTCTGGTGCCTGATTAAAAATAATAGGGTTCGGGAAGTAAAACGTGCTACATAAGTCATACGTCAAACATGGATATAACCTTCAATATACGAGGCACTATTTCAAGGACTACATTTACTTTTCATGCATGTTGTATGACTGGATATCACAATTTAAAAGTGCTGAGGGTATGTATAGACGTTAAACCCTCAAATATATGAAAGACCGGATTTCTTTCAGAAAATAAACATTTCCCCCATACCGATGAATTCTGAACAAGTAATACATTGTTGTTTATCTAGTGGCAAAACCATTACTCTATGAACCCTTTCCAACATACAGTCAATCTGCATCAGACAACGTGCAGTTTGTATTGCTAAATATATGACAAATCTCTTTAAATGAATGTATCATTATTGAATAGAGTTGAAAACATTGTGAAAATAATGTCTTCTTCTTACACATTGTTTTCAGATATCGTCTTCTGCAGAGGGGTCAAAATGTGTGTCCATGTGAGAAAAAGGTTAAAAATAGATACATGTATTTCTTGTGTTTATGCCAATATTATATACATGTACATGTATAATCAATATATGTATTATAATTATACAAATACAAATTAACATATGTATAGTCATGTTAATCCTGTACCTCATACATATAAATGTAAACGATTGTTTACGTCATGACATAAGTGATTATTTAAAAATTCATAAAACATATATTTTCAGCACTATTTGGAATAATCCATTGCCCATTCTAGAAACATCAAGATAAAGATGTTCAGTTGAGTAGTCAAAATTATTGAGCCTGATCGGATCTGTTCATACATAGCATATTTAAAATGACTGTTTATAGAATAATCAAATGTTTAATTAATATTCACATTTCCTTTTTAAACACGGTAGTTACATAAAAATGAAAGCAAAGGTACACTATAACCAACATTACATAGCAAACTTTGGTGAAAATCAGACTTGGGAGAATAACTACTTCACGTTTGATTGGGGAACCAGCGTTGTGTGTTACCATAGTTTCGTAATCCCACAAGTTAACCGAATCTCATGTGAGCTTCGATAGCTATTCATCTGTTGTACCTTTAACCCCCTTTTCCCACATACAACAATTCTGCAGCAGACGTTTTGAAAGCTTCTTATTAAGTACATGAAAGTATGTTTATTGAAAAGGGTTGAACTCATTGTGGCAAAAGGCTATATTAGTCATTATGAGCAATTTATCCTTTTGACTCAATGTGTTCAAAAGCCGTCTGCTGTATATGCATATATAAGTGGGAAATGGAGGGTTAAGAGATGTAGTAAAATTGATGCTTGTATGGCAGTTGTTCTGAGGAATTCGTGGGCCCCAAATAACTTTAAAGGGAGATAACACAGATAGGGAACTGTGGCAAAACAGTGCCAGTTATTTCCCTTTCAATGAGCATATAATAGTAATTATTATATGTTTGTCGTTTTAAACTCCGAAACACTAAATTACAAATGATTTTATATAAACTTATAGAATATTAAACACATATAATCTGTATATCTATAGTGTATAGATACTCTTGTTATATCTGTTCCAGAAAGTAAATTTGTTGGGTTGTTGGATTTGTTGACATATTTAATGATGACAATGTGTTTATGCATGAGGCTGGGTCACCTATATCCGCACTTTATAATGATACTTTAGCTTGACGTCATGGTGGACATTGTAAGTCACTGGATGCATTTACACAGGTACTATTCATCGATTGGTTGGAGTTTGACGTCTTATTCAACAGTATTTTAGTGAATTAACCTAAAGTGATTTCCAGCCTTTCTTCGCACCAGTACTCCATACAACATTCTTCCATGGAAACTGGGTACTTTGTACCATATATTCTATTACGCTGTTTGGTGGAAGAGGTATGCCTCTTATAAAAAATACCTTTTTTGATTATCAGACGGAATGAATGGTCGGGTCGTGGTTCGAAATCATAACCATAAGTTGACAGCAATCGCCGTTACCGACAGAGCTATCGGGCTTCGGCACACTGATAATACAAGAGGGTTGTTGTAACACAATGAGGGAAGAGGTATAGAGTTATACATGTGAGATATTAGAACTATTGAGGGTATAACTATGTGAATACGGCGCCAGCCTGTAGTATATTAATGAATTTTGAGAGAGTCATAAGAGAGATAGACAAGGCCTGAGAGAGAAAGAGAGAGAGAGAGACGAGACGAAGAGAGAGAGAGAGAGAGAGAGAGAGCGAGAGAGATAGATGAGAGAGAGAAGATAGAGAGGAGAGAGAGAGAGATGAGAGAGAGACAGAGAGAGACAGAGAGAGAGAGAGAGAGACAGAGAGAGAGAGAGAGAGAGAGACAGAGGAGAGAGAGAGAGAGAGAGCAGAGAGAGAGAGAAGAGAGAAGAGAAGAGAGAGAGAGTAGGAGAGAGTGAGAGAGATGAGAGAGAGAGAGACGAGAGAGAGAGAGAGAGAGTGAGAGAGAGAGAGAGAGAGAGTCTTTGAATCAGATCTTAAACTCGGGTAATATACCATGGTTGTTCACACCCAAAACCAAGAGGGTTGGTTCAGACTTATAAAATGCATCACACCCAATACCATGAGTCAAAACCTTGTCGTAATACCTTGGTAATACACGAGGGTTTTTCAGACTTATAAATACATCACACCCAAACCCATGAACCAATACACTGCTGAAATAATCGGTAATACACTAGGGTTGTTCAGGCTTATAAATGCATCCCACCCAATACCATGAGCCAATACCTTGCTGTAATACTCGGTAATACACGAGGGTTGTTCAGGCTTATAAATGCATCCCTACCAATACCATGAGTCAATACCTTGTCGTAATACTCGGTAATACACGAAGGTTGTTCAGACTTATAAATGCATCCCACCCAATACCATGAGCCAGGACTTTGTCGTAATACTCGGTAATACACAAAGGCTGTTCAAATTAATAAATGCATCACACCCAATACCATGAGTGAAGGCCTTGCTGTAATACTCGGCAATACAGGAGGGTTTTTAAGGCCTATAAATGCATCCCACCCAATACCATGAGTCAAGACCTTGTCGTAATACTCGGTAATACACGAGGGTTGTTCAGACTTATCAATACATCACACCCAATACCATGAGTCAAGACCTTATCGTAATACTCGGTAATACACGAGGGTTGTTCAAATTGATAAATACATCACACCCAATACCATGAGTCAAGACCTTGTCGTAATACTCGGTAATACACGAGGGTTGTTCAAATTGATAAATACATCACACCCAATACCATGAGTCAAGACCTTGTCGTAATACTCGGTAATACACCAGGGTTGTTCAGACTTATAAATACATCACACCCAATACCATGAGTCAATACCTTGTCGTAATACTCGGTAATACACGAAGGTTGTTCAGACTTATAAATGCATCACACCCAATACCATGAGTCAATACCTTGTCGTAATACTCGGTAATACACAAGGGTCGTTCAGACTTATAAATACATCACACCCAATACCATGAGTCAATACCTTGTCGTAATACTCGGTAATACATGAAGGTTGTTCAGACTTATAAATGCATCACACCCAATACCATGAGTCAATACCTTGTCGTAATACTCGGTAATACACGAGAGTTGTTCAGACTTATAATACAATACAATACAATACAATATATTTTAATGCATAAACACTACAAGTTTTCTAGCAAATTATACAATTTAAACAAATTCCTTACATAACATAGACAATGTTTTCCGAAGAGCATATACAACTGTAGATGTTGTTCAGACTTATAAATACATCACACCCAATACCATGAGTCAAGACCTTATCGTAATACTCGGTAATACACGAGGGTTGTTCAAACTTATAAATACATCACACCCATGAGTCTATTCCTTGTCGAAGTCCTCGGTGAAGTCTTATATATCTCAGCAACAATAAAATCGTTTCTAGTAACTTCTGACACAGTACTTTTAAACTTAAAAAACCTTCACATCTCTGCGTATATAAAGGAAACGAAACCAGTCCTGTTAATCTAATACAAACAATTTCACATTTGTAGATGCTTTCTCATGCATCTGCTGCAGACGAATTTTGAAGAAAATAATGCTAAAAAGAAAGAAAGTGCACATTCGAAGCAATTTCTCTATTTATCATAATGTCTTCAATTCTGTTCAATAATTACTCTTTTAATAATTGAGCTCTACCATATGTTAGCCTAGACGCTGTCATAATCGTCTGCTGTAGGTTTTTTATGACATGTCACTTTGTTCAATGAAAACTACAACAAAGACATAGGCATACCTTCAAAGTATACTATATTTGTTTTCCGTATCATTTTATTGTGATCAATTTCTCCAGCTCAGTACTATATGGGTTAACCAGCCATGAAGTGATTTCGTCAACGGATAGTCAAATACTTCGACTTCACTATTTGAACTGGGTAAGTAGCTGGTTTAGCACCACGCCAGTCAATCTCATCGAAATCGGAATAAAATACTTCTCTTTGCGTAGTTACTGTATATATTGGATCTGAAGACACCATATAAATGGTAGCCTCGAGTCGACCCTTTACATTTAAATATTCATGAGCAGGTGCTCGTTTTTCAGTTCAGTTAAATCGCACGATACAACCAACGGTCGGTTCTGTATTCAATATGATAACTGTACAATCGGAGTACTAGGACATCACCGCTTGTCTATCATCTTTATTGATAATGAACGGTTTTGAAGGCGACAATTTGATTGACTGACCGGTCAATCTAAGACGACCTGTATTAAGCAGTTTTCAGATCTATATACGAGCGTCTGTGAATGCAGCGCAGCTAAGGTCTGCTTTAAATGAGGGTGTCTGGTAGCGTTGTTCTAACCTGAATGCAACAGGCAGCAAAACACTGTTTTCTGAAAAGGTTTAAATCAACGAATCAATTTTAGCCGATTGTTTATCGCCCAATAAATTGAGAAATAATTGACTAGAGATCGATCCTCAGTAAGCGGCGTTCATGTCGGAGTGCCCCTATGTAAGGTTTAGTCCATAACCTAGCACTAGTTAATTAACAATGTTTTATTGGTAAATGAACTGTCGACGTGAATAACCGATATACTGATGAAAACGGTGTACATTCCTAAATACATGAATTAAATCCTAAATTAAACACATTGAGTATAGATATAGTTGGTTCATACAATATACATATGATCTAGGGTAAATGTTATTTAAGCATAATTTAAACAAGTATGGTCATACAGTTATATGTCTACATATGAATCATCGCTTAGTATAACAATAACATGTCTTGTTTTAGTTTGGTAAGGCTCGCTCA
This sequence comes from Serripes groenlandicus, assembly GCA_031761405.1. Taxonomy (NCBI): domain Eukaryota; kingdom Metazoa; phylum Mollusca; class Bivalvia; order Cardiida; family Cardiidae; genus Serripes; species Serripes groenlandicus. The sequence goes on along the minus strand of JASEVX010000003.1, from coordinate 36,481,647 downwards.
TCTATTATATGTAACCGCCGTGGCCGAGTTGTTAGCGTGGGGGTATGGAACCGGGCATTGATGACCGATATAAATAAACGAGATGATAGACAAGCGGTGATGTCCGAGTACTCCGATTGTACAGTTATCATATTGAATTCAGAACCGACCGTTGGATGTATCGTGCGATTTAACTGAACTGAAAAACGAGCACCTGCTCATGAATATTTAAATGTAAAGGGTCGACTCGAAACTACCATTTATATGGTGTCTTTAGATCCAATATATACAGTAACTACGCAAAGCGAAGTATTTTAGTCCGATTTCGATGAGATTGACTTGCGTGGTGCTAAACTGGCTACTTATCCAGTTCCCATAGTAAAGTTGAAGTATTTGACTATCCGTTGATGAAATCACTTTATGGCTGGTAAACCCATATAGTTCTGAGCTGAAGAACACTTAAATGTTACGGTAAACAAATGTTGTATAACTTGAAGGAATATCTTTGTCTGTGTTGTAGTTTTTATTGAAAAAAGTAACATGTCATGAAAAACCTGCAGATTATGAAAGCATCTAAGCTAACATATGGTAGATCTCAACAATTAAAGTTTTAATTATTAAATAGAGTTGTAAACCTTATGACAAATAGAGGAACCTTGTTGCCATTTATTTTATTCAAATTTCGTCTGCTGCAAATGTGCAAATGAGCACCTTGTTATATAATTATATAGTGACCAAATGCTTTGATCGAGCATAGCGTATTACTGAGAACTACGACAAAGTATTGGCTCATGGTATTGGTGAGATGCATAAGTCTGGACAACCCTCGTTTATTACCGATAATTACGACAAGCTAGGTATAATATACAGATTATATGTGTTTTATATTCTATAAGCTTTTCTAAAACCATTTGTAACAAAGTGTTTGGGAGTTAATAAAGGTCAAATTACGCCAAATACATCCGCTAACATGCTGATCTACACCTGAATAGTCCATAAAAAACTTTGTTAGCGTAGAAATGAGTGTATACCAGCACCAGAATGTATTGAATATATGATATAGAGGATAATTGTTTGTTTCATTGTATTATCGAAATTTCTTTCCTCGAGTGAAAAGCGAAGGTGATATTTTCAAGAGTGTCGTTCTTTTCAAACAGTTCTTACATTATTGTGTATCACCAATCAAACGTGTTTGTCCATGGTTTACCTTCTTTACTATACAGAGGGTTCCCCACGTATTACATATGTTAGTAGGTTTCTATGAGGGGTACTATACGAAAACCAACCTTAAGATATTTGCTAGCAGCGTAGATCCAGATGAATAAGCGTATCTGCGCAGTCTGATCTAGTTCTGCACTGTTCACAAATAACCTATAGATGTTTTCAATAACTTTCTGTATGCATGCACAGGCAGGTCTTTTTCCGCACTTGTAATACTGACGCTAAGGTTGGATTACCTGGAGCAATAGTTTTGAACGCATTCGTATTTAATTAATAGCACGCAGGATTCGAGATGTTGTGTCCCCGTTTCGATCCCTACTCGTAGCGGTCTGCAATAAGTTCTCTTTTTGTTTGTTTGATAATTTGATAACGAACGCTGTGATAAATCGGCAACATTTCGATATGACCAAGTATACTAGCCAGTGCATTACTAGACGTGTGATATCATCCCTTTTACCATCCCTGCAGACCATGTCCACATTTGGACCCTTTTCCACATTCGTGTAAAATCTAAGTCTCTTTAAAAATGATTATAAATTGTGTTATTCTAATTCCACGAATGGGATAATGGGATAACAGTATATATGTAAAACAGCAGCCAGTTGCTTAGAAAGACTTGTGAATACTTGTTAGAACAAGCCTGAACACACATTGGTAGACGAACTGTCCGCCTTAGACAAAGAATATTTCCTAGCCTAGTACTAGTTTGTTTACCCAGGGATCACGATAGTCATGGTGGAGTGCCCTTAGACAAAACATATTTCCTAGCCTAGTACTGGTTTGTTCACCTATGGATCGAGATGGTCATGTTGGATTTCCCTAGGACAAAGAATATTTTCTAGCCTAGTACTGGTTTGTTTACCCAGGGATCACGATGGTCATGATGGAGTGCCCTTAGACAAAGCATATTTCCTAGCCTAGTACTGGATTGTTCACCTATGGATCGAGATGGTCATGTTGGACTTCCCTAGGACAAAGAATATTTCCTAGCCTAGTACTGGTTTGTTTACCCAGGGATCACGATGGTCATGATGGATTGCCCTTAGACAAAGCATATTTCCTAGCCTAGTACTGGTTTGTTTACCCAGGGATCACGATAATCGTGTTGGAGTGCACTTAGGCAAATAATATTTCCTAGCCTAGTACTGGTTTGTTTACCCAGGGATCACGATGGTCATGGTGGAGTGTCCTTAAACAAAGAATATATCCTAGCCTAGTACTCGTTTGTTTACCCAGGGATCACGATGGTCATGGTGGAGTGCCCTTAGACAAAGCATATTTCCTAGCCTAGTACTGGTTTGTTTACCCAGGGATCACGATGGTCATGATGGAGTGCCCTTAGACAAAGCATATTTCCTAGCCTAGTACTGGTTTGTTTACCCAGGGATCACGTTAATCATGTTGGAGTGCATTTAGGCAAAGAATATTTCCTAGCCTAGTACTGGTTTGTTTACCCAGGGATCACGATGGTCATGGTGGAGTGCCCTTAAACAAAGAATATATCCTAGCCTAGTACTGGTTTGTTTACCCAGGGATCACGATGGTCATGGTGGAGTGCCCTTAGACAAAGCATATATCCTAGCCTAGTACTGGTTTGTTTACCCAGGGATCACGATGGTCATGATGGAGTGCCCTTGGACAAAGCATGTTTCCTAGCCTAGAACTGCTTTGTTTACCGAAGGATCACGATAATCATGTTGGAGTGCACTTAGGCAAAGAATATTTCCTAGCCTAGTACTGGTTTGTTTACCCAGGGATCACGATGGTCATGGTGGAGTGCCTTTAAACAAAGAATATATCCTAGCCTATTACTCGATTATTTACCAAGGTATCGCGGTTGTCATGTTGGATTGCCCTTGGGCAAGAATACTTCCTAGCCTAGTACTGGTTTGTTTACCCAGGGATCATGAATAACCACTCTGTCGCCACGACAAATCATGTGCATACTCGACATTTGTAAATGGCCGTATCTCGAAGCAATCAAATTACCTTTGAGCGAAGAGTGATATTAATTTCTTAAGTCTACTTTAACGAATTGACTTATGATTTGTGGAGCTTAACTACCAACGTGCATAAGCAGTTGTCTATATAACACATTCAGCTGCCACGACCAACAATTGTAGACATTAAAGACCATTTAAATTAAAAACCAAATATAAATAGATAACACACATATGTGTTAGAAAAATACTAGTTCATCTTAACGAATGTCCATGCACTACCTTAGCCTCGTTTTTAATAAAATATGACTATGCATAAGGACACTATCAAGAAATGAGTAATGATTCGGCTTTTTTCACTTGGCAAACAGGGGCCGGTTGTTCAAGCCCTGTTTAACTTTAACCCTGTGTTCAATCCCTATTATCAAATTTGGTTAAAATTACGGATAGCGGTTGTTACAAAATTTGGATAACTTTTTTCCGGATAATTTGCGCATACACTGTGGTTAACTTACCCAGGTCCGTAGGTTGGTTTAATATTTACACAACAAAGAAATGTAGAAGTAAAGATTAATTGATGTTCTAAATATTAACATCAAATGTAAAACGGTTGTCATAAAGAAAATCGTATACATGTATTTGAGTTTTAATTAAACCTTCTTATGTTACATTGGTTGCTTCTTTTGGCAAGGTTTTACGCGGTCTTCAACATTTTTCAATTATATCATGGCGACAGTTCATATACTAATTATCCCTGGGTAAACAAACCGGTACTATGCTAGGAAATATTCTAACAACTAGTATTATATTAATTTCTCTCGATGTCTGCTTCCAGGACACCCAACGAGCACTTGCACCGAGACTGTTGGAGGATTACAACAATCTGACCTCGCTTTTATGTGGATCGAACTCGGGATATATAAAAGCTCTGTTTTCGAGGACTTATCGGATCGTTACGTGTGACGTACTTCTAGAATATTGAATAAGTGTTGCACTTTGAAGTTTAATTTAAAAATGCACTGTCAGCTGAACTATTTATCAGATACAGACACCGCTAAACGTCCTTGCGACTCCCGACTATTAACAATATTTTGAATGAAATAAAATATACTAAAACGATCTCTATTACCTAACAAAATAAATATCTAACAAACAAAACTGAATTATTTCATAAAATACTTTTTCTGCAAATACTACATCATATAGGTCAACAATCGTAGTTATAATGATATACCACATCGTATAATATCAACACGTGCAGTTCTAATGATATATCACATCATATAAGGTCATAAGATGTATTTTAAAGGATATGCTAGTACCGCACCATATACGGTCACCAGTTGTAGTTAAAAGAATATATCACACTATAAAAGGTAACCAGTTGTAGTTATAAGGATATACCACATTAAATAAGGTAACCAGTTGTAGTTATAAGAATATATCACATCATATAAGGTCACATGTTGTAGTTATAAGGATATACCACATTATATAAGGTAACCAGTTGTAGTTATAAGAATATATCACATCATATAATGTCACCATTTGTAGTTATAAGGATATACCACATTATATAAGGTAACCAGTTGTCGTTATAACGATATACCACATTATATAATGTCACGAGTTGTAGTTATAAGGATATATCACATTACATAAGGTAACCAGTTGTAGTTATAACGATATACCAAATTATATAATGTCACGAGTTGTAGTTATAAGGATATACCACATTATATAAGGTAACCAGTTGTAGTTATAGTGATATACCACATTATATAAGGTAACCAGTTGTAGTTATAAGAATATATCACATCATATAATGTCAACATTTGTAGTTATAAGGATATACCACATTATATAAGGTAACCAGTTGTAGTTATAACGATATACCACATTATATAATGTCACGAGTTGTAGTTATAAGGATATACCACATTATATAAGGTAACCAGTTGTAGTTATAGCGATATACCACATTATATAAGGTAACCAGTTGTAGTTATAAGAATATATCACATCATATAATGTCAACATTTGTAGTTATAAGGATGTACCACATTATATAAGGTCACCAGTTGTAGTTTTAACGATATACCACATTATATAATGTCACCAGTTGTAGTTATAGGATATACCACATTATATAAGGTAACCCGTTGTAGTTATCAGACTATATTTCATTATATATGGTCACCAGTTGTAGTTATAAGGATATACCACATTATATAAGGTCACCAGTTGTAGTTATAAGGATACATCACATCATATAAGGTCACCAGTTGTAGTTATAAGGATACATCACATCATATAAGGTCACCAGTTGTAGTTATAAGGATATACCCCATTATATAAGGTCTCCAGTTGTAGTTATAAGAATATATCACAGTATATAAGGTTAACAGTTGTAGTTATAGGATATACCACATTATAAAAAGTAACCAGTTGTAGTTATCAGACTCTATTACATTATATATGGTCACCAGTTGTAGTTATAAGGATATACCACATTATATAAGGTCACCAGGTGTAGTTATAAGGATATACCACATTATATAAGGTCACCAGTTGTAGTTATAAGGATAACGACATTATATAAGGTCACCAGTTGTAGTTATAAGGATACATCACATCATATAAGGTCACCAGTTGTAGTTATAAGGATATACCCCATTATATAAGGTCTCCAGTTGTAGTTATAAGAATATATCACAGTATATAAGGTTAACAGTTGTAGTTATAAGGATATATCACATTATATAAGGTTACCAGTTGTAGTTTTTAGAATATATTACATCATATAAGGTCACCAGTTGTAGTTATAAGAATATATCATATCATATAAGGTAACCAGTTGTAGCTCAAAGGACAAACGACGTCATATAAGGTCACCAAATTACAGATCGAAGTATATACCACATCGTATAAGGTCACCAGTTGTAGATCTAGGGATAAACCACATTATATAAGGTCACCAGTTGCAGTTCTAAGGATAAAACACGTCGTATAAGGTCACCAGTTGCAGTTTTAATGATATAGCACATCATATAAGGTCAAACGTTTGAGACTAACGGTATCGTATTTATTCTTGTTCATTGCCAAACATTTACAATATTTGACTGTCAGCATTAAGTCTGTTTATTGAATGAATCATATCTAGTAGGTGTTACTTAGCAGCATTGTGAATCGGTCTGATACTCCAGGATGTTTGAAAACACTCCATAGCTTGTTGAACTTTATTTTCATGTTTAAATATCCATCCTAACAGGTTGTAGGCTGTTGCCCTATGTCAAAGGTTTGTGTTTGTGCGTATGACATGAAATAAATTATCGACAGCATCTTGTTTATAGACGGGCTTGTTTATTTTTAGATACAGGATATACTGTAGGAAGTACATATACACTTTGGAATCCACAACAATCCAGTCAAACCAGTAATCAAACATTTCATCCCTAGAATCGGCCGGTGTATATAGAGAACGATAGATCTTGTAATGTAAAGCTGAAGTTACAATGATGGCTTGATCAGGTAGAAAGGTTAAACAACCAGCTATGCACGTTCTCGCGAACTCTCTGTATGGATTGTTTCGTGAACTATGCATTCGTACAAGTTCATTAACTGACTCATTCCCATATACCGGGCCTCTATTGACCGCAGCCACAGACTGATATTACATGCGATGTCAAAGACGTTTTGCATATATGCAAAATCTCTTTACAGGCATCATATCTGTCACTCTTCAAACAATATCAAGCGACTATCAAATACGCGGATATAACGCCACAGTCTTTTCTTTCTTCTAGTTAATGTTTAAACGTATCAAACAACATCTTCAGTAGATCCGCGTCACTGGTAGTCAGTATGATAATCGCTGCACATTGTGAAATGTGTAGGCGTACGTGGGGAATGAAGCAGCGTATTGCCTGTTTCTTTTTCAGTATGATATATATCGCAACCCGTGTGTAGTGAATGTGTTTGCAATGAGTCTAATTTTGACATTAAGTGAAGAGCTGATATACTTTTGAAATCAATAAGACTGATATATATTAAACGCCCTAATATTTGTCTGATATTTATATACACCAGTAATGCTTGTTTGTATACATTGATATGTTTTGCTCTCATTATACTTGGTCCACACCCAAACAACACATCGTGCAACACCTTTCCGATGTCATCACATGTCAATGACCATAGCAATGTACACCAATGTTCTACCATATCCTCTAGGACAGTCTGTACCCGTCTAAGAGTTCTGTACTCCAGTTTGTCGAACAGGTTCTCACCCGGAACAAAGTAATTTGGACAGTATTGTTCTTTAACCCAGAGTAACAGCAGTTTGATACACATGAGCGTGCATTCTAAAAGGTTTCTACGGGTCCAGAATCCACAGGGTGTATTTTCAACTGCATTTAACAAACATGTTTTACATTGATACGACGATATTGCATCAGGTACATGTTTAAGTATGATGTCTTTCTTAATAATCTTAAGTAAAATGTAGCATGTGTGCTGTGTAGGATTAAGACTAGACATGAGTTCACGTTCCCGGAGTGAAAATGACAGCCTCAATTCGATTTTGACTTGATGGATGATTTTTCCAGACAAAGAAACACCCGGATTCTTTCAACGTTTTGTATGTGTGTATCATTTAGCCGATTGCAGCTGATAACCCTTCTTAACCAAGATTTTGCGAACCTAGGTATGTGCCGACATCTGTATGCGTAAACTGTGTCTTGATCTTCTCTCCCTTATTCACCTTTATGTGCCAAGGCAGGACTACTATTTCTAAACACACCATCACTTTGAACGACGTTTCGTACGCAGACCCTGCCGTTTCTGTCGGTTTCTAAACTTTCCAGTGTAAAAGTGTATCGACAATAAATGGGAACTTTGTTTCAGACACACTGTACTTTAACGTACCCGGTTTGGTGGTTTTATCAGTCATCAGGAGGAATGATGGTCAGTGTTGATGTGCATCAGAGATTCTCTCTACAACAGGTGAATCAGTACATGCTAATATGTCTATGTCTGAAACCAGCCCTGTTGTTGTTGTACCCTCACAGCTACTTCCAAACACGTACACGGACTTTCGGGTTTTGTTTAAAAAGTTTTCTACCATGGTTTGAATTATTTCCCATACTATTGCTTTTACTCTGTATTTGTCCCTCATCTTTTCAGAAGCACCGATCCAATCTAGAATGTCATAAAGACGAAGTGACACATTGTGATACTTTTCATCCATTTTGCAGGACTGTGACCTGTAAATAAAAACGACATCTTCGTAGAAAAAGACTTTGTTTGATCAACGCTACAGTTCCTTAATTGAAGAAAAGCAAAACCTTGGCATTGGTCCAAGAGATACAAACACTCTTGATCAAATTTATCTTTATCAAATTAGCTCGTACAATATTGGGATTCGCTAGGTATCCCTTTTTTTCAGGATTTTCCGTCTGTCTGTCTGTGTGTGTGTGTGTGTGTGTGTGTGTGTGTGTGTGTGTGTCCAAATAGTTGCAAAGCGACATTCCACAGCCCAAACCGGCGGACCGATTCCAATGAAAAAACCCAAATCATTGTTTCTATCTTCTCCTACAGTTTTAAATGTGGAGAGCTGAAACTTCGGTTATAAATACTTCGAGATATTTCGAAAAAACGTATTTGTAACGACTTTTGATTTAGGCCTTTGTTTCTAAATGGTAGCCTTTGACAGATAGGGTCTTTTTATAGTATATTTTGACTTCAATCGCCCCTAGCGCTGCAGTGGTAGTATTCGATAGCAATTTGATTGCACCATCTGATAGAGTTATTCAAGAGCTCCAAAAATGTTTTTACGTGATTAACCTCCGACCTCGGGTTTCCGAGCTACAGCCGGAAGTTTGCAAAATATACCAAGGCGAAACGGTTGGGTGTAGACAGATGCGGCTTTGCATGGTAATAAAACATGGTTGATTGACCAGAGAGCACGTCGCCTTCCGGCTTGTAATAGTATTAGCTTCAGTTATGAGGTGTCTGTTTGTTTGGTGTTTAAGCCGCTCTCAATAATTTATCAGTTATATCACCGCATTTACCAATAACAGGTGCGTCTGAAAATCGAGTATAAACACAGTGTAGGGAACATTTTGAAATCCTACATTACATATGGTGAACTTAAATGGTCATTTTGGTCATACCGAAAACACGAACTATCTATATATTCATGCAGATTCATTGACATTTTCGGACAAATAAAGCTTTACCACTCTCAGCCTTCAGTTTTTATTTCGTATATTGATAGTGTGAGCATTAGACAGTAGACACTATATTAGACATCCGCAGATTGTGATTATCAAAAGTCACATTAGACATTCGAAAAGAGATTCGCAAATTACAAGACCTATAACCAAAACTTGTTAGAGGTCATTGTACATGCAAACCAGGAATGTCTAATTGGTCAGTTAGACATTTGAAATTCGATTATACATTCGCAAATTACGAAATGTATGTACCAAAAACGTCGGAGGTCATAGTACATGCAAACAACGAATATCTAATTGGTCAGTTAGACATTAGACAATCGATTCGACATTCGCAAATTTCAAGATATATGTTTCAAATTCGTCGAAGGCCATTGTACATGAAAACACGAATGTCTAATTCGCTTTTTTGAATGTCTAATCGAATGTCTAATGGCTAATTACTTAATTAGACATTCAATATGTTTGCATGTCTAATGTCTTACGTCTAATGATCTGCCAACTTCAAACACTTTCGTTCTTTTACATTTCCTGAATAATTGTACGCATTGGCAATTATCCACGAAAATATCGTGATGAAAGTGAAATACCGATGAGAGCAGCGTTAAAGTCATCCGAAAGGAAAGGGACAACTCATCATGTAAGAATGCATTATAACACTATGTACAATGGCATGTACAGGATGCGAGGGACATAACATACAATTACACAATTCTATATAATCCCTATTTTATATATTCTTTTCCCGTCCACAACATGATAGAAAAATGTCAAATCTTATATTAACTTCCGGGTGTAAAAAGAAACTTGTCGCTCAATGTCTTCATTGTTTGTATTCATTAACACAATCTGTTTCTTTGAATCGCATCCACGCTCTAACAAAATCGTGTTGCTTTCCATTGTTAATATGGTGATTCGGATGACCATTCATTAAACAATAAGAAAACATGTCCAGTTTTGTACAACATTCCAAATTAAACATTGAACGTAAAATACAGTGGAAAATCCGTGTCGTCATTTTCTATTTTAGGAAATATTTCCTTGATCTATAAATAGACTAATGCGAATGAATGCGAAGAGAACATTTTACGCTACAATGTAGCACAATATAACACATTTTCAAACCTTAGAAGTAAATTATGAACATCATAAGGACCAGGGGGCCTGTGTGTAGATTTTTCACCTACTTTTTAAAAACAATATATATTTATATATCGTTTGCATACAGTCTACTATTCCATAACTCGGCAGCGTATCGGTTTAGACATCTGCCTCGGGACCGAATGTCTGGTGCCTGGCAAAAGAAATACTGGATTCGGGAAGTAAACGTGCTTGGGTATCTGGTAAGCCTGACCCTTTCAAAATTCGTGTCACTTCAATGAACCAACGCTTTACTTCACTTTTGATATATGTTCAATAACGTTATACCAAATTTGACAACACGTTATATTGCCTAATATCACAGTTTGAAATGGCCAAGAATAATAATTAGGGGTTTGTGTGTGGTTTTCCCCTCATTCGTTTTGATATATATTGCAGACAGCCTGGTATTTCATATCCCTATATACTTCTGTTTAAGGTATTATCTGCGGGAGCGTATGACCGAAGGTTGGAATCCAATTGGATAATGGTGTTTCTTCTAATAATGGATGATGAGCCGCTACCTAGTTATATAACGGTACTGAATGTCTGGTGCCTGGTTAAAAAGGAATATGGTTCGGGAAGGAAAACGTGCTGAAATATGTCATACGTTAGACATGGCTGAACCCTTCAATAAAGGAGGCACTATAATAAACCCTACCTTTACTCTTTATGTATGTTGTATCACCTCATATCACATAAGTGCTGATAGTATGATAAACCTTGAAACCTTAAAGACTTGAATCGCCAGATGTCTTAAAGAACAAGTGCATTTCCTACATACAGACGAATTATGTACACGTTATATCCAATTAAACTGCGTTGAAATGCAGAACAATATATATTTTTTTCCTCTGGTCTCAAAGCCATTATTCTCGGTTATCTTTTTACATCTGAAATTTGAAATGAATAATAGAACACAGTCTTAAAGCCCTTTCCCACGTAAAGCAAATCTGCAGCAGACAACATGACAATATTATTGCCAAACGTATAACAAAATCTCTATAATCGAAAATATACTTACTAAATATAGTGGAACAGTGACAGCAATTTCTTCTCCTGACAGACTGCTTTCTGAAGACGTCTGCTGCAGAGGGATCAACATTTGTGTTCATGTGAGTAAATGTTTAAAATAGATACACGTATTTCTTGTATTTAGGCCAATACTATATGCATGTACATGTATATTGCTATATATTTATTATTTAACAAATACAGACTAACATATGTATAGTCATGTTAATCATGTACCTCATAGATATAGATGTAAACGATTCTTGACGACAGGGCAGAGGTTATCATTTGAAAATATATTGAGCATTTGTTCTCAATGATATTCGGAATAAGCCATTGCCCGTTCTAGAAAAATCAAAACAAAAATGTTCAGTTGATAATGTGATTATTATTGAGCCTGATCAGACGGCGCGGATACGTAGGCTGGCCTGGCTCTGTACTGATGGAACAGGCTTTACAACATCCATTCCAGCAGTCAAAGGGTACTACTTGAAATAAGCCGTCCCGCAAAAAAACAAAATAACATTGTATACTCTGCGTAAAGTATCAACTCGTATCAGCATAAGCATGTCGCGCAAGCTAACCAGGACAGATACTTTTCGCCTCCGGTGAATTTTCTGTTTCAGGAATCCTTATTCTATACCTCTATCCACCTGAGACGGGATGTGTCGACCCGGGTCAGTCTGCGTGGACTGCGCAGGCTGATCTGGGTCAAAACATTACACAGAGGTCATACAATTGATTTTCTCGCGTGACGCTCAAATAGTAATTAATATATCAACCGGTTGGATTTTAAAGGGATGAAATCGAACATCATTCTACGATTATCTTTCTTGGACTATTTCAAACATTATTATAGGTAGGTTCGACATGTGACTTCTTCCTAATATTTCCAATTATCTTATTAAGACTATGCTTTAAATCAAAGTAAAAAATGTAATAGTAAAGCATTCATTTCCGATTTCCGAAAACAAAAATGTGTGTCTCAAGTTGTTTCGATGTTGTCTTTACATACTGTTTGTTATCTGGGACTTGTTTATTGTCCGTAGAGTCGATCATTATTCAAGTCATTCGTTATTCATTTAATCTCATATATAAAATGAATATTATTTACGTATAATTCAAATGCCAATAACTAGATCGTCCATTTGATTACTTGTTCGTTTGATCTATCGTATAAATCGACAATATAGGTCCATTGGTTGATTGATTGTTTGGCGTTTTACGCCGCTTTCAACAATTTTCCAGTAATATCACGACGTTTCCTGAGTAAGTTATCAGTACAACTAGTCCAATTATTCTGACACCAGATAGTCAGTTATTACGCTAACCCAGCAACCCTGAGCGCCAAGGACAGCAGCCATTATTATCATTATATAAAGTGTTTGGTATGACTAAGCCGGGGATCGAACCCGCAGCCCCTCGCACACAAGGTGGACGATCTACCACTACACCACAGAGGCGATCCTTTATGTCAAGATGCATGACGTATACAAGTGCTCATTAACATTAGTATTTGTTCTATGAAATACACATGGTAAGATGAATGATAAACAGTTAATGCATATTTAACGTTATATTTTATGTATTTAAACAAGGGTAACAATACGGTCAATATTATCATGTAATACGTCGATTCGTGAGTGCATTTATTCTATACGTAGTTCGTTCATTCAAATGCTCTTGTTTTCTTTGAATCTTGCAGCCAGGCCTTCATCAATCACGATTTCATAGTTGTTAGAAAGATTGATACTTCCTCCAGTATGTGTGCGATTGATTTCAACTTTTCAATCAAATCACTTCGGCAAGTTCACCAACCAAAATGATTCCTGGTTTTCATACCCCTACTTCCCAAGCATCTGGCAACGTTAAAGGGGCTGAACTTCAAATATTGCTTATAGTGGCAGCAAAGAATGAACTAAATGGGTAAAATCCTTTTGGGCAGTAAATCATGAAAAACAGTAATTTGAAAGTCATAAAAATATATAAAATGTGGCTTACTGGGCCCGCGTTATCTGGTCGTTATAGGCATCATTTGTCAGAGGCTCATTGGTTGACGAAAAGTAATGAAGCAGATCAGACTGTGCGATCTTAAACTGGTCGCAGATGCATAAAGGAGGGTTTGTGTATATAATGGTTTAATTACCTTGCCATAAACCCTTTCTTTTAAGTATAAAAATCACTATATATCGGACGAAGTGTTTTCATATTCTTTCTCTTTTTAAAACGAATTAATCAAAACTATCAATTTTACTGTCAAATCCCAAGTCTCTTGTCAAGTGAAACAAAGCTGGTATTTTATCGTTTTTAAATCGTAGTGTTACCCTTTACCTCATTCAGACGTATGTTGACGCATATGCAGCAGACGACTTCTGAAATCATTGTGGCAAAAAGGGAAATGACGCATGATGTACTCTTATTAATAAGTGAACTCCAACTTATAGCGCTTTTCCATATTTTGTCGAGATGTTTTTCAAATTCATCTGCTGCAGGTTTGTTGTATGTGGGAAACGGATAAATTGACCATTTATCCTTAACACAATGTATACATGCGACAGATTTCATCACTATTCAGTTTTATCAAGTACAAACGCATTCATTGAGAAGTATTTCCTACTGACTGATATATGAAAAGCAAGCATTGTAGAGTAAGATTAAACTGCACTAATGTTCAAGACTAACTTGGTCTAGATTGTTCGCATACACATCGTTACTTCAGGTATTACGGTATACGAATTGTATACATACTGTCAAACCTGTCTAGATTGTTCGCATACACAGTGTAATGTCGGGTATTACGGTATACGAATTGTACACATACTGTCAAAACTGTCTAGATTGTTCGCATACACAGTGTCACGTCGGGTATTACGGTATACGAATTGTACACATACTGTCAAACCTGTCTAGATTATTCTCATACGCAGTGTAACTTTACGAATTATATACATACTGTCAAACCTGTCTAGATTGTTCGCATACACAGTGTAACGTCGGTTATTACGGTATACGAATTATATACATACTGTCAAACCTGTCTAGATTGTTCGCATACACAGTGTAACTTCGGGTATTACGGTATACGAATTGTATACATACTGTCAAACCTCTCTAGATTGTTGCATACACAGTGTCACGTCGGGTATTACGGTATACGAATTGTACACATACTGTCAAACCTGTCTAGATTGTTCGCATACACAGTGTAACGTCGGTTATTACGGTATACGAATTATATACATACTGTCAAACCTGTATAGATTGTTCGCATACACAGTGTAACTTCGGGTATTACGGTATACGAATTGTATACATACTGTCAAACCTCTCTAGATTGTTGCATACACAGTGTCACGTCGGGTATTACGGTATACGAATTGTACACATACTGTCAAACCTCTCTAGATTGTTCGCATACACAGTGTAACGTCGGGTATTACAGTATACGAATTATATACATACTCTCAAACCTGTCTAGATTGTTCTCATACACATCGTAACTTCAGGTATTACGGTATACAAATTGTATACATACTGTCAAACCTGTCTAGATTGTTCTCATACACATCGTAACTTCAGGTATTACGGTATGCGAATTGTATACATACTGTCAAACCTGTCTAGATTGTTCGCATACACAGTGTCACGTCGGGTATTACAGTATACGAATTGTATACATACTGTCAAACCTGTCCAGAGTGTTCGCATACACAGTGCAACTTTTGGTATTACGGTATACGAATTGTATACATACTGTTAAACCTGTCTAGATTGTTTGCATACACAGTGTAACTTCAGGTATTACGGTATACGAATTGTATACATACTTTAAAACCTGTCTAGACTGATCCCATACACAGTGTAACTTTTGGTATTACGGTATACGAATTGTATACATACTGTTAAACCTGTCTAGATTGTTTGCATACACAGTGTAACTTTTGGTAATACGGTATACGAATTGTATACATACTGTTAAACCTGTTTAGATTGTTTGCATACACAGTGTTACTTTTGGTAATACGGTATACGAATTGTATACATACTGTTAAACCTGTCTAGATTGTTTGCATACACAGTGTAACTTTTGGTAATACGGTATACGAATTGTATACATACTGTCAAACCTGTCTAGATTGTTCGCATACACAGTGTAACATTTGGTAATACGGTATACGAATTGTATACATACTGTTAAACCTGTCTAGATTGTTTGCATACACAGTGTAATGTCGGGTATTACGATCTAGGAAGTGTATAATACTCTCAAACCTGTCTGTATTGTTCGCATACACAGTATAACGTCGGGTATTACGGTCTACGAATTATATACATACTGTCAAATATATCTAGATTGTTCGCATACACAGTGTAACGTCGGGTATTACGGTCTACGAATTATATACATACTGCCAAACCTGTCTAGATTGTTCGCATACACAGTGTAACGTCGGGTATTACGGTCTACGAATTGTATACATACTGTCAAACCTGTCTAGATTGTTTGCATACACAGTGTAACGTCGGGTATTACGATCTACGAATTGTATACATACTGTCAAACCTGTCTAGATTGTTTGCATACACAGTGTAACGTCGGGTATTACGATCTACGAATTATATACATACTGTCAAACCTGTCTAGATTGTTCGCATACACAGTATAACGTCGGGTATTACGGTCTACGAATAATATACATACTCTCAAACCTGTCTAAATTGTTCGCATACACAGTGTTACTTCGGGTATTACGGTATACGAATTGTATACATACTGTCAAACCTATCTAGATTGTTCGCATACACAGTGTAACTTCGGGTATTATAGTATACGAATTATATACATACTGTCAAACCTGTCTAGATTGTTCGCATACACAGTATAACGTCGGGTATTACGGTCTACGAATAATATACATACTCTCAAACCTGTCTAAATTGTTCGCATACACAGTGTTACTTCGGGTATTACGGTATACGAATTGTATACATGCTGTCAAACCTATCTAGATTGTTCGCATACACAGTGTAACGTCTGGTATTACAGTATACGAATTATATACATACTGTCAAACCTGTGCTAAACATCACATTTTATTCCCTGGCTACAGCAAGCACAATTTTAGTTTCCGAATAACCCATTTTCTGCAAAAATGACACGGCAATTAGAGACCACCTGTGGTCAAAGACCATCTTGTTGTGTTCCCATGGGTGATATTTATACATAGGTTATGTTCCCATGAGTGATATTTATACACAGGTTGTCTTCCCATGAGTGATATTTATACTCAGGTTGTGTTTCCATGGGTGATATTTATACACAGGTTGTGTTCCCATGGGTGATATGTATACACAGGTTGTGTTTCCATGGTTGATATTTATACACAGGTTGTGTTCGCATGGGTGATATTTATAAACAGGTTGTGTTCCCATGGGTGATATTTAGACACAGGTTGTGTTCCCATGGGTGATATTTATACCCAGGATGTTTTTCCATGGGTGATATTTATACACAGGTTAATTGTGTTCCAATGGGTGATATTTATACCCAGGTTGTGTTCCCATGGGTGTTATTTATACCCAGGTTGTGTTTCCATGGATGACATTTATAGACAGGTTGTATTTCCATGGGTGATATTTATACACAGGTTGTGTTCCCATGGGTGATATATATACACAGGTTCCACTGTACGTACATGTCTTTGTAATTACTAATAATTATAAATATTCTTTAAACCAACTTCCCCGAAAGTCGGTTTCGAATCACGTGGTCAGAATGAAAGTAGAAATGTTTACATGAAGACAAGAAAAAAGTGAATTATAACATGCTGATATCTTATGACGTTTTCTTATATCTATCACACATAGCAAGCAGCGAACGTTTGTAATTAAACGAATGAAGTATACTTACATATGATATTTCTTTTACTTTTATATCTTTCTAATCTTTTTACATATTATTAATCGAATGAAGCTTTTGTTTTTACCATAACTCAGTTTCGGTGTTGTAGTTTATATTACAATACAACTTGTGTACGCAGTCACCTCTATTACAGTGCAAGCAGCCAACTTGTATTAAATAGCCATTTTAAGATTTACCAAATCAACATTTTCCTCTTTATTTTACTTAAATTTAGCAGCCACCTGTGTTCAGCAGCCACACTTTGACTCTCCGATTAAGACAGGTCTTTCCCACGTGTAGATGCATTCTGATACATCTGCAATAGACGAATCTTGTAAACAAAAGACGAAATGGCTCATAATGAGTAGATTTTTCCTTTTGCCCAAATATTTTCAACTCTGTTCTATAATTATAACATTCCATAGTTCAGACTAGGTGTTTTTGATAAGTCTGCTATAGAATTTTTGTTTATTGGAAAGGGATAAATATCCTCCCAATTACGGAACATCTAAATCTCAAGGTTGAAAGTCGCATATGTGTATATTTAGGTTTGGAAACTGGTACTACTTTGAGGACATTCCCAGTGGAAATACGAGTAAGTTTAAAGTTGCTGAAGTTCAAATCACGACTTTTACATAAAGCTCTATATAAGGGGCGTTTTCTATGCTTTAAAATCCTTATTTGACCCTGTAACCCTATGTCGTGGGTACTCAAAATAATCGTCTCAGTTGGACTATTCTTTTGAGAACCCACAACCTTAGATTTGCTTTAATAATAAGAGAGAAATAATTGTGGGGAAAAGACATTTTATCTTTTAATTGAAACCATGTCCTGGCATGGATCTGTCTTTTTAAAACAGTGAAGCAGCAGGTCTGGGTGCTCATACGAGATTGTATCTACGGGTCTTCTAAGTTCGTGATCATAAGCACTAAAATAAATTACCTTATCAAATACTAAATGAATCTTTAGACATCAACAAATAGTAACACACTTCTCAATTGACTGCTTATACAAAGTCATGAGAGAAAAGGACGAAAATAATGACGTGAGGAACTTAGATAGATCACGAAGTTGGAAGGTTCTACGATAATTCAGGGGCATAATCCGATTGTCATAACACACCGAGAACCAAGACATGTCCTTGCCGAATTAACCAATCAGATTACTAGTTTCTGAGTAGCTAGCTCTCGGTGTGTTACGACTAACATCCCTGAATACACACCTCTGTTCTAGTTTTCATCTTGCTGACAATTGACACAATTCAATGCGGCAAGCGTCATTCGTCTTCCACCAATGGGAAAGAATATTGTGTATAGTACCGTTGTGAGAAATCCAGGTATGCAAACTGGCCGTCATGATATTACTGCAACAGTGTTGAAAAGGGCGTGTAACCCTGTCAATCAATCAATCACTCAAGTACTTGTTATAATACATATAAGATTCATTTGTAAATTGAGGTGTAACGCGGCCTTTTTTCTAACGTGAAATAACGCGACTTTTAACCCTTATCCTGCTTAATTCCAGCAACGGCCATTGTAACATTTGACTTTTTTAACAAGCTCGTATAGATTTATGAACAAATATTTGCTATATATACATAAATGGGTATTGAAGGATCAAGACACATATTAGAATGCATGACGATCCACACTGATCTTGTGGAAAATGTTCGCAAATGAAATGTAACCCTTTCCTACACACATACACTATCTAATGCTTCTGCGACAGACAACTTTTAAAGACATTACGACAAAAGTAGAAAAGTGTTCATAATTCGCAATATTCCCTGTTGTCACAATGTTTTCATCTCTACTTAACACTCAAACTCTTATGTATGGCGAGTTTTCACCAATATGTTTTCAACGTCGAACGGGAAAGGGTTATACTCTTGCAATATAGTGTTCGTAATTGTACTTTTAAAGTCGAATATAGAGGGATAAAAAGTGAGGATCGAAAATAAAGATAGCGGCGTCAGTCGCAAATATCCCCACTTTCAAGATTGAGCAGAAATGCTAAGATGATAAAGAGCCGGATATAGGCCTACTTGAGAAAAAAAGTAACGCCTACAATACTTGCGATACAACTTCTTTATGTAACAATTACAGGCTTAAGTATCGTCTTTACGTGTAAATGAGGTCTTGATACTTGTTTACATGTGATGCATGTTATTGAAAGTCTTTTTTAATGTCTTTTTCAGGGATTTAGGCCGCTTTGTAACATTGTTTAATGCGTCCCGGTTTCGAACCCCCGCTCGTGGCGACCAAGGTGGAGTCCCCTTAGGCAAAGCACCTTTTCTAGCCTAGAACTGGTTTACTTATCTATGAATCACGAATAAGTGATCTGTCGCCGTGTAATATAACCGAAATGTCGTTGAAAACGGCGAGTAATCCAAATAAAACAAACTTATTGAATACTCAGAACAACAGTTGAAAAGGCGAGTAACCCAAATAAAACAAACCTATGGAATACACAGAACAATAGTTGAAAACGGCGAGTAATCCAAATAAAACAAACTTATTGAATACTCAGAACAACAGTTGAAAAGGCGAGTAACCCAAATAAAACAAACGTATGGAAAACTCAGAACAATAGTTGAAAACGGCGAGTAACTCAAATAAAACAAACGTATTGAATACTCAGAACAACAGTTGAAAAGGCGAGTAACCCAAATAAAACAAACGTATGGAAAACTCAGAACAATAGTTGTAAACGGCGAGTAACCCAACTAAAACAAACGTTAGAATACTAAGAACAATAGTTGAAAACGGCGAGTAACCCAAATAAAACAAACGTATGGAATACTCAGAACAATAGTTGAACACGTCGAGTAACCCAAATAAAACAAACGTATGAAATACTCAGAACAATAGATGAAAACGGCGAGTAATCCAAATAAAACAAGCGTATGGAATACACAGAACAATAGTTGAAAACGGCGAGTAACCCAAATAAAATAAACGTATGGAATACTCAGAACAATAGTTCAAAACGGCGAGTAACCCAAATAAAACAAACGTATGGAATACTCAGAACAATAGTCGAACACGGCGAGTAATCCAAATAAAACAAACGTATGGAATATTCAGAACAATATATGAAAACGGCGAGTAACCCAAATAAAACAAACGTATGGAATACTCAGAAAAATAGTTGAAAACGACAAGTAAACAAACGTGTGGAAAACTCAGAAATATAGTTGAAAACGGCGAGTAACCCAAATAAAACAAACGTGTGGAAAACTCAGAAATATAGTTGAAAACGGCGAGTAACCCAAATAAAACAAACGTATGGAATACAAAGAACAATAGTTGAAAACGGCGAGTAACCCAAATCAAACAAACGTATGGAATACTCAGAACAATAGTTGAAAACGGCGAGTAACCCAAATAAAACAAACGTATGGAATACTCAGAAAAATAGTTGAAAACGGCAAGTAAACAAACGTGTGGAAAACTCAGAAATATAGTTGAAAACGGCGAGTAACCCAAATAAAACAAACGTATGGAATACTCAGAACAATAGTTGAAAACTGCGAGAAACCCAAATAAAACAAACGTATGGAATACTCAGAACAGTAGTTGAAAACGGCGAGTAACCCAAATAAAACAAACGTATGGAATACTCCGAACAATAGTTGAAAACGGCAATTAGCCGAAATAAAACAAACGTATGGACTACTCTGAACAATAATTGAGATATGGAGAATAAAACGAACAGTAATTAAAGGTGTTTTGGAGTTTATAGCTTTTCGTCTGGAAACTGCAGCTATCCTAATCAACTCATATGCAATCGTACGAAAGTTGCATATTCTGAGTTCGAGTTTTCGGGTCATTGAGTCTTGATAGTTTTCTTATTGGTCAATCAAAACCTTTGTTGTGGTGCTCAAAAGAGTCGTCGCACCAACCATATATGTTTTGTGGTCAAATACGGATTTAAAGACATGGCACATTACCCTTATCTAGAGCTCTCTAGTCGAATTCTTCCAAAATCCTCGTCGTTTTAATTCATCATTGTTTCGAAATAATGTCATCTTTATAATACAACAAGTTCATGAACATAGTGGTGTCAGGATTGTTGGGTAAAAACATTACGACTGACTCGCTGGTGTCAGGATTGTTGGGTAGAGCATTACGACTGACTTGCTGGTGTCAGGAGTGTTGGGTAAAAGCATTACGACTGACTCGCTGGTGTCAGGATTGTTGGGTAAAAGCATTATGACTGAATCGCAGGTGTCAGGATTGGTAATAAGCATTACCACTGACTCGCTGGTGTCAGGCTTGATAGGTAAGCATTACAATTGACTCGCTGGTGTCAGGATTATTGAGTAAAAGCATTACGACTGACTAGCTGGTGTCAGAATTGTTGGGTAAAAGCATTACGACTGACTCGCTAGTGTCAAGATTGTTGGTAAGCATTACGACTGACTTGCTGATGTCAGGACTGTTGATATGCATTACGACTGACTTGCTGGTGTCAGGATTGTTGGGTAAAAGCATTACGACTGACTCGCTGGTGTCAGGATTGTTGGGTAAAAGCATTATGACTGAATCGCAGGTGTCAGGATTGGTAATAAGCATTACGACTGACTCGCTGGTGTCAGGCTTGATAGGTAAGCATTACAATTGACTCGCTGGTGTCAGGATTATTGAGTAAAAGCATTACGACTGACTAGCTGGTGTCAGAATTGTTGGGTGAAAGCATTACGACTGACTCGCTAGTGTCAAGATTGTTGGTAAGCATTACGACTGACTTGCTGATGTCAGGACTGTTGATAAGCATTACGACTGACTTGCTGGTGTCAGGATTGTTGGTCAAGCATTACGAATGACTCGCTGGTGTCAGGATTCTTGGGTAAAAGCATTACGACTGACTCGCTGGTGTCAAGATTGTTGGGTAAAAGCATTACGACTGACTCGCTGGTGTCAGGATTGTTGGTAAGCATTACGACTGACTTGCTGGTGTTAGGATTGTTGGTCAAGCATTACGACTGACTTGCTGGTGCCGGGATTGTTCGTCAAGCATTATGACTGACTCCCTGGTGTCAGGATTGTGGGGTAAAAGCATTACAACTGACTCGCTGATGACAGGAGTATGGGGTAAAAGCATTACGACTGACTCGCTGGTGTCAGGATTGTTGGTTAGGATTACGACTGACTCGCTGGTGTCAGGATTGTTTGTCAAGCATTACGACTGACTTGCTGGTGTCAGGATTGTTTGTCAAGCATTACGACTGACTTGCTGGTGTCAGGATTGTTTGTCAAGCATTACGACTGACTCGCTGGTGTCAGGATTGTGGGGTAAAATCATTACGACTGACTCGCTGGTGTCAGGATTGTGGGGTAAAATCATTACGCCTGACTCGCTGGCATCAGGATTTTTGTTAAGCTTTACGACTAACTCGCTGGTGTCAGGATTGTTGGTAAGCATTACGACTGAATCGTTGGTATCAGCATGGTTGGTAAGCATTACGACTGACTCGCTGGTTTCAGGATTGTTGGTAAGCATTACGACTGACTCGCTGGTGTCAGGATTGTTGGTAAGCATTACAACTGACTCGCTGGTGTCAGGATTGTTGGTAAGCATTACGACTGACTCGCTGGTGTCAGGATTGTTGGTAAGCATTACGACAGACTCGCTGGTGTCAGGATTGTTGGTAAGCATTACGACTGAATCGCTGGTGTCAGGATTGTTGGTAAGCATTACGACTGAATCGCTGGTGTCAGGATTGTTGGTAAGCCTTACGACTGCCTCGCTGGTGTCAGGATTGTTGGTAAGCATTACAACTGACTCGCTGGTGTCAGGATTGTTGGTAAGCATTACGACTGACTCGCTGGTGTCAGGATTGTTGGTAAGCAATACGACTGACTTGCTGGTGTCAGGATTGTTGGTAAGCATTACGACTGACTCGCTGGTGTCAGGATTGTTGGTAAGCAATACGACTGACTTGCTGGTGTCAGGATTGTTGGTAAGCATTACGACTGACTCGCTGGTGTCAGGATTGTTCGTAAGTAATACGACTGCATCGCTGGTGTCAGGATTGTTGGTAAGCATTACGACTTACTCGCTGGTGTCAGGATTGTTGTAAGCATTACGACTGACTCGCTGGTGTCAGGATTGTTGGTAAGCATTACTACTGAATCGCTGGAGTCAGGATTGTTGGTAACCATTACGACTGAATCGCTGATGTCAGGATAACTAGACCAATAGAAAAAGTAGCTAACTCAGGAAACGCCGCGATGTAAATAAAATATTGTTGAAAGCAGCATAAAATACATAAAAAAACGAATTAAAAAATGACGATCGTGATCATCTTTGCAACCTACCAGTATATAAGGGAAATAACAATGCAATAGGACAAACAATAATCACCCTACATTTATTACCCTTAGTCTATGTTGCAAACATGCGCTATTTTGGTTATTGTCTATCTTGATCCGTATCCAAATCCAGTCTCATTTTGACGCATCTGCTGAAGAAATCTTCTGAAAACATTATGGAAAAGAAAAAATATTGCACATGATTAGCATTCTTATTTTGCTACAATGTTTTCAAGTACATTTAAATCAAGATAGTTTGCCTAGGTGTTCTCAAAGTTGTCCGTTGCAGTTTTATCAGATGAGGGCAAGATTTAAGGTGTTCGACAATGGACCTATTATTTCGGATATTATCCCGTGATTAAAATGGACAATATTTCATTGCATCCCATGAACGGAAATCGGAGCAATACCCGTAACTTAGACGTCAATTGGAACGCTCCGGCTAATCTCGATTTAGGCCTTATATATGTCCAGTTCCAGTTCTTTGAATATCCGAAACAGCGAGCATGTCATACATTCTTTTTGGGTTGGCCCCAATCTCATTTTAAAAGGAAACCGCCGTTGTCGAGAAGTTATCGTCGGAGATTTGAAACCGATCCCAAGTCGCGACACGACGGTCACGGTGGAGTGCCCTTGTGAAAGGCACATTTCTGGTACTGGTAGGCCTAGTTCTGGTTTGTTTACCTAGAAATCATGAAGGAAAGAACTGTCATGATATAACTGAAATGATGTTGAAAACGGCGTTAACCCCCCCAAAAACTTACAAATAAACAATCCAATTAAAACCAGACTTTAACATCGCTAGCTCGTATATAGATCTAATGACATACAGGTCATTTCATATTCACCTTTGCATCAGCCAATCAGCCAATCAAATTGTCGCTAACAAAACCGTTTTGTATAAAACAGTGGAGATAACTAGGGAAAACAACGTCATCAACAATCATCATCAATGTAAATAAACGAGATCGAGAACCGGTGATTGTCGAGTGTTCGGATTGTATAGGACAGAAAGTTTGTTTTACATCGAGATAAAATACATATCTTATGAAACCAATACAACCCCTACTGATGGTGCTCAAGAGTTGCATCGACTCCAATCACTCAGATCCGTTTAGCCGTCTCTTACGGTACACACAAGGGATCAGACCGTGGCTGCCATACCTGACAACTTTTGAAATTATTTTGAACAAAGACGGATATATAACATCGAAATACTCTTGTTTTGATTCTAGCCGTACATTTGAAACGCGTCGGGCCTATTGTAGACTTATCCCATCTGCAAGCGCACAGTCTCGCCAGTGTTCACTTACCGCCTATATATTATATATCGGGCTTATTGGAGACTTATCCCATCTGCAAGGGCACAGTCTCGCCAGTGTTCACTTACCGCCTATATATTATATATCGGGCCTATTGGAGACTTATCCCATCTACAAGCGCACATTCTCGCCAGTCTTCACTTACCGCCTATATATTATATATCGGGCCTATTGGAGACTTATCCCATCTGCAAGCGCACAGTCTCGCCAGTCTTCACTTACCGCCTATATATTATATATCGGGCCTATTGGAGACTTATCCCATCTACAAGCGCACATTCTCGCCAGTCTTCTCTTACCGTCTATATATTATATATCTGGCCTATTGGAGACTTATCCCATCTGCAAGCGCATAGTCTCGCCAGTCTTCACTTACCGCCTATATATTATATATCGGGCCTATTGGAGACTTATCCCATCTGCAAGCGCACATTCTCGCCAGTCTTCACTTACCGCCTATATATTATATATCGGGCCTTTTGGAGACTTATCCCATCTGCAAGCGCACATTCTCGCCAGTCTTCACTCACCGCCTATATATTATATATCTGGCCTATTGGAGACTTATCCCATCCGCAAGCGCACAGTCTCGCCAGTCTTCACTTACCGCCTATATATTATATATCTGGCCTATTGGAGACTTATTCCATCTGCAAGCGCACAGTCTAGCCAGTCTTCACTCACTGCCTATATATTATATATCGGGCCTATTGGAAACTTATCCCATCTGCAAGCGCAAAGTCTCGCCAGTCTTCACTTACCGCATATATATATATATATTATATTACGTATACGTAAAAGCATATTCTGACAATACAGCTAGAAGTGTGGCTCCAGTTCTTGTTATATTTATAACATTACATAATACAAAAGACGATATGTAACAAGGCTTAAAACAGCTAGACGTATGGCCCAAGGTCTTGTTATATTTATAACATAACATAATACCAAAGTCGATATGTAAACAGCTAGAAATGTGGCACCTGTTGTTGTTATATTGATAACATTACATACAACTAAAGTCGATATGTAATAAGGCCTAAAACAGCTAGAAGTGTGGCCCCAGTTCTTGTTATATTGATAACATTACATATACCAAAGTCGATATGTAATAATGCCTAAACCAGCTAGACGTGTGGCCCCAGTTTTTGTTATATTGATAACATTACATAATACCAAAGTCGATATATAATAAGGCCCTAAAACAGAGTTGTTGTTATATTTATAACATTACATAATACCAAAGTCGATATATAATAAGGCCCGAAAACAGCTAGAAATGCGGCCCTAGTTGTTGTTATATTGATAACATTACATAATACCAAAATTCGATGTGTAATAAGGCCTAAAATAACTAGAACCATGGCCCCTGTTGTTGTTATATTGATAACATTACATAATACCAAAGTCGATATATAAAAAGGCCCTAAAACAGAGTTGTTGTTATATTTATAACATTACATAATACCAAAGTCTATATGTTATGAGGCATAATACAGCTAGAAGTATGGCCCCTGTTGTTGTTATATTTATAACATTACATAATACCAAATGCCATATGTAATTAGGCCTAATATAGCTAGAAGTGTGGTCCCAGTTCTCTTTTATTTATAACATTACATAATATCAAAGTAGATATGTAATAAAGCATAAAACAGCTAGAAGTGTGGCCCCCAGTTGTTGTTATATTCATAACATTACATTATACCAAAGTGGATATGTAATAAGGCCTAAAACAGCTAGAAGTGTGGCTCAAGTTCTTGTTATATATACATCATTACATAATACCAAAGTGGATATGTAATAATGCCTAAAACAGCTTAGAAGTATGGCCCAAGTTCTTGTTATATTAATAACATTACATAATACCAAAGTCGATATGTATTAAGGCCTAAAACAGCTAGAAGTGTGGCCCCTAGTTGTTGTTAGATTTATAACATTACATAATACCAAAGTCGATATGTTATAAGGCCCTAAAACAGCTAGAAGTGTGGCCCCATTTGTTGTTTTATTCATAACACTACATAATACCAAAGTCGATATGTAATTAAGCCTAAAACATTTCATCTTCTTTGGTAAAATCATAGTGTATTTTGGGCCGGAGGCCTTGTATTACTGAATAAACTATTTGTATTTGTATTGTATTTTATAATTCTATTTTACAACTCGTGTTACCGCATCGTACATATCTATTGAATGACTCTTGTTTACAATATTACATTAAATTCAAAGTCCCAGTTCATGCTGTAAACTTTTCACACGTTTTTCGACAGATTTAAACAATTCGTAGATATGTTCGTCTTTAAAACGTTCAAATTGGAAACATGTTTTCGTTGTGCCGTGATAGCTTGGTCTACATGATCGGTAATGGCGAACAGCGGCTTCCATCTCAGGGACTCTGTAACTGAAATAATACAGGAGAAAGAGTTAACTCCAAATATTGCAAACATTATTAACATTTGAGATGATACTCATCTTAACTAGTCTGGAGTAACCTGCCCCTACCATTACATTATAGGGTCAGACATACGCCAATAATGGCGGCGCCCTTTGACAATGGTGGATATTTCAAAAGGTTTTGTTGAACACCCGGTTAAACTTTCAAACTCTGAATGTCGTTTGATTCATTATGTAATGTATTGATTCCAAATATCAATGTGTAATGGTCCACACTAAGTTTCCGAAAATCAATTGTATGTTTACTAGTGTACTATATATATACGATAGCTATATATAAGGGGAGGGGCCAATCTAGTCGCCATTGTTGGTTCATGCCAGAGGTACTAATTTACTGCAGTACGCTGGGTACCAGGCTACTCATAATATTCCAGACAGTACTTTGTGTACTGATTCTAAATGTGTTTTATTAATTCTAGGAGATGTAATTCAGTTATAACAATTATAACAACTAAATTACTCATTTTCAGCCAAGCAACTATTGTGTCATCCACCAAGGGACTAACAACCACATGTATCTATATACTATCTATATACTACACAACTCCCTCTTTGTTTCAATAAAAACAAACAAATGTAACAATTCCATCGTGTTTTAGCATACCAATATAACTGAACTGAGCTACATGTCAGGGTCCAATTCCACCAATCTTACTTATCGCTATGCTTAAATACTTGTTTTCCATCATTTTTGTTTTTCTAAAGAAATGCCAAACTGTTTAGTTTCTTAACAAAGATTGTTAGTCAGCAAGGTAACCTTTTATACCATAAAATAACTCCACCATTCATGATTTACAAAATCTTAGGGAAGCATAAAAGTCGAAATATGATTTTAAGTTTTTAAGTATTACTTAATGCTAAGTAAGGTTTGGGGAATTGAACCCATTTGAATGGCCTGAAGTGCTTTACTAGCCATCAGGATAGTGTTTTCCTATTTTAATTGTTTTTATGCTTTTAAAAGATATACGATTTTCAAAATTTTCATCGGGTGGTGTTCAATAAGCTATTTGTGTAATGTGTTCATAATGTTATAATATTTACACACTCACCGCAATCAAATGGCTAGTTTAAAGAAGAAACAAAGAGCACTTTTCACTGACATGTTTATTTGTATGTTTTTCAACAAAATTTGCATCAGTATTTAATTCATATCACGGCGTTTCCTGGAGAAATGACCAGTACTTCTTGTACGTTTATCTTAACAAAAGCGAATGAGTTGCAATAACTTGAAATACTCTCCCTGCAAGATTGGGTATCAATGAAGCAAGCAACTAGAGCCATTCATTTGTAACTTATTTGTTAATACCTAACCGAGAATCGAACCCTCATTGTCTCCCTTTCTTGAGACAACAGCTGTCACCACTGCACCATCGAGGCGGTTGTCTATCGGTCGCTATACATGAGCAGTTGTCTACTTTATTGAGTAGCTTAGATTAACAAAATGCCACAATCTAAGCTCGCCTCAGCATCAACTCGAGCTATTGTGATCACACAGTGTCCATCGTTGGTCGTTAACACATTCTTAAAAGACTTCTCCTCTAAAACCAGAGGGCCAATTTTAACATGACTAAACAGTTATGTTCTATTTGGTCTTCTTCTTTAAAACGTGTTGAAAGAATAAAACTCTATTTAGAACTATTGCTGCTGCAGCAACAGACAGGGTGTAAAAAAAGAACAACTTTGTAATTAGTCTCCTCTGAATCTACTTAATACGTTCAAGGTATTTTAACAGATATAGTCCTAACGTGCACATCTAAATGAGAAGTTCAAGCCATATTGATTTGTTGAAAGCACATAACTGCACATAACTGCACCAGAAAAGGATTAGCATATGGCAACTATAAATTTCTAGTTTTAAGGTCTATTTTGTCTAAAAATGTTCCTTATGTGACCGTCTTAGAATATTGTTCCAACCAGATTAATTGGTTGAAAAATATGACTGAAAGATTCGGGCAAGAATTTTCCCCGAAAAAAGCTTTATCCGTTCTCTTCTCGGGTAGAGACAGGTTAATTTTGTTCTCATGATCCACCTTACCAAAATGTGCCGACGATTTAAAAATGCCCCTTCCCCCCTCCCTCCCAAATAAATAGTTAACATTCAATACAGCACCGTTTTGGGTATTTGAAACCTGTTGATGCGATGGATTGCGAGCAAAATCATTTATGGGCCTTTTTCTACAAAATGATATGGTAACAATTAAGGCCCGACTGGAAGTGGGGGCTAAAATCTCTTTGCACGCCTCGTCATTATTATTTGAGTATACGAACCATATGGAGAGACTATGTATAGAACGGGGTTAAAATGACGACAACACTTTTCTCTTTCTCTGTTGCTGGTCTGATTTCAAAATAGAATACAGAAACAGTCTACAATTAATAACTCACATTTCTTATACTCTGAAACAGCTTGTTTGATTTCAAGACAATTTGGGAGAAATGATACTTGGACAAATAACTCACGTCAGGTTTGCGATTCAGGGCTAACTGTCCTACTTGTTTCATTTCTGGAAGGCTTTAAGCACCCAAAACACCCAATTGAACTTCAATTTTTTAAAATTGAATTTGTGGTCTCTGTGGTCAATTACGAGAATTGTTAACCTTCACGTGGATAATAATGGGTTTTATTCCAATAATAATAATACTAATAATCATAATATTTTTTGTTATTATTATTATTATTTTAATGATTAATAATAATTACAATGATAATAATAATAATGATAATAGCACATGGATATTGTTAATTAACGTTGCATATATTTTATAAATTAACTGATGATTATATAAATACATAGCAAAAACAAGATATAATTATATTTTATACATTTTGGCCATAATATATATATAATTATATTTAAATAACATTTCAACACATTTTAGATATAATTTATATAATAAAGTATAAATAAATTGAACATCTTGAAATATTTATGTATAGGCTGATATAAAATTAAAACATATATTAACTCAAAATATTTTTCATATGTATATACAACACTGTAATGTTACATTCGTACACTTTCACTTTAGTTTAACTAAGTAAGTAGAAGCATCAACATAAGTCTTGGTTTCCATTTCGCCAGTTTACAGCTGGTGCTTCAGCCTTATGAGCCTTTGCTCTAGCTCACGTTAGACCCGCATCCTTAGCCGCTGCTTTCCACCGTTGGCGTGCTGGAATAGCTTGGCCTCGTTAGCAGCCAGCTCTATACGGACCATGTCTACCAGAGTGTATATTTTAGGGTGGCAGTGTCGCAGTTGGTTGTTTATGTTATGGTGCCAACACTCAACATGATTGGTAATGCGTGGACCATCATTGTCGTAATGGTTCCAGGCTCTACGGCCTCACTCTATCCACTGCTCAGTCACATAGTCCTTGAACCTAGACACAGGCGCTTTGGCAGCACTGACCTAGTCTTAGACCGCTGTCTGAAAGATATAAGAAAGCACATGAATTAAAAAGCAAACACCTTCTGCCGAAATAGCTACATCACTTACAAAATGATATATTCTTTCATACTGTTATTGCTCTTTTAAATACATAGTTTAGTTTTCCATCATACCGTTTGTATTAATGGTATTTTTATTTTTATGATATGTACCATTAAATGCAATTTTGAATAGATAATTACCTGTATTGACTTGATTTGGCTTCGTAGAATGTTGGCAGTTTAGCCACAACATATTGGGTGAACTCGTGCCATTCCATATATCGTGTGTCTGCCAGCATATCGTTTAAGATGGAAGGTACGGACTGCGTTAATCGATCGGACCTGCTTTCGGACACCACTCATGATGTCCTCAGCAACGATGACGCTGTCATCTCTTGGGTGATTGTGTTCTCCAGCGATTCTAGTAGGAAGATCATTCCTAGTGTTGAACTTCGCATTGCAGGTTTTGTTGACACAGTTCCAGTAGCGACTCTCCCGTTTTCTGGTTTTCAGGCCGTACATGTAGCCATTTAGAACCAGAGTCTGATCTCCTCAGCCATCTCTATGAACCGTATTGTTACTAGCACATTTTCCATTTAAGTGGATTATGGATACAGAGAAAACCTCTTTGTATACTATGTTAAAAAATAATTTTCAGTTAGTGACCTGTTGATATTTCAAACTTAATATATGTCTGTCATTTATTAATATGAATCAGATTTATTATTGTTAACCTTACCTACTAACAATTTGTATTTTATCTATACACAATTAAAGAAACACCTTTTGGCCTTATAGATATGCATTGAAAACTAATGACAAAAAATATAATTATATTCTATAATAAACAGAATGAAACAAGGTTTCTGAAATAAACAACAGGGAAATAATATACTGCAATAACAAGTTGTTGTGTGTTGTTCTTTTCTTTCTTAAACAGTATAGAAAATACAGGTAGGTTTGAGGTGAGAAGAGATAATTGGTGATATTTGGTAAGTGCGAAAATAAGTGGTTGGGAAGGTGGGAACAAAGCAAAATAAATCCGTATTAAAGTAAGTATTTCCAGATAACGTGTTTGCCTCCAATATACAATTTAAGTTTTGGAAAGTACACGACCGCCATATTGGATGTTCCCGTGACTGTCTGCCATTAAAAAGAACATGCCAGGTAAGTGATAATGATACCAAGTTCTCAAAGATCGAGCGATTTACCTTCTAAAGCCTTTCTTAGGTGTAAAGGAATGTGTGCTAAGACCAGATATTCTGAGTCGGTTCGGCATTACCACGTGTTTAATGCGGTCTGAAGTAAGGCTTGTCCTGTTTAAGTACCGACCCACTGTAAATAAAGATCTGTTCGATGTTGGTCCCCAAATTGTGGTGTAAATGTATGTGCCAAATCTGAAACCGGCAGCATCTGGCTGCATCCGCCACAGACGGTCCTGCAATTTAAAAATATGAGATAAAGCAACTTGCTGTATATCCGTTTTTGGATCATTAAAAGTGATATTGGCGTTGTATTGGTCCTACACTTCTAGTTGTTTGACATCAGATGCACTTGGTTCTATTTAACATATAGGCGGAAAGTGATGAACGTGATGGGACGGTGTGTATGCATATTCTCACCCGAGTCTTCAATGTACGCAGATGGAATATGGATCGTATAAATATTTCTCTATTCCACAATGTGTTCATCTCATAATCGATAATTTTATTTCCCTTTATAGAGAGTTACCTTATTTAAGCTAAGATGTTTTCAAAATCATATGCTGCATATTTTTTGTATGTGGGAAAGGGTAAATGTCGATGTTCGTATGTCGTGGTTCAAATAACAAAAATCTCTTAAAATAGCACCTCCACAGAGCGTTAACCCCTACAGAACGACATGTTTAGGTTTGAAACATGCGGCAAAATTGATGCAAAATATCAGAAAAGAACAAAATTAATGATTTTGGAATATAGTGGAAAACATTGCGAAAAAATGTGAAATTGGTTTGTACGAGCAATTTGTTCCTTTCCTACAATAATTTCCAACGTTGTATGCATTCAAGTGCGACAAAATGTGTTTCTATCAGGAGAAGGTATTTTAAACCTCTAAAGAGTATCGGACAGATGCATTACTTTGCCTCCGCATGTATGTTGCTCTGCATAGGTTGCACTGTGTAGCTTAGAGTTGATTTACTATTGAACGTTTGATACGGGAAATTCTATCAAGAGTGATATGTAGGCGCATGTAAACAAACGAATGCGTTTGCACGAGTTCGTAATTAGCGGGTTAAATCACGAGGGATGGGAAATCTCGTATTTATCGTTCAATGGTATATATATTATTTCTTACATATGCAAACGATGGAAAGTAATGTCGTTTCTCGTAACTGGCGTTTTTTTATGTTTCGATAAAAGTAGCTTTGATAATGGTGCTTTTTTTATGAGAATAATGTTTATGTGACATATGTGGTGACGTAATATACATGTACGTGACGTCATTTAACATCATCCGGGCGACTGATTATAATCCATGTGAATGATTTCTCCCTAGATAATTAATGTTTAAATGCAGAAGACTATTCAAGACAATTGTGATGCTTAATCGTCGGTTAGTGTGGAAATATTCATTTTTGGAAAAGGATAACGTCACTGTCGTGGGTAGACTTGTTGAAGACACGTAATGAAACTTTTAGTTTTAAGAATGATCATAAACACTTGCTGTACGTCAATTATAAAGTTATATAACAAGAAGAAACATTTTCTGGATATCAAGATGTAACTCATAATGATATTCTGTCCGAACTGTGGTATGAAAGAGGAATCCATTGGTAGACCAGGCAGTACGTGAACCCTTTCTCGTTGTAGAAAGCAGACGGACTATAGAACTTCAACATTTGTTATTTATCGTGGATGCATTTAAGTGTAAAAATACTTGAAGAAACATAAATATGATTCTCATTATAGGACATAACTCGCTTTAAATTGTATTTAAACAATGTTACCTATAAACTGATCACGAGGGAAAAAACAGATCTACATATGCTACATTTTCAACGAAGAAAGAGAGTTCGTGAAGTAAGACTGAACATGCAAATTCCGTGTAATTTATGTAACGATATTCTTTTCGATCATTTGTATTTGTATTGTTAACATATGATGAAATGTAAATAAAACTATAATAACATAATTTCTGAATTTTGTTTGTGTGTGTTTATTAAATCATTTCTTTGATGGCTATACTACCCACAACTAGTTATTTAGAAACGTAGTTCCGGCGATTACGTAATTTCTAAAAAATTGTAAACATGTAAACAAACAATTTTTATACCAGTGTTATATATCCCATAATCTGCTCATTGCAAGATAACATGTTTTACACAATAAATCTTCGCAGTGAATGATATATATAATAAATATAACTTACAAACAAGGGCATCCACGTTTCATACCTGTTGGGAACTATATACTCGTCTATATCAATGCTTACTATGTACTTATAGCCTTTTAATCGCTCCAAACCATCCATGAGGGATACTGCTTCGTGGTTGAAAAACACACGTCCGTGGTACAGTCGATGTAGATCAAGATCACGGTTATAATAATCTAGAAGGTAGAAATACAAGCTCATTAAAACCATATTTTATCTTCGTTGTAGGAGTATTATGGCCTGGTTTCAAGTGTGGCATAAAAGCATGGTCCAGTCTCCATAACGTAACTCAATGCATATATGGTATGGTGGCTGGCCGAAGCCGAGTACATTGACTGAA
Organism: Serripes groenlandicus; assembly: GCA_031761405.1. Taxonomy (NCBI): domain Eukaryota; kingdom Metazoa; phylum Mollusca; class Bivalvia; order Cardiida; family Cardiidae; genus Serripes; species Serripes groenlandicus. The sequence continues at coordinate 36,446,940 of JASEVX010000003.1, read as the reverse complement.
TAAAAACCTGACTATTTATACCACTTGGATTGTCTGTAACATCGGTACACTTCAGTAGCCCTGGCAGTTACCACTTTCTTGTGAATTGGCCCTGGCACACAAATAATATTCTTTTTTTTACACAATCAGATTGGTAAGAGTTTTACCATTCCAATAACACTACTTATTCGTTTAGCAATTCCTTACTATTTGTAAGACAAACATGATGAACAGTTTCAAAACTAAATTAAAATAAGATTCATATACAATTATTATATTTGAAAATAAAGGCCTCCGGCCCATAATATTACGCAATATGTTTCAGTTGATATCATGAGTATTTAACCGTGCATAAGGTCAATTGGAGACGACCCTTTATATAAATACGTTTTAGTCAGATCCAATATACATGCGCATACTTGATGCATAAGATAAATCTGATTACAATATGGATGTAACATGAAACTCCATATTCAATTACATATCGAATATATTTTAATTAGATACCTCATAAAATAGCATAGCAGATAAAATGTTAAAACCTACTTGTGGTCGGGAAAGAGAACGGGACGATCTCCACTAATCCCTTGTGTTGGTAATAGTGCAGAACTCTTGTTGCATTTTTGTGGAGCCTAAACGCATAGAATATCACCTTGTTTATTCCCATAAGACGATGGAGCTCCAACCAGGCTATAAGATTCGACACGCTTACAGTTTCATATATAATCTACAAGGGATGGAAAAAAGACTTATTTACTCAAGGTTAAAATGGCTGTCGAAACTATAGAAACTAGGAAATATTATTCCGTTCATTCATTACCGAATCTCATTACATTGGCTGGCTGTTCTTCTGAAATTGAAAGGTAAATTAAACTGTAAAATAAAGTTAACCTCTTGGATCGAAAACTGCTCGGTCAACATGTGTGTTTTTTTAATGTTTACGAATGTTAAATGCTTTTTTGGATTTCCCTTCCTGAAGGTAAGTTGTGGGGGTAGCAATACGACTGACTCGCTGGTTTCAGGATTATGGATGAATAGTACTGATAGCTTACCCAGGAAATGCCGTGATATTACAGAAACACAATACGAAGAAAGAACTATCAATGCAGTATTCTGTGTTGTTTGAAGACCGACATTCTACTACAGTCTTCCACTGTCCATAAGCTAGACGGAATGGGGCCACTTACCTTTGCAAATATAGCAATTTCATTAGGGTGTGCGTAGGTATAGTCGACTTTCACATACACGGAGACGTTTGTTGGACACTCCGTTATGCTAGAATTCTCTATTAATGTCGCGAGTACGATCTGGACGTCATCCTTATCGTTATCAAAATTTGTGGAAACGCCTTTCTTGCTTTAGATTGATAGAGCACACAACACGTGTAATCCTGATTTGTTAAGTTCGCATGTTCCCAACCATGGATGGACAGCTGATCCCACGTCCTGTTATTCGTTGAGTTACTTATGATAGCGGAGTATAACAAAACATTACGGCCAAACGTCTGAATAGGCACTGAGATGTCTTTGTCATAATAGAACAATCTGGGTCCAGTAGGTAGCGGTGGAATCTGTTAAATGAGAATATACATTTGGGAAACCACGTGGATACATATTATCATAGCTTTATATGCTACAATACAATAACATTATATTGTAATGCCATAACTCACCAAACAGCTGTCCGACGTGGTAGGTACGTGGTCTGTGCGTCAAGGTATACACTTGTTCAAAGTGAGGCCGCGATCTCTTGGAAGACGTCTTATATACACCCGACCGTCGAGTGTAAATCACGGGCCCGGAAGTCGTCTCCAGCGCAGATGTCGTCGTGCCGGATACAACACTATCATATTGCGACATGTGTATAATCTCAGCCGTCTTTACAAGCTAAGGGTAATGTGCCCATTGCATTCCCGTATTCGTGTATCCGAAATTCGTGAGCCTAAGCTCTAAAACAAACTGCCAAGTTGCATGAATCTTTAGACATCAGAAAATATTTTAGCACTTCTCAATTGACTGCTAATACAGAATCACGTGAAATCAGAAACAGGTGAGAATAATAAAATCAAGAACCTAGGGTGATGAAGAATTACGGAATGATGACACGGTACGAATGGGATGATGTTCCGGTTTTATCTATTCGCAAGTCAACTTTAACATTTACAATTGATAGACGCATCTGTAGCAGACGACATTAGACAACGTAGTAGCAGCAGGGGAAGTGTCTATGTCCAACGTCTGGGTGGTGTAGTGGAAGAGTGTCCGCCTCGGATGCGGGAGGTCGTGGGTTCGATCCCGTGCCGGGTCATACCAAACACTTCAAAATTGGTAGTAATGGCTGTCCTCCTAGGCGCTCAGGATTAAGGTGTTAGTTTTACGCCTGACTCGCTGGTGTAGGATAAATGGACCAGATATATTGGTCTATTACCCAGGTAACGCCGTGATTCAGCGTGCTCAGGATATTAGTACGGGTAAATTACCAAGGACACGCCTTGATATATAAAGGATCAGACATGAGTTGTCATTTCATATAAAGTTGTATTAAACGAGTACAAGAAATGTGTTATTACGCGAGCCTTTAGCGAACAAATTTCTTCAACGATTTTAATAAAACTTTATGAAACTAATGTCAGAATATTTTTTTATCACATGAAGAAACACAAAAAGAAAGTCGAGTTTTCGCGGTCAAAATAGTCCCAACATGTAATATTTAATTAACAAATCACACAAAAAAATAATTATGACCGATAATGGTCCCTTTACCTCGTCCATTTATCGTGACATTTGTGTTTACCGGATACACATCCTCAGCCATTTTGTTAACATTGTTGCAGATGATTACAAAAATATTGATTCGGTAAAATACATAATGGGTATACTAGATCGGATACAAGCATTTTCATGTGTTTAAACTGCAATACTTTTGAAAACGGCATAAAACATTATTCCAACAAACAAACAAACAATCTGAAGAATAGTAAGATGTAATCTCATTAAAACCAGACCTTAACTTCACTGCAGTAGCAAACGCTCTTATAGATCTGATGACTGCATATTTCATGTCGTCTCAGATTAACTTTTTCATCAGTCAATCAAATTGTCGCTACAAAAACGTTAGATATCAACAGGGGGGATAACCCATACTCATGCTCATGAGTATCTAAATGTTTAGGGTCAATTTGGTACGACCTTGGATAGATCCAATATACGTACAGCGAATTATTTTGGTCTGATTTTAATGGGATTGACTAAGAGGTAACTTGCTTCTTGTGGTAGTGGACGAGAATATATCGTAAACAATAACACGTAAACAACGAGGTAAACAACGACCAATACTAGCACGGCGAATACACAAGGACGTGGAAGAGAACTCATTCTAGCTGTTCCGTCAAACTATCTGTAAGAACATAAACAAACACCATTAGGATTAAACAAGTGACCTGATATGGTGTTAATTACCCCCATATCCCACATAGAGACACTTTGCGACGCATCTGCAATAGAGGACATTTGAACAAATTGTGGCAAATGAAGAGGTTGCTCTTGATGATTAATTAAGATGCTAGATTATGTTTCCAACTTAATTCAGTAAATACACTTTCATCTATAGATATGTTGTGTATGTTAACTTATACGTTCTCAAAGTCATCTGCTGCAGAATTCAGTAGTGTACATGTATGTAGGAAAGGGTTAAATAGTTAACTTTGAAGACATCTAGATAGGTAAAATGACAGGAAAACTGTTAAAATGACATTAAATCGTTATTAATCAATCAACTGGTCAACATGCTCAGGTGATTCCATAGCTACATGTAGTCTCTCCGACGTCGGTTCAAACGCCCTTCCCCCCCTTTCATCATTCGGTGACTCTTGGGTGTGGGAGGTCGCGGGTTCGACCTGAAGCCGGGTCATACCAAATACTCTAAAATTGGTAGTAATGGCTCCCCTCCTTGGCGCCCAGGGTTGCGGGAATAGAATTTATTGATCCGGTTCATGAAATGAGCCGTCCCACGAGAAAACCAACATCATCTCTGCGTAATGTTTCGACCCAGATCGGCCTGCGCAGACTAATCCGGGCCGACACATTCCGTCTGAGGGGAATAGAGATATAGAGTAAGGATTCCTGAAACAGAAAATCCACAGGAGGCAAAAAGTGTCTATCCGGGTTAGCCTGCGCGGCTTGCTTTGGCTGATCCGGGTCGATACTTTACGCAAAGTCCACAATCTTGGTCGCGGGACGGCTCAAATGTAATACTAGTCATCCTTGTAAATGACCCAGGAAATGCCTTGATATACGTAACTGTAAAACCATGGAGAGCGGAGTAACACACCATTCAAGCTGGGGAAACTCTGTGTCCACCTTCATCCTTGTTCTCACATGCAGACGCATTTCGACACATCTACAGCCGACAACTTTGAAAACATTGTTGCTAAAGGAGAATTTATTCATTGTGAATTTATTTCCTAATGTCACAATGTTTTCAACTCTATTCGATAATTGTATTTTCATATAATATATATTATAGATATTTCCCTCAGTGTTGCCTAGACGTTTTCAAAGTCGTCTGCCGCAGGTGTGTTGTGATTGGGAAGAGTATAGACGGTAAGTGTAAAACATCGTTATATTTATATTCAAAGGAAAATTTAAGAAATAGGAAATCATTCCCATGCGAATGATCAGTTGTACCGTGCTACCTGACCCATACCATAACATTATCAAGTCAGAGTAAAGCAATTCATTTCCATAGGCGACCATTATAGAGTTATGTGCTATGGCTTTTCCCCAACAATCCAAACAACCCAGAAACCTATATGCAATTAAAGTTCATTCTTAAAACTAACGAAATAAGCACAAACAATTCACATATACACTTTCCCTTTTGTTTTAGCTCATTTCAGAAAATACATGTTGTTCTGAAAATTGCTACTAAGCCATAAATACAGCTAAAAGCAAACAATGTTTTGATTACAAATCAGTCAGAGGGTATTCAACCTTATTAAAAAGACTCAACTTTCAACAAAATCAATATTGTCGAATGGGAGACCACTTCAGTCTCATGAATTCATCTCAAAACCCCAGGACGAAATTGTCTGCTCGGCGCTCCGGTCCGATATACGTTACCGTGTTTTCAACTTCAAAAAGCATATAATTGGACATTGTTGCCAGTACCATGCACAAACATGATCGGTTAACCCTTTGACTGACGGAACCGATTGGGTGAAGCCGATGCCACAAGCACAGAGATAGAACAGCCGACGTATCCGCTCTTCAATATTGGCTTCTAAATTCAACAAATGAATCTTGATATTCCTCGAATTGGCTTCCTAATATTCAAAGCTGGTCAATTTCTATTTTAAAAGTTCAGCAATGAAAGGGTTAAAAACTTTAGCAGGTCTAAATTGTCCTATGTGAGCAACTGCCGGCAAAACACATATCGTGCTCACGAACATTAAAAAGCGCTCCAGAAGATGGACAGTCATTAATGTTATTAAAGCCCAATTGCTTTGATTTAGTATAAGCAATTATACTTATACAGGCCCATTTGATAGTGTACACTTTATCCTGCACAGGCATTTGACAGGTGCATACACATTACAGATACAGAGTTAGATACAAGGGAGTCCGGTCGCGATATCCTAGCTCTTTCCGAAAATAATTGAATGTGCTCAAGCCTCAATGTTATAGCACCGATACACGCGATGCCATTTTCATGGAAAGGACCAGTACTTGACCTGAAGCTGAGTGAAGACACTTAAATGTCACCGAGAACAGCCCAGAATCAGTGTTACAACTCTCAGGAGATGAACAGTTTTACATCTGTGCCACAATTTCAAAGAGTCGGACATTTTTGAACCAGTGTTACATCTTTCAGGAGACGGACACTTTTGAACCAGTGTTGCATCTTTCAAGGGACGGACATTTTTGAACCAGTGTTACAACTTTCAGGAGTTGGACATTTTTAAACCAGTGTGACACCTTTCAGAAGACGGACATTTTTAAATCAGTGTTACATTTTTCGTTTTGAACAAATGTTGCAACTTTAAGCAGATAGACATTTTTGAACCAGTGTTACATCTTTCAGGAGATGGACATTTTTGAACCAGAATTACAACTTTTAGAAGAAGACATTCCTAAATCAGTAGCACAACTCTCAGGCGATGGATATTATCTCATTGCATTACTGACTCAATTGGACTTGAAGACTTTCTTAACGTAAATGTTTTTACTTTGCCGATCTTGCAGTGTACATAATTTAATGACATTTTGTAAAAATGTATTTTTAAGTCAAATTTTCAAATTCATAGGTTTTTTTTTACCGTACATTGCATATGAAATGTGTGCCTTTTTGCGCAAAATGACAAACGTTTGTATACGTGCTATAGGCACAATATGCTCGGTGTTGTATATTTCGTATGGAATGTGTGGTGTGGGTTGTGCAATTATAAAATGCATTATCGCAAACCATATAAGAATGAAAGTTTACTGTAGTTTTTAAGAACTAACTGCATTTTTCTTTTCCATGAATGAAAATTGGTGACAGAGTGTCCTTGGATAATAAGCGCCCAATTCCACATTTATAAACCTATACGAGATCAAACATAAAAAAACATTTCAGAAATAAATTGCACCATGAGAGAACAAAAACATTTCTTAACACTTTCGCTGCCAAAGGCAATTAAAGGCTTTTGCAAATAAAATACAGATTTCAGGTGAGACAGCTGGTAACGAAGTGTCTCTCCTGACATCTGCATTGTTTGCCACTTAGTTATTAAATTTAACTAAACTTCCTGTTGGACGATAGATGGACTGGTCAATGGACAAGTCAATTTTTTTGGCAGTGAAAAAGTCGTCCAGAAGATGAAGATGAGTCGAAATCACCGTATGATCGTTCCGAGTAAATGTTTCCTTATCCCACAATAATCTTTCAAAATAATCATTACCTGTAGAAACTTTCAAATGTCGTCTATTGCAGGGAGATAACAGAGGTTAAAACATACCTCTTTGAAAGATCAGACAATCACTTGAAGAAACTCACGTGTATCCAATTGATATGTGTCACCTTATATTAATCGTATCCATATATGTTTAAACATTTCCTAAATAATATATCCTCTAGGATCGTTGCGAGCAATAGCAATATAATTACCTGTAGAAACTTTGAAATATCCTCTATTTCAGTGGAAAAGCAAAGGTTAGAACATACCTCTTTGAAAGAAAGATCAGGCAATCACTTGAAGAAGCTCACGTGTATCCAAGTGGTGTGTGTATGTTACCTAATATTATTCGGATCCATGCGAATAACGCTTAACGATATGTGTTAACCATTTACCAAATACAACAAACCAGCGACAGACGACTTTGAAAACATCTTGGAAAAGATATATAGAATTTTCTCCAAGTTAGGATATTAATGCAATTGAAAATATTGTGGTAAAAGGAGAAATTGCCCATTATTGTTAATTTCTTCATTTTTCGCATTGTTTTCAAATGTTGTCTGGTGTAGATGTGTCAGTATGCACCGATATACGGGAAGGGGGTTGTTTATACTTTACAACATGTCATTGATGCATGTTTGTTTGTTTTTGGTTACAAAAAAATAGAATAGAAATGTACACATACATTGATTATCGTTTAAACATTTCTCACAAACATACGCCTTCTCACGCCTCTGCAGTAGACGATTTTAAAAACATTGTGGCAAAAGTAGAAATTGCTCGTAAATGAACAATTTCTCCTTTTGTCACAATGTTTTCAATTGTATTAAAAATTGTTATTTCATTGATATGAAGCGTTTCCATAGTTTTGACTAAATGTTTTCAAAGTCTTCAGCTGCAGATGTGTTTCATGCGGAAAACGTTATAAACAGAAGTTCTGTATACTGTAGCGTAGTGACTGTATACAATTAATAAGGGTCTCAGGGTGTTTTCCCCACGATGTCTCTTTAACTGTACTATCACATTAACTTGTTCGCTACCAACGGTAATTAAAGACTTTTGCAAACAATGCATATTCATGTGAGACAGCTCGCAACGGTCTGACTATCCTGACATCTGCTATGTCTGTCACTTAGAAATTAAATTTTACCAAATTTCTTGTTAAACGAAAAACGGAGTGGTCCAATTTTCAACATGGAAGAGTCGACTTTGTGAAATTCGCTAGATAAAGAGTTAACGTCACAGGTATATGAGCGTCGCTCTGCGAAAACCAATCGTAAGGCAATTGCGAGCAGTATACATCCAGATCAACCAGCGAAATCAACGCAGTCTGACCCTGCTCAACATCGCCAATTAGTGATAGAAAGTTTCTAGAAACTTCTATAAAGCAGTATCCATTTCGATCCTTGGCATGTTATGCGCAGGCAGGTCTGTTTCCACTTGAATTATAACAACGTTAAGATTGGTTTTCATGGAGCATCTCCCCCGACCGGATCATTCCAAATACTTTAGAAATGGTAATAATGGCTGCCTTCTTTGTTGCGCAGGGTTTCGGGTTAGCGTAACGACTGACTGGCCGGTGTCAGGATAGATGGAGCAGTAGTACAGGTAACTTAATCAGGAAAAGCCGTGATATAACTGAAAATATGTTGAAAGTGGCGTCAAACACCAAACAATCAATAAATCATGGAGCATCTCTCTTATATATATTTATTAACCCATTGACGGATGGAACCGAATTAAGTAGGCCTGTGGCATCAGGTAAGGTCACGGACGGCCGGCCCATCCGCGTCGTCTGACAAGGCCTTATGTTTGGTCTTGAAATATATAGAAACATACCTTTTCTATAATTAATACAATTAGCACTTAACCTTAAACAGAATATACTTGGCACTCATAGATATTCGTGGCGTTTTGTTCTTATTTTAGATTCCGAGACCAAAAGTTAAATACAATGTCCTATTTAAAACAAGCTGCCAACATATATCGTAATAGACTGTGTACGTTACACACATAACTACCGACACAGTGGCCACGGGTTCGAATCCCTAAAAGGGAATGTCTTTTAATGTTTTAATCTTATTTATAATGGTACTCTTTTACTGTTATATGAGAATTTCTTTTTATTAAAGTACAGGTATGAAAATTAATTATATCAGGGACGTAGATATGATCTTATCTACGTTCTTGATCATAAGTATTCTATATTTTCGAATTTACCTTATAGAAGGAACTATGTGCGTATGTAGGATTCGTTGTAACTTTAAGATTACATATACATTGACAACATTCAATTTGAAGGTCGAAGGGAAAAGTATGATTGACTAAATGAAATTTCGTGAAAAGATGAACATATGGTCGAATATAGATTAGATCAAATTTCACCATTGGAAATCAAAAACAAAATATTTGCCTTGCATGCGAATCGAACCCATGAACAGTTACCTTTTAATACTCTGAACTTCTTTATTCCTACACACGAAGCTATCAAGATAGTGATGTTTGAAGTACCAACCAAGGTTAACGTATTCATTAGGTAATAATCACGTACATGTAATAATAAACATCTTTTCACAATGGTCAGAAGCAGGGCAATACGGCCGAATAATACCATATCATATTCTTTCAAAATTAATTTGACCAATACGCCTTTAACATTGGACAAGTCCAAAAGCAGCCTGAAATGCACTTTCGACCTCAAACAAATGAAATTAAGAATGTTAAATGGAACACAGGTGTCGCCTGCGGGAGTTCGATAATAAGTGAGAAAATGGCCGTCCAAAATATTCACACAATGATACACTGAATATGCATGCTGAATTGTGGTTCTTATATACGGCAAATCTGCATATGAGTCGTCCCGCGAGAAACCCAACATGATGGCATCTGCGTAATGTATCGACCCAGATCAGCCTGCGCCGTAATGTTGGTTTTCTCGCGGGACGGCTCATATCACAAACAAACTGCATCCCACGTTTGAAGTTGGTATATCGACCGATTGATGCAAAGCATGACAGACAGATAGATAGACAGACACTTGGGAAAGTGATCCCTAAGTGTATTATAGGCAGGCGACGCTAAAAAAGCATAATGTAGACACAAACAGTAAATCCACCATGAATTACAGAGACGAACAAAACACTTTTTTGGATTTTAAGATTATAAATGAGTGGTTACAGTTCAAAATTAAATAAAGAAGAAAACATCCTCTATTTAAACGAGGCGTCAGATGTTCCAAATCCCCACGAATCAAAGCATGTGTTCTGACGTAAGAAGCTAAATTTACTATTGCACACATAACCAATTTTAGTAAGAACATAACTAGTGTGTTGGAGATGTAGTTATGAACTGACTACGTGAATCCAAAGACAATATGTCACAAGGTATTACATCGTCAAAGTTTATATTCTAGTAGAATCTGATGATCCAAAGAAAATACAATTAGCATTATGCAATGAAATATACATGTATCGGGGCACGTTCACAAATCATTATACTAAATAAGTCCATACAATTAGCATTATGCAATGAAATATACATGCATCGGGACATGTTTACACATCATTCTATTTAAATAAGTCCATACAATTAGCATTATGCAATGAAATATACATGCATCGGGGCACGTTTACACATCATTCTTCTAAATAAGTCCATACAATTAGCATTATGCAATGAAATATACATGCATCGGGGCACGTTTACACATCATTATACTAAATAAGTCCATACAATTAGCATCATGCAATGAAATATACATGCATCGGGGCACGTTCACAGATCATTCTTCTAAATAAGTCCATACAATTAGCATTATGCAATGAACTATACATCCATCGGGGCATGTTCACACATCATTCTTCAAATAAGTCCATACAATGAGCCAATCAGTCGAGGACAGTTTACAGACAAAAAAGAGACGGTAATTGCCAGTGACTTATGCTCCGACAGAGACAACGGAGAACCTAGGCTTGGACTGACAACCTTCAAAACGTGAATAGAAACTCTCTGTAAACGAATTGTTTTGTTTAATTCCTCAGAAAGCATCCGTAAGATAAAGAACACAAATTCGGCAATATTCTGTGACCTACATATGTGATGATGAAGCGTGATGTTATATTTTGATCGCCTTTGTTTCGAGGCATAACTAAACCAGTAACCTAATTATCGAGTTGTAGGGTTCGCGTCTTATAGCTACAGATTTATTCAGAAATAATGAAGTACTTCCATAATTAATATTTATCCCGGATACATGCAATAGGAATGTAAAACCACCTCTATGTAGTGAGTTAGTTTCGTTATTTTACTCCCATAAAGTGTAATGAAAATGATAAATTATTGGACGATTAAAGGGAGTGTCTCATGTTAAAATAATTTACAAAGTTTGAAAGGGTGCTATTCTCAAATACTATTCAAACTAAATTGACATTCTTTTGCTAAGTGTGATCCACAGATAATAATTCGAAGACTACTCAAATACAGTCCAATCTGTGTTTAAAGACCGATATACCGATATACGGGAAGGGGGTTGTTTATACTTTACAACGTGTCATTGATACATGTTTGTTTGTTTTTGTTTACAAAAAATTAGAATAGAAATGTATACATACATTGACTATCGTTTAAACATTTCCACAAACATACACCTTCTCACGCCTCTGCAGTAGACGATTTTAAAAACATTGTGGCAAAAGTAGAAATTGCTCATAAATGAGCAATTTCTCCTTTTGTCACAATGTTTTTAATTGTATTAAAAATTGTTATTTCATTGATATGAAGCGTTTCCATAGTTTTGACTAAATGTTTTCAAAGTCTTCAGCTGCAGATGTGTTGCATGCGGAAAACGTTATACACAGAAGTTCTGTATACTGTAGCGTGGTGACTGTATACAATTAATAAGGGGGTCTGGGTGTTTTCCCCACGATGTCTCTTTAACTGTACTATCACATTAACTTGTTCGCTACCAACGGTAATTAAAGACTTTTGCAAACAATGCATATTCATGTGAGACAGCTCGCAACGGTCTGACTATCCTGACATCTGCTATGTCTGTCACTTAGAAATTAAATTTTACCAAATTTCTTGTTAAACGAAAAACGGAGTGGTCCAATTTTCAACATGGAAGAGTCGACTTTGTGAAATTCGCTAGATAAAGAGTTAACGTCACAGGTATATGAGCGTCGCTCTGCGAAACCCAATCGTAAGGCAATTGCGAGCAGTATACATCCAGATCAACCAGCGAAATCAACGCAGTCTGACCCTGCTCAACATCGCCAATTAGTGATAGAAAGTTTCTAGAAACTTCTATAAAGCAGTATCCATTTCGATCCTTGGCATGTTATGCGCAGGCAGGTCTGTTTCCACTTGTATTATAACAATGTTAAGGTTGGTTTTCATGGAGCATCTCCCCCGACCGGGTCATACCAAATACTTTAGAAATGGTCATAATGGCTGCCTTCTTTGTTGCGCAGGGTTTCGGGTTAGCGTAACGACTGACTGGCTGGTGTCAGGATATATGGAGCAGTTGTACAGGTAACTTACTCAGGAAAAGCCGTGATATTACTGAAAATATGTTGAAAGCGGCGTAAAACACCAAACAATCAATCAATTATGGAGCATCTCTCTTTATATATTTATTAACCCATTGACGGATGGAACCGAATTAAGTAGGCCTGTGGCATCAGGTAAGGTCACGGACGGCCAGCCCATCCGCGTCGTCTGACAAGGCCTTATGTTTGGTCTTGAAATATATAGAGACATACCTTTTCTATAATTAATACAATTAGCACTTAACCTTTAACAGAATATACTTGGCACTCATAAATATTCGTGGCGTTTTGTTCTTATTTTAGATTCCGAGACCAAAAGTAGTTAAATACAATGTCCTATTTAAAACAAGCTGCCAACATATATCGTAATAGACTGTGTACGTTACACACATAACTACCGACACAGTGGCCACGGGTTCGAATCCCTAAAAGGGAATGTCTTTTAATGTTATAATCTTATTTATAATGGTACTCTTTTCCTGTTATATGAGAATTTCTTTTTATTAAAGTACAGGTATGAACATTAATTATATCAGGGATGTAGATATGATCTTATCTACGTTCCTGATCATAAGTATTCTATATTTTCGAATTTACCTTATAGAAGGAACTATGTGCGTATGTAGGATTCGTTGTAACTTTAAGATTACATATACATTGACAACATTCAATTTGAAGGTCGAAGGGAAAAGTATAATTGACTAAATGAAATTTCGTGAAAAGATGAACAGATGGTCGAATATAGATTAGATCAAATTTCACTATTGGAAAGCAAAAACAAAATGTTTGCCTTGCATGCGAATCGAACCCATGAACAGTTACCTTTTAATACTCCGAACTTCTTTATTCCTACACACGAAGCTATCAAGATAGTGATGTTTGAATTACCAACCAAGGTTAACGTATTCATTAGGTAGTAACCACGTACATGTAATAATAAACATCTTTTCACAACGGTCAGAAGCAGGGCAATACGGCCGAATATTCTTTCAAAATTAATTTGACCAATACGCCTTTAACATTGGACCAGTCCAAAAGTGCGTGAAAGGAGCCTGAAATGCACTTTCGACCTCAAACAAATGAAATTAAGAATATTAAACGGAACACAGGTGTCGCCTGCGGGAGTTCGATAATAAGTGAGAAAATGGCCGGCCAAAATATTCACACAATGATACACTGAATATGCATGCTGAATTGTGGTTCTTATATACGGCAAATCTGCATATGAGTCGTCCCGCGAGAAACCCAACATGATGGCATCTGCGTAATGTTTCGACCCAGATCAGCCTGCGCCATAATGTTGGTTTTCTCGCGGGACGGCTCATATCACAAACAAACTGCATCCCACGTTTGAAGTTGGTATATCGACCAATTGATGCAAAGCATGACAGACAGATAGATAGACAGACACTTGGGAAAGTGATCCCTAAGTGTATTATAGGCAGGCGACGCTAAAAAAGCCTAATGTTGACACAAACAGTAAATCCACCATGAATTACAGAGACGAACAAAACACTTTTTTGGATTTTAAGATTATAAATGAGTGGTTACAGTTCAAAAATAAATAAAGAAGAAAACATCCTCTATTTAAACGAGGCGTCAGATGTTCCAAATCCCCACGAATCAAAGCATGTGTTCTGACGTAAGAAGCTAAATTTACTATTGCACACATAACCAATTTTAGTAAGAACATAACTAGTGTGTTGGAGATGTAGTTATGAACTGACTACGTGAATCCAAAGACAATATGTCACAAGGTATTACATCGTCAAAGTTTATATTCTAGTAGAATCTGATGATCCAAAGAAAATACAATTAGCATTATGCAATGAAACACACATGTATCGGGGCACGTTTACACATCATTCTTCTAAATAAGTCCATACAATTAGCATTATGCAATGAAATATACATGTATCGGGGCACGTTCACAAATCATTATACTAAATAAGTCCATACAATTAGCATTATGCAATGAAATATACATGCATCGGGACATGTTTACACATCATTCTACTAAATAAGTCCATACAATTAGCATTATGCAATGAAATATACATGCATCGGGGCACGTTTACACATCATTCTTCTAAATAAGTCCATATAATTAGCATTATGCAATGAAATATACATGCATCGGGACATGTTTACAAATCATTCTTCTAAATAAGTCCATACAATTAGCATTATGCAATGAAATATACATGCATCGGGGCACGTTTACACATCATTATACTAAATAAGTCCATACAATTAGCATCATGCAATGAAATATACATGCATCGGGGCACGTTCACAGATCATTCTTCTAAATAAGTCCATACAATTAGCATTATGCAATGAAATATACATGCATCGGGCACGTTTACACATCATTATACTAAATAAGTCCATACAATTAGCATCATGCAATGGAATATACATGCATCGGGGCACGTTCACAGATCATTCTTCTAAATAAGTCCATACAATTAGCATTATGCAATGAACTATACATGCATCGGGGCACGTTCACACATCATTCTTCAAATAAGTCCATACAATGAGCCAATCAGTCGAGGACAGTTTACAGACAAAAAAGAGACGGTAATTGCCAGTGACTTATGCTCCGACAGAGAAAACGGAGAACCTAGGCTTGGACTGACAACCTTCAAAACGTGAATAGAAACTCTCTGTAAACGAATTGTTTTGTTTAATTCCTCAGAAAGCATCCGTAAGATAAAGAACACAAATTCGGCAATAGTCTGTGACCTACATATGTATATGTGATGATGAAGCGTAATGTTATATTGTGATCGCCTTTGTTTCGAGGCCATAACTAAACCAGTAACCTAATTATCGAGTTGTAGGGTTCGCGTCTTATAGCTACAGATTTATACAGAAATAATGAAGTACTTCCATAATTAATATTTATCCCGGATACATGCAATAGGAATGTAAAACCACATGTATGTAGTGAGTTAGTTTCGTTATTTTACTCCCATAAAGTGTAATGAAAATGATAAATTATTGGACGATTAAAGGGAGTGTCTCATGTTAAAATAATTTAAAAAGTTTGAAAGGGTGCTATTCTCAAATACTATTCAAACTAAATTGACATTCTTTTGCTAAGTGTGATCCACAGATACTAATTCGAAGACTACTCAAATACAGTCCAATCTGTGTTTAAAGACCACCCTTGGAAAGAGAACAACCTGGTCTTTGTTAACAGGTAGTCTTTAATTGCAGGGTCATTTATACAGAAAATGAGTAATTGGATTTTGTGTGTGTGTTTGCTATAGACAGGGAGGCACTACGGTCATGGTGGAGTGCCCTTGGACAAGGCACATGTTCTAGCCTAGTACTGGTTTGTTTACCCTGGGATCATGAATAAGTGAACTGTCGCCGTGATATAACTGAAATAATGTTGAAAGCGGTGTAAAACGCCAATAAATAAATAAATAAATATAGACAGAGAACTGCTTAACAAAGGTGGTCTGTAGCCGAGGTTTTACTGTATAATAAAATTGACATTAGTTTTTTTTTAGTTTTGTCCTGTATACTACCTAACTAGAATCAATCGGCATTATCTTGCGTAGGTTTGTCCTGGAGAAATAAATCAAAATATTTGTTATTGTTGGAAAATTGATGCCAGAATTGTGAGAAAGTTCCTTTAATAAAAATTTAAAGCGGAGAAATTCACTTTATTTGTCGCATCACTTTGGCAAGGGTATTCAACTGATATATATTTCAATCCCGGTGAATTGTGTCAACGTATTGATTTATGTTCTAATAATAGAATGTAGTCCACCAAAAAACGTATTGTATAAAACTGCCGATGCCGATAAGCGAAAGCGTTTTGTCGATCGAATGAATCCGCATAGGCAATGTGGTTCACTGTGGATATTTGTAAACGGGCGTCCTGGATTCAATACCCGCCCACGGGGTCGACGGTGGAGGGCCCAAGGACAAAAGACATTTCCTAATCTAGTATTGACTTTTTTAGCCAGGGATCATGATTTAGTGTTCTGTTTTGATGTAGCTGACATAATGTTGAAAACGACGTAAAAGCAATAATAGAAGAAAGTAATGACGGCCGGAATAAGATGCACCATTGCAGTGGAATGAACCTGGGTTATATGTGTGTATTTATGTGTTAAAGTGTTGTACATATTCAAATTCAAATTACGTGAGTTCGAACCCCAGCTCGGCCAACATTTTTTCCGACGTTTGACAAAAGTCACTGTGAAATGCGTCATTCGTCTTTCACCAATGGGCTAACAATCTATGTGGAAAAGCAGCTAGTTGCTTGGAAATTATGTTGTGTGGAGTGCTGGTGTGAGCAAACCAGGAAGCATATGAGTAGGTGAACTAGCCCCCGTGATATGACTGAAAAATGGTTGAAAACGGCATTAAACCCCGATCAACAACAAATTTAGTGTTTGCACTGGTAATTGTGTTTCCCGTGTTATAACATATTTGCTGTATTATCCTAACAGTAAAGTGAAATGGAAGCGTGAACACAGACATATGAATCTTCAAAACGTGTCGAAACTAATATGGAAAACGTCGCAAAAAGGGTTATACAAAGAGGACTCACTGCCTTGTCAAATGTATATAAATAATGAAATGCCTCACTAACCACCCGCACCCCGATGTTCATGGGTTTTAACTTTTAACCCTTACCCAATTTCATACGCACCTGCAGCAGACGACATTGATCACAGTGTGACAAAGGCAAAATGTGTTCATAATATTTTCAACCATATTCAATGATTATTCTTTCATAAACATGTGTATGGATTTTCCATATGTTTGCTGAGATATTTTCCAGCTCGTCATACAATGTTCGTTTAAGGCCTTTCAAATCGAAACAGTCATGATGTAGTGCCAATGGGCAATGCACATTTTCTAGCCTAGTACTGGTTTAATTACCCAGGGATCATGAATAAATGAACTGTCGCCGGGATATAACTGAACTAATGTTGAAAGCGGCGTATAACCCCAATAAAACAAACAGGTAAACGGAAAAAATGTTTATTCGTATATTTGATCACCTCTCGTTTATTTGATGTGCGTTAGAAAAGTTCAGACAAATCATATAACGATGCAGATGATCATTTATATAATAAAACACATGTATAGTTACAACTATTTTCTTGAAGGCTTGAAGACTGTGTTATTGATCAAACTGCGAACAAGAAAGATCCTGATCAGAATCCCAAAGGTCGGTTTACAACTGGCGTGTCTTACTTCTCATCAAAGCGTACAGCGATAAACGCATTACAAATGTATATCACTAGTGATTTCAGGATAGAATATTTCGAACGTAAGTACAATATTGTTAGTGTTATATCAAATCATTTTCTTTATAACTTGAGAGGCGCTCTACGAAAACCAACCGTAAGCTAATTGCGATCAAGATCAAGATCAGCATACGCATACGCGCAGTCTAATCTGGATGTGCACTGTTAGGCAATAAGTGATAGGTGTCAAGAATAATTTGAACCTTTCCACGAGAAAACCAACACTATGGACTCTGGTTAATGTATCGATCCAGATCAGCCTGTGCAATACGGGCCGACACATTCCGTTTTAGGGGGATAGAGGTATAGAGAAATGATTTTTTTTTATTCCACAGGAGTCGAAAAGTGTCTGTCCGGGTTAGCCTGTGCGGCATGCTTAGGCTGATCCAAGTCGATACTTTACGCAGAGTCCACAGTGTTTTTTTTTTCGTGGAACGGCTTATTTGTAACACAGTGTTTATTTGGATTAGATAGCATGGAAACGCAGATAGATTTGTGTGTACAGGTGTGCAGGTGAATTATTTACGCTTAAAGTATTCATTTCTGGAGTACCGTTCATTTATTATTTCGGGTTTTGTTTTCTGAATTCACGTGTTTATTGTTTAGTCGAAAGCTAGTACAAACTGAAATGCGATTCCTCGATATCAAGTTTTAGGTCGAATAATATTAACGCAAATAACCTTACTTGGAGAGGATCCTCGCAATATATTGATGGGTTCGCTGATGCGATCAAGCAGCTTTTGCATTCATCTCACATCTGTATGCATGCGGAATGGTGTGAAGCTGACAAGTCTCTTAGCCCTGCTTCAAACGTATTCGAGGACTCCGCAGTTTTGTTTAGCTTACGTTAGGGTTGGTTCAATCGAGTTTTCCTCTCTATCTACAGATAAAATACAACTTTTCTTTGTTTAAAATCAACAAATACTTTCAAACAAACTACAACAACATATTATCACCATCAGATTCAACTCGAATACAGTGTATTCAATGATAAAGCCAAGTGTTCATACTGTGGACAGT